>JBAWJU010000009.1:600000-966235 GCA_037356035.1 Xylaria sp. Z50 | reverse complement strand
TTTATAAATAAATATATTATTTTAAATAATTTTTTATAATATTTTTATTTTATTTATATATTTTAAATATTAATATAATAAAGTTTTATATTAATTTTTTTATTTTTTTTTATTATTAAATAAATTACTTAAATATTATTTAAAAAAATTATTTATTTTTAATTAAGTTTAAAATTTATATTTTTAAAAAGCTTTTTTAAAGCTATAGTTTTTATTTTTATAATAAAAATAACTATAATATTTTATTTAATAGCTTTTTAATAAATTATATTTTTAAATAAAAATATAATATATTTATATAATAAGTATTAAGTTTTTTTATTATTATTAAATAAAATATTTTTAATAATTATAAATAATTTTTAAAAATTTAATATAATATAAGTATTTAATTACTTAATTTATTATAGCTAAATACTTTAAGCTAAAGTTAATAAAATATTTTAAAAATTAAGCTATTATATAAGCTATATTAAATTTAATTATAATTATAATATATAAAATTAATTTTATATATTTTTAAAAAACTTTTATTTATATTTTTATAGCTATTTTTAAATACTTTTTTAGTTTTTTTATAAATAATAATATTATAAAAATTTAGCTATTATTTATTAAGCTAAAATATTATATAATTTTTTTAATATATTAGTTATAAATTAATATTAGCTTTTAAGCTTTATAATTTTTTATTATTTTAATTTTTAAAAACTAAAAAATATTACTTTATTTTTTAAGTTTATAAGCTTTTTTAATTTTTAAAATTATTTTTTAAGCTTTTTTTTTATTTTTTTTATAATATATTATTAAAAAATTATTTATATAAAAAATTATATATATTTTATAATTAAATAAATAAAACAAATAAAACTTTTTAAATAAAAAAATTAATTATAGCTTTTTAAATATTAAAGTAAATTTTTTATATTATAATAAAAATAAGTTTTAAAGTTTATATAAAGCTTTATTAAATAATATTATTTTATTTTTTTATTTAAAATTATTAAATAGTTTATATATTATAAGCTTTTTTTTTATTTTTATAATATTTAAAAATATATTAATTATATTAAACTATTTTATTTTTAAATTAAATTAAATAGCTATTATTATTATAATTTTAAAAGTTTTAATTATAAATATAATAATATAAGTTAATTAAAATATATTTTTTTTAATTAAATTTATAAATAAATACTTATTTTAATAACAAAAGCTTATATTTAGCTTTTTTATATAAAATAATAATTATAGCGTTTATTTTTTAAAGTTTTATAATTTTTTTAATAATATTTTTTTAAAATTAATTTTTTAAAAAATATTTTATAAAATTTTTTTATATTTTTAATAGTAGCTTTATTAAATTATTTTAATATATTTAAAGTTACTAAAAAATAGCTTTAAAATATTTAGTTTTATATTAGTTTATTATAGCTATAAATATTATATATAATATTTTATATTTTTAGTTTTTTTAATATATAGCTTTTAGTTAATTAAATATAAAAATATTTAAAAAGTTAACTTAAAAAAAATTATTTAAAATATTAATTTTTTATTTTTTATAAATTAGTTTAATAAAAGCAGTAAATATACTTATATTTTTTTTATTTTTAATAATATTTTTAAAAAGCTTTTTTTATAATTTTTAATTAAATTTTACTTTTAAAGTTTAAATTTTATAAGCTAGTTATTATTAAACTAATTATTTATTTATAACTATATAATTTTTAGCTAAGTTTTTTAATAAATTATTAGCTGCTTTTTTTATTTTAATTAAATATACTTTTTAATAAAGCTTTTAATTTTTATTTTATTTTATAGCTATTTTAAGCTTATTTTTTTTTAGCTATTTAGCTATTTTTATTTATTTTTAAGTTTTATTAAAATATTATTTTAGTTTAAAAGTTTTTTAAAAAGTTATAAATTTATATAGCTAATTTTTAAAAGCTTTTAAATTTTTTTTATTTTGCTTTTTAAATACTTTTATTTTTAACTTATATTTTTTTAATTAGCTTTTAGTTAAATAATTATTAAAGCTAAAATTATTTTTAGTTTTATTAAAAATTTTTTTTTAGCTTTAGCTTAAAATATATTAATAGTATTATTTTTTATATATTAATTATTTTTAAAAAAATTTTTAAGTTTAAATAAAATAAAAATATAAAATATATTAACTTTATATTAATTTTAATAGCTAGTTTTTTTTATTTTTTTTAATAAAAAATTTTTTTATTAAAATATATATTTTTTATAATAATTATTTTATTTAATTAAAAAATTTATATTTTATATAAGTTAAAAGCTTTATATTTTATTAAATATTTAATATAAATATATTAATTTATTTTATATATTTGTTTATATTTATTAATAAGCTTTTTTTTTTAAAAAAAATATACTTTATAGCTATATATTTATATATTATTTTAATTAAGCTTTAAGTTTATTATTTTGCTTATTATAAATTTAAATAAATATTATTTATAATATTATTTAAATTAATTAAAAAGTATTTTTATTAATATATATAAATTATAAGCTTTTAATAAGCTTTAGTTATATAATTATATAATAATATAAACTATTTTTATTTAAAGCTTATTAAAAAAACTTATTTTTTATAATATTTTTATAGCTTTAGTAATTATTTTTTATTTTGCTTTTTTATTATTTTTTATAAGCTTTTTAATATATGCTAAAAAAAGCTTAAAATTAATTTTTTTATTTTTTAATTAATATTAAAAATTAGTTTTATTTTATTTTAAAATTACTGCTTATTTTTTATTATTATATATTTTATATATAAAAAGCTTATATTATTTTATTATTTAGTATTTAAAACACTTTAAAGTTTTATAAACTTAAAATTTTATTTTTTATATTAAAATATATATATAAATTATTTTATTATATTTATTTTTAATTATAAGTATTTAAAATGTTTTTTTATATTTTTTAAAGTAATTAAAAAGATTTTAGTTAACTTTTTAAAAAAAGCATATATTATATTTTTTAAAAAGTTTTTAAAAAATTATTTATATAGCATATATTTTAATATAGCTTTTATATTTAATTTTTTTAGTTTTTTTAATTTTTATTTTTTTTATATTATTTATTAAAGCTTTTAAAAGCTTTAGTTTTAAATACTTTAATTTTTTATACTATAAATTTTTTAAGTTTTTTTAAAGCTTTAAAAAATTTATTAATTTTTTTTATAAGCGTTTTTTTTTAAACGCTATAATTATATTAGCTATATTTAATAAAATTACTTTTAATATAAAATATTAATTAATTATTAAAAAACTATTTAAATAAATAAAAATAAGCTTATATTTAAAAAATATTAAATTTAGCTTTTTAATTAATTATTTTATAAATATGTTTTTTTAAAAGCTTTTAAATTATAAAAAGTAGTTTAAGCTATAATATTAGATTTTTTTTTTTAAAAAAATAAGTTTTTAAAACTATATTTATATAAAAACTTTTTATTAATACTATATTTTTTAAAACTATATTTATAATATTTTTACTTTTAATACTTATTAAAACCTTAAAAATAATTTTTTTTTTTTTTTTAGTATAAAAAAGCTAGTAGTATTAATATTAACATTTTTTTTATTTTTAGCTAAAATAAATAAGCTAAGCATTAGCAGCTTTTTATTATTAACTAAATAAAAAGCTTAATACACGGTATCATAGGGTAACACAGCCGGGACAGCTATGTTGTCCCTATAACACCTGCTAGCAGCTATAGTAATGAACAGCAATAGAGCACTAAATGTTTGCCATGGCCTTCGGCCATAAGCAAACACTTAGTTCTCTATCACTTTATCATTATAACTACACTACCCATGGTTTTCTTTACCAAAGCTTTATAGTTATTTAATATAATGCTTTTTAAAAGCAAATAAAGTTTATAACCTAATATAATATAAATTTTTAAATTAATAAGAATTTTTTTAACTAATATTTTATTAATAATTATAAAAGTTAGGTTAAAATTAAGCTATTTTTTTTAATGCTTTTTTATTAAATTTGCTTTTGCTATAAAAGTTAGTTATGCTTTATTTTTTTTTTGCGATTTTTTATTATAGCTTTATTTAATATATAAAATTTTACTTTTTTTTAATTTGCTTTATTTATTTAAATAATAGCTTAATATTTTTTTTATTAAAAGCTTTAATTATAATAAATTATAAACATTTATATATATAAAAAAGCTAAAAATAAGTTTTAAATAAATTAAACAGGTATAAATATTAATAATTTTAGCTAGCTAAGTTTTTTTGCTTAGCAAATTTATTTTAATTAAATTGCTAGTTTTATAATTAGCTTTAAAATTTTTTGCTAAATATTATAAAAATTTTATTATTATTATATTTTTTTTTGCTAAGCTTTTTATAAACTAATATAAAAAATATTTATATATATTATTTTAAGCTTATTAATAGCCTACTTAATTATTTATTTATAATAAAACTTATAATTTGCTAATATATTTAATTTAAAGCTATTTTAACTTAAATAGTTTTTAAAAAGTTTTTAATAATAAATATGCTATTTATTTTTAAAAAATTTAAAGCTATTATATTAAAATATACTTAATTTTATATTATAAACTATATATTAGGTTTTATATTATTATTTTAAGCTTTATTAAGCGTTTTTTAATATTAGTATTAAGCTTATGTTTTTTTTATTAATTTTATAAGCGTTAATATATTTTTTAAAGCTTTTATTATTTATTATAAATTAATTAATTTGCTAATAATAAGCTTTATTATTACTATTTTTATAATTAATTTATTAATAGTTTTATAAACTTATTAATATAAAGCAATATATAAATTAGCTTTTTTTTTAAAGTTTTTTTTAATTATTAAATAGTTTTTATATAGCTTATTTAATTTTAGCTAAATTTTTATATTTAATAGCTTTTTTATTAATAGTTTTAATATTTTTTTTTAAATAGCTATTAATAAGCGTAGCTATAATTAATAAATTATAAAATATTATTAATTTTATTTTTTAATTAGTTTATTTTTTATAGCTATTTTTAAAAGTTTTAAAAAAATAACTAGTAATAACTTAATTATATAGCAATTTTAAAATTATAAAAATAAAATTAAAATTTTTTAAAATATTTATTTAGCAATTGCTTAAAAAAATAATAGTACTAGTTTTTATAACAAACTAAGCTTATAATTTTTATAAAAAAGTAAAAAATAATTAATTAAAAAAATAAAGCTAGTATTAAATATAAAAGCAATTTGTTAATAATATATTTAAATAATCTAAAGTTTAAGTTTTAAATATATAATTTATATAAAAAACTACTTATTTATATATAAGATTACTTAGACTGTTATTAAGCCGATTTATTTACACTAGAGGGGATTTAGATAAACCTACTTCTCTATAACACAATGCCATAATAGAGTGTGACAACAAAGATATTATGGCTAATAATTCGATATCTAAATGAAGATAACAACGCTTCAGGGTTTACAAATATCGACGCAGAGGATTAATATAAATATTTGCTTAAGGGTGCATAGGATACAGATTAATATCAATTTGATAAAACCAAGCCGGAGATTAACAACCTTTTATACAGCAAAGGTAGCGTTAACTACCAAGTATCTCGAAACTGCAAACAAAATATAATCACCACGCTTATTGGTTTGCCGTGATATATTAATGGCAAGCAAATACGGTCAGTTACGCTCCAGATTAATACAACCCCCCGATGACGACAGTAATGCATTTATGCTCTATACAGAGCAAATGCCTCCATATGTCCAGGCTCTAACTGCTAGGCTACATTAAATATATTAGATTTTTTTTCCAAATTATTAAGGCTTTCGTCTCTGATATTAATTTCGCGTCGATCGTGGCAATCGGCGTGTAGTTCTGTGTACTTCACTCCTAATTCAAATTGCTTCAATCCCGCATATGAGCCCCTTTACGACAACATAACCTACAAACAATCACGACTTCTTGAAAAATACATATTAAATTTCTTAAACCCCTCAATTCTTATGAGATTTTTCATACCTTGTTGTTTAGTTAGGCCCAATGCACTTCTTGACTAAAGATATGACATTCCGCCTCTTGAAGTAACATAACAATTATCATGGAGGGGATACACACACTAGTACAAGCTCCGTGTATCCTAAAATTTATCTATCCGAGATCACATCCCCCCTAAACATCGTAATATGCTGCGCTATTGCTTGGGTCATCCCTTTCAGATTCTATGCGTGACCCTTAGGCACCAAGTCTCATATTGCTTGTCCTTTCAATCTATATCTTATCACTTCCACCGTAATCTTAGCTGTCGTATCGCAAATCCGTTGAGGGATTATGCGGCAAGATATACAAATATATACTGAGCATACGACGTCACTTCTCTAGGCCTCGAACAGGGGAGTGATTCACTATTGTGCAGGTTATAGTTAGGTGACCATTGGATATCCTCACGAGAAGGCGAGGCAACATAGTATCACAACCGTGAATTCTGGGTTTTATACACATAATTGCCATTGCTACTAAACAACACTAGCATTGCATTGGCGTGAAGAGAGGAGAGAGAGAAAACCAGCCAACCAACTGATTCCCGATCGCTATGCGATTCACTTGCTCCAAAACGCCAAGTCAATCCCACCCATCCATTAACCATCCCGTACAAAATCATCTCACGCACTCATTACAATTTTGTTCCTCATCTCCCAAAACAAGCGAAATTTCCCAATAACTCCAAGTAGCGCCAGACCAATGCCCAGAGCCGAAAAAAGTACAAGATCCTCCCAATTGCGTGATCTCAACAAAATCTCCACAAACAAATAACATGAAATCCCATCCTCCAACTGATAGATTTGGTGTGTCTGCGATTATAATCGCTTTCCCCTTTACTCCTCCTCGCTCAACAACGCCTCTAGCTCCGATACAGAAGGAGAGCAAGGGGCGAATGAGGGTGAATCGTCTGCGTCTAATAAGGCCTCCATTTCGGATATTGAAGGAGAGCGAGGTGCAAACGAAGGTGAGTCGTCTGCGTCCAATAAGGCCTCCATTTCTGAAATAGAAGGAGAGCGAGGTGCAAATGAAGGCGCTTCCTCTGTGTCTAGCAATGCCTCCATTTCGGAAATGGAAGGAGACCTAGGGGCGAATGAAGGTGAGTCGTCTGCGTCTAATAAGGCCTCCATTTCCGAAATGGAAGGAGATCGAGGTGCAAACGAAGGTGAATCGTCTGAATCTAGCAAGGCCTCTAGCTCCGATATAGAAGGGGAGCGAGGTGCGAATGAAGGCGCTTCTTCCTCCGTATCTAGTAATGCCTCTAGCTCTGAGATAGAGGGAGACCGAGGTGCAAATGAAGGTGAATCCTCGGAATCTAGCAATGCTTCCAGCTCGGAGATGGAAGGAGACCGAGGGGCGAATGAAGGTGAATTATCTTCGTCCAACATCGCTTCTAGTTCTGATATAGAAGGAGATCGAGGTGCGAATGAAGGCGATTCCTCTGTGTCTAGTAACGCCTCTAGCTCCGAGATAGAGGGAGACCGAGGCGCGGCTGAGGGCACATATTCGTCTGTGCCGAAAATGTCGATCATACTCGTAGGAGAGGGGGTAGGGGGTTGGGGAGAAGAAGTCTGCACGGGTGTTGGGAGCTGCTTGGCGGGTGGTACTGTGGCCTTCGCCTTCCCCTTCCCCTTCGCCGCCGCTTTGGTCTTCCTCTTCTTTGCGGGAGCCGGATTTTCTCCCTCCGCGTCTGTGCCGCTCGCTCTCTTTCTACCGCGTCCCTTTTTTGACGGAGCAGGCATAGTAGGGGTGATCGGTGTAGACGCAGTAGTCGTCGCGGGTGTGATCGGGGTAGATTTAGTAGATTTAGTGGGTTTGGTGGATTTGGTAGATTTGGCAGACTTGGTAGGCGTGATCGGTGAGGATGGAGTCTCCACAGAAGCGGCAGATCTGCCTACGATCTTCTGGGGCAGAGGGCTGATGGCAATCCGGATTTCCTCTTCGGAACTGCCTGCATCTCGCATTGACTGCGCGAATTCTTCTTTGGTCATGTTGATGCCCGCACCGCGGAGCTCGTGCCAGTTGATCGTGAGATTTTTCGGGCCGCCGCCCTCTCCGCGGTACTCGCCGATCTTGAGTTCTTTGGCAAGGGAGCCAGTCTTGATACCGAGCTCGATCGCTCGCTTTTGGCCAAGTGTTTCTGCCACGGTTTGTGGTCCCTGAAAGAGGTTGGTCTGCTGATCCACGGACTTCCAAGATAATTGAGATATAATAAGCTTCGAAGAGGGTTGTTTGGGCTGAATTCTACGACCAGGAGAGCTCTATAGAGCTGCATTTCGATTGTTTCAATAATCCGTAACCACTTTCAGATACACCACCGATGATAGGCCGCCACGCTACCGCGATAAAATATATCGGAGGATAGTGAAAGAAGCGAATCGTATACATACCTGTTGGAGCCAAGAGTACTTCTTGCCACCGCCCATCTTGTTGATGGCGACCCGTAGGGCCGTTTCTTTTTCTTTTTCAGTTGCATCTGTCCTCCAGCTTGTACGAAGGTTCTTGCGGGCAGCACGTTCTGCCTTGCTTGTTTCGTACAACTCTCTCTCTGGGGCAGCCATTGCCGCGATCTCAGACTTGCTCTTCATTTTGCTGTTTCTAGCCTAGAATGATTAGCCTGGGTCCCATTCTGATCTAGAGGAAAAGCGATGAAGAATGGAGAAGGAAGCGTACGCGTAGTTAGAGATGGCGGGCCGAGTCCGAAATGGTTATTTTTTTGGTTTTTTTTTGGGTGGCTTATGGATTCCGACTTTCTTTGAGTCGATGAAGCCGCTTCTCGGCGATTACTTCGTGAGTTTGATGCCGCGTTGACTCTGAGTTGTTCGTGATTGCTGAGTCTAGCTGCGGTGAAGCTATTGCGGCGCGAGAGATAGCGATGAGGCCACGAAGAGTGCCAGAGAAGGCAAGAAGAGGCTGCAGAGTTGCAAAATCCTCAGGAGAAGCAAGTAGAGAAGCCAAAGAATGGCAGATTAAGTTCTCAAGCACTGATTATGAGCACGAGGCGTTGTGCGGCGGCGGAGATATTGAGATGGATGCTTCTCGTGAAGGATGTGAGTGAAGTTGTAGAAGGGAAGAAGAATTGAGAAAGAAGATTTACGAGAAGAAGTATTAAGTACGATAGGAACAGAGAAGAATCTTGCACGGCAACGAAAAGTTTGCTCAGACATCTCTCGGGTACAATGGTACCTATCACATGAGTTCCTACGCGTCTCCTACGCGATGTGAAATGGCGATACGTGTTTCTACGCTCAAGAGCGTGTGGGGTACAATAGGCAAGTAACTCCTCGATCATTGTTGCTCGCTATTGTACCTTGTTTCATGTCGTTGCAAATAATACGCGACTGGTTCGTCTACGCGTTCATCACGCGTACTCGAGTGAGGTGAATATCTAACTCCACGATTCGATACTGGGAAAGAGGAGCGGGAGGAGTATAGAAACCGCGTCAAGGAATCCGTATGACACCAAACTTAGATCTGTGAATTAGATAGCGCGACTAGTAATATATTAATAGCTTATAATACCGGGCTCATCAGAGGAAATTGAAGACCCTTATAAAGATGGCCCTGACCCAGGGGTTCCTAACCCCTTTTGAAGAATTGCGTATTTGACACTGCGAGGGGTTATCACCAACAAGCCTTCAATAGAGCCTCTTCAGGGGTATGCTGGCGTGCCGAACGAGGCCTAAGATCTATCTATACGTATGTCACACGAAATTTATACTAGCACTACAGATAGATCACCAAGAGTCCCTAAGTAATGTATGCTACTACTATTATTCCCGTCACAGTCTAGTGTAGCATGAGTGGCAGACGATTAGAATATGTGAATATGAGATGGGACAGTGACTAGACGAGAATATGATAGATATGGGGATATGGGGACTACTACGGGGATAGGATATTAATAATAATTGTCTATCTATTGTTGTAGACCTACCACCTAACACAATGTGTACATTTCACTCGAGGAAGCTTGGTAAATCTTGGCTGAACTGAATCTTTATTCACAAGTATTGGTACATTGATATTACCGACGCTTTACGTAAAGTTATCAAGCTGCCTTTTTGAGCAGGCCTTTAATAAGTTACATACACTTCGTATCCCCAGCAATTCGGCCATAATGAGAGTAAGTCTTCCTAACCATACAATTTTCATCGGCGTGAGTGAGTTCCCACTGATAGACTTCGGCGTGTGATAAAGCGAGGCTGGTAACCTAGCTATTATTCATAAAAACTTTACCAGCCGGACCCGCCAGCATCTCATCAGGAACGGAAACGCGGATCCCATCCTTGTTACTTACCCATCTTACAAAGATGGGACTTGGCTTCTGGGCATCAATATCTGGTGTTGATTCTATTCCGGCCTTACGATTGGTCTTTGGTGCTTGCTTCTTAAGCAATTTATTAATAGTTTCCATCTATTTGTGTTATCGTTAATTCTGTATCAAAAGGCGAAGTTCCTCCAGGTGGAGGGTTGGCTATTAGTGTTTTCTTACCTTAACTTCTTCGTTGCGTTTCTCGCTGAGATTTCGTCGACGACGAGCCATCTCAGCACGGCGCATGGATAGTTCTTCGGCGGTGAAGTGCTTCTTTGCCTGCACCTCTGTAGAATAATTAATACAATGACCTCGTTAGACCCAATGCTCTAAGCGACTTACCGTCGGAGAGCTTCATGAGTGCGTCGCCATTCTCTTCGAAGCGAGCGCGCTGTCGTTTCGTCATCTTAGTTAAGTCTGGAGTCTCGGCTTGGCTGCCGTCGTCGTCACTACCGAGATCGTCTTCTGCTGGTTCTGCCTCCTCGATCTCTTCATCTTCACCCTCGGCGTCTTCCTCGTCGCCGCCGCCAACTTTGACGGTGTCTTGAATTTCGTCTGCATCACTTTCTAGCTCGCTCAGCTCTTCATCGTCGCTGTCCTTAGCACGGGATACCGCAGCTTTTGAAGCCGTGGCTTTTGAGGTAGTGGGCTTTGTCGCCGCCCGAGATTTACTAGCGTTACCTTTCTTTGCAGGTGGTTTGGAGACCTTGATAACTGGGGCTGGCGGTGGAATGACGCTCATATCCATGTCGTCGTCTTCACCTTCGGCATCTTCTTCGCCTTCATCGTCATCATCCCCCTCAGCGTCGATGTCCATAGTATCATCAACGACGATCTCGCCCTCGGCATCCTCTTCGTCATCATCCATCATGTCGTCATCCTCTCCCTCGGCATCGTCGTCGTCTTCCTCGTCGTCATCATCATCACTAGTCTCAACGACGTAGCTCTTCTTCTGTGACCGATTCCTCTTACCCTCGATGATTTCGCCGCCGGAGAAACTATCACGCGCGGCTTGGCGGGCTGACTGAGCAGGCTGGCTGGAGGTGGCTTGGCGGAGCTTGCTTGCCGGAAGCTTAACTGTAAAGTGAACATGGTGGTTAGAATCTGAGGGCGAGGAAGGAGGGCCGCGCGAGACTGATGCCGCGGCGCTCTTACCCTCAGACCGACGTGAAGCTCTCGATGACATGATCTTCCCCGTCCGACTACTAATATGGTTGTCGCTATCGACCATGTCAGTGATTGTCTTGTTTGCCCGTTGGGCAGCGGCGCGACGAGGGCGAGACGCCATGTTGAATTGCCAATATCTCGTAATATGCGAGGTGTTGGCTGGTTAATGACAGAAGAGACAGTGCGTGCAGGCCGATGGAATGGAGGTGAGTTGACTAGTCTACTGGATTGGTCTGGAATGTAGAGGGGCTTTGATGATGACGATGATGCTACTGCTGATGCTAC
Source organism: Xylaria sp. Z50 (assembly GCA_037356035.1). Lineage (NCBI taxonomy): Eukaryota > Fungi > Ascomycota > Sordariomycetes > Xylariales > Xylariaceae > Xylaria > Xylaria sp. Z50. The sequence goes on along the minus strand of JBAWJU010000009.1, from coordinate 954,390 downwards.
TATTGCTGTCGCTGTCGCTGTTGATGAGGATGTGGGTTGTTGACCAGGGAGTCAAGATGATGACAATGATGATGTTATTGTTATTTTTAAAGGTGGCTTGTGTGTGGTGTGGTGTGCGCGAGCGAAGATACATGTGATGATTGTGATAAGCTCGCGCGTGGCCTAAGATAGAAAGGAGATAGAAGGGGCCGTGACGCCGTGACACGAAGGTCGCAGCAAACAGCCGATGAGAGGTAGGTAGGTTGCCGCAGGGCTTAGGTTAGATGGTTCTTTGATTGGGGGTCTGGTCTCAACTGGTTCGGGATCGGGGATTGGAGGAACCTTGACCACTTGGTTTCCTTCCTTCGCGACCAACAAGTCTCTTTTCTTCCCTCTTTCTCTGTTCTCCTCTTCCTCTCACCCGCTCTCTCCACCTCTCTAATGCTGAGTCGACTGCTGAGTCGACGGTGCATTGGGCTCGTGCTTTTTAGCAAAGGCTACTGAATGAAATAGACCCTGTAGCCCGCAAAGCAGCACTTCCCAGCTAGGATCGCCCAGCCGCATACCGTACGCAGCGAGGTTTCATTGTCCATATCAGCATCCATACCGGGGCGGCCCATTGATTGAATGATGGATGACTGATTGATCCATCCAATCCACCTGCCAATTAATCACAACGAGCGATGGCCGCACGAAGGAAACGAAACTTCTCGCTAGGTAGGTTTTGGGTTTGCGCAACCACCCCGGGTTCCATGTTTCGTCATAGGTACAATCTACTCATCTTGACGCCCCTCTCACCGTCTAGTCCTGGCTGTTTTTTTCACATGGATTTTGTGCATTTATGATTTCAAGGGCATTAGGACAAGCCTTTTCTACTTCCCTTTTTTTTCTCTTGCTCGAAACAAACAGACTTGAAGCACAAACACGACGATGGCAGCAACAACAACGACAAGGACGACAATAGTAATAAGATGATTGACACTTACGATGAACTCGGATAGACTGGCTGAACAATCTTACGGTGGCGAAGGACGAATGAGGGCGAGCGTGTCGATTGGACCCAGATGGTTCCTTCAGCTGGCACTTGATGGCGCTACGATAGACTCTGAGAGGTGCAGGCTGCCGTCGATTGGTGTGCAACGCAGCCGAGCGCAATGTAACAACAGTCTGCCGTACACCGAGTAGCTTTTTAACGAGTTTCCACAAAGAGCCAGAAGTGGAAACGCTTTGATGTCAGAATGCTTACTTTGCTCGTCTTGGCGGTGAAATATCACAACTCTGTTGCTGTCGTCGGCAGCCGAGCAGGACTTGGAAGGTGGATATTTGTCGGTAGTCGGAGCTTATAGCAAGCGCTTTTACTTTCGTGTAGGGGGTCGATTCAATTCAGACTATGCAAATCAGATGATTAATGATGCAGCCATAAAATTAATAAATGCCGATGTCTTTTTCTCGTGGTCCCAGCACTGGATTTCGATTAGATTGGTACATCTTCTTGGAAGAGGACGAATTGGAGATGGGTATATGGTAGTACTCACTACACGTACAAGCCAAGTCACGTGTCCTGTCTTCTGAGTTGCTGCAACAAACTTAGCTTATACTATACCTACCTAATTAGGTAAGTATAGTATTTAAGTACATATTATATCCTCCTGCCTAACCTCCTTTGGAAATATAGGACCCTGAGTATAGTACTTAAAAGGTAGTGTATACTATATTCGGACCTAATTAGAGTGCTACGGCAAATTTATGTTCATTTTCCTCTTTATGAGTATTTAAGCCACGGTCAAAAGATATCGTCAAATGATCCATGTGGTGTAGGAACATTGAAGATGCCCATGATAGGAAGTACTTGTAATAGGTATCAAACCATCAGCTAGCCACACAGAAACTCCTAGTCGCTAGGTCAGAATAAAGAGATACTTTTATGGTACCTGTTTACGCACAGAACAAATACTAAATAGTAAGTACCAACGGAAGTCTCCGCTTCGTAGCTCTAGGGCGCAAGGAAGGGAAAGGCGCTGCTGGCTGGCATATCCCTGTCACCCCAAATATTGCCTACCGCGCCGAAGCTCGGTTGCATTTGCCGAGGCAGCTACCTCTCGTCAATGATTTATCCATCATCATACTACACTAGCGCTGGTTACGCGACACCTACGCTCCCACTATCTCTTTACTCTCTTCCGCCTCTCGGATTTACGTGCGCCTCGTTCCTAATTACACCTAAAAGGCTAGATACTCGTCATGGACGATTCAAAGAAGCCCTCTATACCCGCGTGGCAACAGTCCAATACCGATGCCGACGCCAATGCTGATGCTGGTGCTGCTGTCCCGGAGCCTGAGAAAGTCACAATTGAGCATGCCCGACGGTTCCTCAATGACGAGAGCGTGAAAGCCGCTGCCCCCGAAGAGAAACAGAAGTTCCTAAAGAGCAAAGGCCTCGAAGACAATGTAATAAATCAACTAATAGAAGAATCCCGGGAAGAGGACCAACAACATCCAGCCCCTGCGCCAGCTACCGAAGCCCTGGCAACATCGTCGGACGACGTAGAGCACAAGGCTAACCCTCAGCCGGAGACAGAAGAAGCAGCTTCTACACCTGCAGACGATTCTTCATCAACAGTATCTTCTACCACCGATATCTATTCACCAGCGGCATCCTCCACGGCCGACAGCCGACCCCCAATCATCACGTATCCCGAATTCCTAACAAAGCCTCAACGCCCGCCACCCCTCATAACTCCTTCACGCCTTGCTAATATTATCGCCGTTTCGGGTGGCGTGTGGGCCCTTATTTACAGCATATCTGGCCTGATCATCAAACCGATGGCCGATGACCTTAACGAGGCACGCTCTGAATACTATAGCCATGTCAATGAGAAACTCTCTCAACTGGTCGAGAAGCTCGAGGGCACCGCGAGCGAGGTGCCTTACAAGAATGGAAAGCCATTAAAATCCCATTATCAGGACCGTGCCATTGACGACAATGAGAGTGTGACTAGCGATCCCACTGAACTTTTCCACCGCGACGTTGGCACGCAGACATCATCACCCCCCTCCATCGCTGGGGCCGATGCCAGCAATACTAGCAAAAAGCCAGTCGACGTTCAAGCAGACAAATTATCGGCTATAAGCGTATCGCTGCGCGAGTTGACGCTCATGCACACGCAAAGGGCCGAGAGCAACGCGGATTTAAGATCAGCCATTGGTGAAATCCGGGATCACGTGGACAAGCTAGCGTATCCAGTCATGCACGACTTTTCGACATATGGTGGGCTTGGGTATGGCCAGAGTGCGGAGGCAGACGACGAGTTCAAGAAGACAAAGGACGCGATCCGTAGCATCAAAGGCCTCTTCTTGAGCTCCAGGAGCTTTCCTGCGGTAGTAACGAGATAGTGTGCAAAAACAACTGCCTCTGGCCCATCTGCCACAACCCCCAAATGTGCAAAGCGCACCTACGAAGAGTCCTCCATGTCCAACTCAGTCGAGACGCCACGAAGGCGAAGAATTAATTCCGGCTATTTCGCCAATGCTACTACAAGGACTGAAGACCATCCTAGCCTCTGTACCCTTCCACGCCTCAACCGCCTTGCCGCTAGAGCCGAACGAGTGAAGGCATTGGTTTACCACTATGATACCACACAGGGTTTTAGCAGTCCCTGCCCTCTAACAAACCGCGAGCCTACCACTCCTACTCCCCAATTCCGCGTCTTCTCGCCACTAGATACACGCGAGTTAGTCCGAAGGCGTGAAACCATAGTTCATTCAGGCACTGTTATGCAGAACTACAGCGACAAGAGTTGTTATTCGCCGTCACCTTCAAAACTGTGAGTTGTGAGGAACGGAACCAGTCACCTCCTTTGATGGATAGCTTTATATAGTATTTGTTTTCTTTGTGGCTACTTTAGGGCGATACCCAGCGTTTTAGTTTCAGTATTGATTATGTTCGCTTATGTATGATATCTTTATATAGCTGTCAATATTACTTCTCGAACCCACGGCTTGAGCAATGGGATTTGTATCATGTCCCGCTTATTTTGGCTAAATAAAGATCCTCTGGATGGGATGATCACATTGTGGCAGGTCCCCTTACTCTTCATGATTCTCGTGGGTGCTATTTCCTCGGCATATACACAACATGGTCTGGAAATCACCTGTCACGACTTTATGACATGGGGCCGCCAGGTATTTAGAGTAGCAAGTCATTACATAAAAAGGCACAAGTAAAGATTATGACATAGAAAGCAATATAATTTGTGTGGTTCTAATCGAGCCGGGTATCTATCCACCAAGTTATACCTCGTCCTACTCCACCGCTACTTGCAAGTACCTATCTACCCATCTATCAATCACCACAGCCAAGGCATATGACTAGAAAGGGAACCAAAACACAGGTCTTTTATTTTATCAACGCCAACGTCCGACGACAAGACAGCAAAGCGTGCGGACGAAATTAAGCATCCCATCCCGTCGGCCCCAAAAATATACGATATTAAATCATTTGGCGTAAGCCGGGCTAATTCTTCCTTTATACATTGGTGCCAAAAACGCCGTTCTCAATTGAGAGAAGAAAAGGGAGGGAAAAAAGACATTTGTTTGTCTTAAAGAGTGTATAGAGCGACAGGATGGGAACGAGGGGGAAGAGAGAATTGCCGACAAAAAGTCGACAGAATTGGAACGTGAATGCCGTCCGCCGAGACGCCGGTTCCATTAATGCAAAACCCAGAAGGAAACAAACAGCCACCTAAACCCGTGCGCCGTGCGTGATGAATGCTAGTTATCGAACCCAGGATCCGGTCCTGAGGTCGTGAGTCTACTCATTTTATGTTCTCTAGTCTCTAAGGACTTGTCCCCGTATTGTCTTGATTTATATCTGAGCAGGATAGGGCTTGGCATGAGGTTCTTGCCCGCGAGAGGAGTCGAAAGAAGTCGACGCGCCACTGGGGCGGTGTGTATCCGAATATGATGGCGACTGTCCGTCGGAGAACGAGTGCTTCGACGGCGTCATCAAGACATACATTGCGCGCATCATGGCTAGAAGCACGACGACAACATACACAAGCAACAGGCCTGTTGAGATAAGTGCCTGCTGGATGATCTGATTGCGCAGCCAATCCGTAACGTGCTCTACGGCGCCAGTAATCTCGTCAGTGGTAACGCTGCTTGGCGATGCGAGGAACGTCGTGAGATCGGAGTCGGATTTGATAGAGTCGTTTGCGCCGACGGAGAAGATGTCGTTGGGGAACATGGGAAAGTTGATATGTGCGTGGTCGTGTACCCAAGTGAGACCCTTTTGGACCGATTCTATCTTGAGGCCTAGCAAGCAACGAACAACCTCTGAAGCTAAGTCTTTGAAAACAGTATCTCCAAATGCTGTGTTGATTCCCTTATCGATTTCTTCCAGGAATGTGTTCAGAGTATTGTTGACGGCGACCGTACCGTTGGTTACTTTGCCCAGGATATCGTCGTTAATCTCGCTGCTGAAGGAGAGGATGACGCCGTTTGCATCATCTGACCACTTTTGTGACACATCACTCAGCGACTTGACAACATTCTCAGCAAAGTCGCCGACTTCTCGACTTAAGGCGGGGACCTCATTTTCGATTGTCCGGAGCAAGATCCCTTGCCAGACGCAAGAAAAGAAGCCTGCCAAAGCAAGGGCGAGAACGAACAGAGCCGGGAGAGACGTTGAGTAAGCAACAAACCAGCGGGTCACGATCTTCCGTGGGTTGTTCGTCTTGCCGATCTTGTTGGAAACGGCCATGCCGGTTCTAGCCGCCAGAGGGGACGAATACATGTAACCATAATCGAGGATATCCACAGCACGGCTGGCAAACTCATTCTGCCTACGCCAACGGCGTTTTTCGAGAATGTACATTGGGATGCACACAGCGATGGCGAGAAGGGCGAGGATGACGATAGCAGCAATCTTCGCGCTGTACACAATCTGGAACAGTTTCTCAAAGAATTTGGTTAAGCCATTGTTGTCGGAGCAGAAAGAAAGAGACTCTTTCTGAGCAATGGGGAACGCGTTTTCGTCGAATGTCCAGTTCCCATAGGCCTCATCAAGTTCCTTTCGAATGAAGTCGAACGGTATCGATACAGCTTGTCGAGTCAGATTTTTGACCTGGTCAAATGTAGGAATCTTTTGGTTAAGGTCATCCAAGCCCTGAACAAAACCGCTGCTGTCGACGTTGACGTTCTTTAGGTCATTCATCTTATCCACGATGGCACTCTGGAGATCTGGTTTCGGTGGCAGTACATCTCTCTCGGCTAGTTCTTCAAGTTCGCGACTAAAAATGCCGCCAAGAGTATCACCCGCGTCATCCAAAATGTCACCAGCTTTACCAGCAATGCTGTAAACGTTGTCAATGACTTTTTGGATATCATCCGCGCTACCGGCGATGCCGTTGGCAACACCATCGATAGCTTTGTTGATAGCATCAGTCGTTTTCTCCACAGCGACTGCTGATGCGTTGAGACCGCCGTGAACGACCATAGAGATTAAACAGACATAAGTGTCAGTATACATGCCGATGACGAAGAGAAGCAGCTGCTCAATGCCGGTGATAATCATGTCGAGAACGGACATTAGGGCTTGGACTGCATGTGTGATACTTGATGCGGTCAGTTGGTTGACGCCGACTGACAGGTAGTGAGGCATGGAAGCAAATGCGCTGCCGACATCTTCGACCTTGGTGCAGGATGCCAGAGCCTTTACCTTGGCTTCATCCAAGTTGTTGTTCAGGCTTCCTATGGTCAGAAGAAACTGGGCTAGGACCAATAGGATGAGGACAGTCCATTTATTGAACCAGACTTGAGATAACCTCGAACGTAGACCGAGGTATGGCGTAATCTGTCTCTCGGACTGGGGGCGGGCGAGAGTGATGTTGTCCGGGTTATGGTGCTTTATTGATGACATCTCAAATGCATCTTGAGTGTTATGGTTGAGAGATGATGGCACGGCGGGGAAACCGCCCTTCTCTCTGAATGGAAAGGCCATCACGACGGTAGGTGTTGTTGAATCGAATATATATCTTGGAGGAAAACTAACTCAATGATTGGAGTAGAATAATCAAAAGGTAGGACCGTGCCTACGAGGGGAAAGAAGTGTGAACTGGAAATGTCGTATGGAAGAAAAGAAAACGTCTCGTTTCGAGAATACCAAATATGGTAGCAGAAGTAAACACCAGCCAAGATGTGGTAGTGGTGGTGGTGTGTGGTTGATATGGCCGTGTAAGTAGCGAAAGCGAGGTATCCTGGGGAACAATGACAGGCCTAGAAAGAGGCGAACCCCCAAAGAAAGAGGGAAGAGATTGGTGCTTGGTGGGAAGAAAGAAATGTATCAAGCGAATCATAAGCCCATTGCCAGAATGGTAGTGTAGTGACCGAACTGAACAAGAATCAAAAGACGACAAAGCGGGATAACGGGCGCCATAGAGAACTAGAACAAGCCATGAAAAGATATATATGTGAATGTGACGTTGGACCTCGTTGGGGCTTGCCAGGGCGCCCATGGTTAGGGACAAAAGGTCAAATGACCAGCCTCAAAGTAGGGCAGATTAGGCTAGTCGTGCTACAGTTCATTATTAGAAATCCCTTTGTTTCGTCTCGTAAATTGAAGCGAAGTCTTTTTTTCCCTTTCTGATTTCTTTGTCCGCCATGATCCAGTGGATGAGAAGGAAAGCTCTTGCTCGCGTGTAGACCAGGGGGCCTGTTAGTTAAGCGCTGCCGTTATTCAAGAGCCAATCGATTTTGTTTGCCAGCTACCCCCAGGAGACAGGGGGACCTAGTAGAGCGAGATGGTTGGGTGGCAACGGCAGTAGCATGCACGTACTCGTCATTAGGTAGAAAGGGCAAAAAAATACCTACCTAGCATTACCATATGTAGTAAAGATAAGTAAACATAAGTAGGGATTGATCGACAGGAGCCGCCATCATCCTCGTTACCGAAGCGCCCTCTGACCTGGGCTAACAGCACCGGACTGGGGTAATAAGAAGGCTGCCTCTTGTGTCCACTGCAACGCCTTTCGAGCCCAAGTATATACATTCAACATATATCATATTCAATAAGAGATGCGAGTAGGTACTTAGACCATCATTATAATACTGTAAAGTAGTGTATAAGGAATTTATGTCGATGATAGTAATGGTAGATGTGATTACAGAATTGGGTAGTGTACTTGTAGTACTCAGGTATGTACTATGTAACAACGGGCCGTCTGCATCATGCAATGACAGATTAGTCTGCATAATAGGCCGCATCTATTTGAACAAATAGGTAGTGCAGCCCCCAATTGGTGTAGCATATCCACCATGAAGACTCAGTGGTCTACAATATGCACAATACCTTTGCAATTTTATGTCGAGTCTCACGAGATACAACAAGTCAATTGAGCAAGAATAAGTAGGTAACCTGGTATCTATCCTAGGTGGATAAGCTATCCTAGGTACATTAAGCGCAACAAACTCGCTACTACTATTCTTAGCCACAAGCAGAGAGTTATACCCGTACACTAACCCAACCTTAATACCTACCGGACTCAGTCCTATCCAGGCACCCTCAAGTCCTCAAGTTGAGAACTTTCTCTAACCAACGGTCGCAAAGGCGGCCTCAGCTTAGATTCGGATGTTCTGTCTTGTCTGTCACCCCCAATTTTTAGCCTCACAGGAAGAGAACTAACTGCATACCACTGCCGATGAGTGATGGGACCACACCATCGCGCCCCCAAATACAAATCTCCCAACTCGGAACGTACCCATAGGCTGCCGACTGCATCTTGGCAGTGGGCTTCTAGGTGAGAGGACCAGGCACTGGTCTTTCGGCAAGGCCTGCCAGGTGAGATGATTGGCTATTAAGCCATTTGGGCGGCTACAAACAGCTGGCCCAGGCACAACTTTTTAGCGCCGCTTCTCCAGTCACTTCGGTTCACACTAACCCATATCAAACCCCTCCCTTTTTTTCATTTCATTTTTCAACGTCACACGACATAACTACACAGGTATACCGTATCACTATTCTTGCCTCCGGAGGCCTGTTGTATCCGGAGGCCCACTCAGGCAGATATATTCTCCTAAAATGCGGCTGGTTGTAAGCGCAAAGCGCTTATTTAAACCGCCGCTTCAGCGAACCAACTCTAATAAACCACACACCGACTTAGGAACTAAGTAACCTAAGCCACGAACAACAACTATATGACCGGGCTACAAGTGTGAATGACATCATAGAGAATCTCGGAGGATCAGTCTTCGCTTTGAATATCACTACAAGAAGAACATGCGCCCTCCAACTCTCTCTTTCCTCGCGATATACTCAATTGACTCGCTAATGAGACGGGGCAAATCACAACAAGAGACGTGAAACGAACTCTGTAATATTCAAGAGCTTCTATCTAGGTAGATAGAAGAGCCTGCATACTATGGACGTTCAACAACACTTGTCCAGGGCAAGGACAAAGAATCCCAGAATAAAGCCATCTATTCACTACTTGGTATTGTTTCAAGAAGAAAGATATTGTTTTAAACCAAAATAAAGGCATCGTAACACATATAGGTCGGGCGCAAATGAGCTGAGTGTTCAAATTCTTCATTCAGCATTCATCATCATCATTCCTACAAACCTATACGCAGGCACTCCTCACCCCCACAACGACTATTCTAGACACCTTAGGAAACCAGACGTACCTGCTAACCACTTACTCACTATGGATCCCCAACCCAATCCATCCTCCCCATCGCCGGTAAGTAATGAGCCGCACGTATCATTAGATCTAACTGATATCGCCGAGGCTGTAGGCATCGATCCATTCCAGGTTCAAAACACAGAGGACCTCACGGAACTCGTCCACAATCTCGAAAAGGCAAAGTATCTCCCAAACATCATCATCCCGCAACTTCTAAACTACTCCTGGAGTTCACATGAAGTTGACCCGGCCAAAGTGATAGAGAGTATGCAACCCATCTGGGACTTGTTAAATGGTGACATTTCGCGAGTGCCGTCGACATTCAACCCCGAAAAAATGTCGTCTTTCAGTGAATGTCTTATATGGTGGATATATTATATTTCCGTCCAGAGTGATGGGCCTACCCCCCCTCCCCTGTTTCCGGAGACCCAAGCCCATAGAGATGCCTTTGCGTATGCTTTATTCCTCCTCATGTGGCTTCCCCATAGTCCAGATACTGAGATTATCTCCAGGCTCTATATAGACGCTTTAGTGCAGGTCATACTAGACACTGAGACACGGAAGGCACTTCTCGAAGAGCTTCGTGAATGATGATAGGCGCTAACATGCTGTAGACAGCTCTGCCCTTTCCTACGTCTCACAACATATACGGTCCATTGTTACTATTAAACTGTCGTCTGCATGATATTTCTCTCGACCTCAGTTTATGACTGAATTCTAGAATAGAGATGAAGTAGTTACCAGAATAGTATATATATAACGTCCCGAAATTTCCTTATGCTTAGCTAAGACCAGGGCAGGCCCTCAATGTTGTGCAGCGGGTCGTGACGGGATTGGAGAGGGGCTGCTGCGGTTTGTCATTCCCGGCACGCTTTTGTCGCCGTTCACGTAACCGGTGCCGTAAGCTGAAGCAAACTCACCACCCAAAATTCAAAACATTCACACGTAACGCGGAGCTTCCTACTTCCCGAATTGCATTCAATGCATACTTCAATTAGTGCACATTTATAATCATATAGTATGACTGCATGTTAAGAAATCTCATAGTGGCTAAGTACGCACACAAGTACTATTATGTCATCGGTGTTAGACGAAGAGCTCTAAGTCTATGAATCTGAATCTAGAGTTGAAATGCATTATACTAAAGGACGAAGGATCTGAACCCTAAGTTAAATAAGATCAATGCTGTATTATTATGTCTAACATACGAGTTTAGCATCATATTAATATGCTAGGACTCCTAGACGGCCCTAATTCATAAAAAATATATATAATCTTGAGACCTTGAAGGTCTATTTTAGTTGCGTTGGGTGCCGCAGGTCGAGCTTATGCCTATCTTGGTTCAGTACTGACTCACCCCGGTATGTCGAAATAGCCCAGTTGATGTTGGCATAGCTCTGTTGGTAGCGATACATATCTTTAGCTTTTTGATTGATCATCATTCACTCGGTAATAAGCCCTCGGGTATCTCGAGGAATGTGTAATGGTGATTTCCCGTGTAAGCAGCGTCTAACGGTGAGTAGAGCTTAGAAAAAGCTATAAGTAAATAGAACAGGCCTTCATATTCATGAGAATAAGACACAACCTTCAGCTTCACTCGACTTGCTACTAGAATAAAACATAATTCTATATCCAAACTCCTCATCATGGCACAAACCATCGTTCTCATCACCGGCGCATCGCGCGGACTAGGCAAGGGGCTCGCACAGCGATTCCTCGCTCTTCCAAACCACGTAAGACAATCTAGGCCAACCCGTCTCATGAAAATGGTTCTTCCACATCAATGTCAGAACCCCAAGGCCAACCATAATCACAGACAGTAATCGCCGCAAACCGCAGCCCGGAAAATGCAGCATCAAGAGCCCTGCTAGGCCTCCCCAAGGGCGCTGGCAGCGTCTTGATCATAACCAAGTACGACGCGGCGAACGAGCTAAGCCCATTTGACGCTGTGAAAGAGCTACGAGAGAAACATAGTATCCCGCACCTCGACATCGTTGTCGCCAACGCCGGGATAGCGAAGGTTTTCCCACTTGCTAGGGATGTCAAGCGCGGGGACATCATCGAGCACATCGACGTCAACGCCCTGAGCGTGATATCGCTATTCCAAGCCACGCGGGCTCTGCTACAGAAGTCGCCCGGCAAACCTATTTTTGCGCCTATCGGTTCTGGGGCCGGCGCTTTAGGGTATGTGGTTTATGATTTGAAGCTCGGCTTTTGGTTATTCTTCTTCTTTACTCATTTCTTCGCCCCCAATACACATTCCTTCTGATCTATAGTACGAAAGGAAAAAATGATAATAATTGTGATGAAAATAGGCGCCAGCCCCCGGTACCGAGCTCAGCGTACGGCCCGTCGAAGTCTCTGCTCTTCTGGTACGGGATCAGAATCAACGCCGAGGAGGAGTGGCTCAACACTTTCATCGTTGACCCAGGCTTCGTCCAGACCGACATGGGCAACGATGCGGCCAGGAGGTTGGGGTTTAAAGAAGATGCCCTCTTGACCATAGATGAATCCATGGGTAGCTTGTTTCAGGTACTGAGGACAACTACCAAAGAGAAGCATGGCGGTAAGGCTGTGCTTTACACCGGGGATGTGCTGGAGTGGTAACCAACATGAGAGGTGGAATGGGGTACGTTGTCCTATTTTGAGAACTTGAGTAAGATATGCATGGTATAGGCAGTGGAAGTTTAGACTATGTTGATACCGTTGTCGGTCTTGATGGGTGCCTAAGGCATACTCAACCGGTTCCTACATCATGTCAATTGAGAATAAAACCATGTAGAAGCTTCCTGTGGCCTTGGGAGTTTCCCATCAAAGAACTCTTTCTCTCATGTTTCAGGCACACTTAACATGGCTAGACAACTCCAAGATGTCTTGCAACCTCAGGTCTAAAGATGCTCGCCCTGGGGCACAAATTCTATTGCACACATAAAAGGAAGACCTTTCCCCGGCTTCAGAGATGTTTTTTTTTTCTTTTTTTTTCATTCCCCCCATAGTGAGAATTATTCAGGTTCCCAATCACCATAACTCACCACAAAGTATTATTTGATCAGTGCACGTCTTTGCCAAATGATGCTCCAGTACGTTGACAAAAACGACGGCCGCCCAGGCGATCTCACTACGAGCTTTTGCTCCCATTGTAGCCATGATGGCTCACTGAAACAACCAGCGCAATCTTCTACGATGCCTTGCGATCATTCCGGTTGGGTAACGGTTAACGCATCTGACTCTGAAGATGATTGCTGCCGTACACCTTTGACTGAAAGCAAGGCCCATCCAGCATCGCCAGCATCGCCGGTATCACCAACATCACGCCACTCAGCGCCATCACCTAGTAATAACTCGAGTAGCGCTATCATGAAGTTCGCCGCGACCGTAGAGGAACTAAAAGAGGCACGAGCACGAAGACAGTCCCAGGAGCTAGTAATAGAACTCCAGGAAGGGGAAATCAAGAGGCTTCACTCTATTATCCAAAAGCAACGAGGGGTGTCAGAATCACTCGAGACGAAGCTCTTCGACTCGTTCGTCGTCATGACGCAAAGCCAGCAGCATGAGCTCGACAAGTTGCAAAAAAGTCTCTTAGACCTGCAAGCTGATGCTGAAGATTGGCTGCTTGGCCATGAGTGGCGGCACCTGCAGCAGAAACTTCACAATCTCAATCGCAAGCTAGACGGGTACATCAAATCGAGTACACCTCAGAAAATCGCCGCCGGGGAGCAGACGGATGAATTGCCGTTATTCATCACCGGCCTACTTGGAGACCTCCCAAGGATGTGGAATGGGCTAGAGAAACTTCAACAGGACATCGAAGAGGAACAGTACAGGGGTATCGCCAACTATTCGGGTGGCGCCGAGCACACGGCTGAGCAGACAACTCACAGTGATACAAGCCAAGAAGAAGTTTGTAGCGCTGAGATGCCAGCCCATCCGTCCGTGACAGACATTCTCGATCATTACTACGAATTCTCCCAACTTCAGCGCAAGAGGATGGCAGCCCGTAAAGAAAGGTTGCAAGGGCTCCTCGACGATATTTCGACAGAGCTTGGTCGCCTCCAAGCTGACCTAGCGTATGAGGAAGGAAGGACAGCCAACATGAGAACACGAATGATGTTCTGGGAAGCCGACCTAGGGGTGTCGAAGGTAGAGTGCCCCGACACATTGCTAAGTAACTTGGAAATGAAACAGACGGTGCTCAAGTGCGGATCCCAAGAGCTTGAGAAGATCGCAGGGATCATACAAGAGCTGCCATCGCATTTTCATGTGATTGATATCCGTGCACCAGGAGATGACCGAACGTCGTGCTGCCCTACCTCTGGGAAGAAGGCTCCCTCAACCTTATCCGTCGATGAACTCGATGAGAACTACGGGCATCTTGACAATTCAGGGGATAAACACGCCACGGGAATAGACACAAGGCCTTGTTTATCCCCAGAGGGGAGCCTTGCTTTTTATAAATCTAAGAAAATTAAATATCCACTGGCGGCTGATGACGATATAGAACTGGGGGATATTCACGAGTTGAGGCTGCGGCGCTTAACCGAAGAAGTGTACAATATCATGTCGAAGACTAAACCCACGATTAAAATCAGAGCTTGTCGAGATGCATTAACAAGTAGTATCGTGTGGCGAGTCTCAGAAGCAGTGGATTTACTAAACTCAATCGATGACACTGCCAACACCACCAAATCGACATGCTCCTCCACGCCCCCGAAAACACCTCCCATGGAAATAAAGCAAGCATCAAGAACACAAAACCGTGCCGGAGATGCAGGCCAGCGGGATGATACGCTGTACATCGCTGAGCTCGAGTCGAAGCTGAAAGAGAAACAAGACAACGAGAAAGCATGGGCTACGCACTTCGAGAACCTGCACCAGCGAGAAAAAGAGGCCAAAACCGCCTTGCAGGGACAATTAGATTCCGCAAAGCTCGGGAACGAAGAGCTGCAGAAAGTGGTGAAGGTCGTTGCGGGAAAACTTTTCGAGCACCGAGAACGCCTCTGGGGTCTTTCGACGCCGGCCCGCAAGATGGGCGAGGAGCTCATTTCGACCCTAGAACAGCTAGAGATTTCCTGTGACGAACCGTTGATCTACGAGTGAGTGGTGGAAAACAGTGAACCTGAAGCAGGGGGGGATATGCATGGAGTCGGCCATGATAGAGTGGCTATCCTTTGAGCGAGGGCGATGAAGCGTAGTACGACTAGAGTCGGGTGCCCATTTCAGCGGCATACAATCTACCAGTGGATTAGATGATGGTGAATAGAACTCAGATAGCAGTAGTAGAATGAATCTAGTCCTCTGTTTTAAATATATCGTATTGCATGCCGGGTAGTATATTGTCATCCAATCTGAACCGAATAACCCAGCTAGAGAGCCCGGATGGTGCCTCTAAGCAAGAATCGCGGCTTGTGCCGAGAAGCTGGCAATGAGCTCGTAATGAGCTCACTCACAGAAACGGTGGATACAAGTCAAAGGCAAGTCCCAGGACAGTGAAAGAACTGCCCTAGCGCGCGTTGAGAGCTCTCCACAGCGCCTCTTCACTGCCCAATCATCAACCAACCGAGAATGGGGGGTTAGTGCGATGATGAGTGGTGATCTAGATCGTTGCTAGGTATGCCGAAAGTTGCGAAATACGTGACGTCATGTGTAGGACCAATGGAACTCTCTTAAAGTTGCGAGGCCATTATTCTCCTCGGGGGCCATGAAATAACATTCACCTTGGCCTTTTCCTATAATCATCTCATCCCAATTACTAATTCCAGCTAACCATTAAGGGTTTTCGTATTTCAAAGAGCTCGAAACCCTTCCTACATCTCAACATCTACGCTCTGCTATAGAGTACCTACTACTACGATCGACCACCTCTCCAAACCGCTCAAACACCTACACACACAAACAAAGCAAGATGACGTCAAGAATGCTCTTTACATCTACCCGCCAAATCGCATGCTTCTCGTTAAGCAGGCAAGCTGTGGTGGCCCAGCGTAGCTTCAGTGGTAGCACCATGAGTTTGAAGCACAAAGAGAGCACAGGTAGGTTCTGCTTGTCCGACGACCATAATTCGCCTCAATTACTAATCATGATTGGCCGGGGGTTAATAGGCGATGACTACGACCCAGAGAAGCACAAACTGGATTCGCTCTCGAAACATAAGCTGGGCAAGGGCCATTGGAAGCCAGAACTAGCGTCTGACAGTGAGGAGGCCGTCAAGGCGGACAGGACCGCTAAAGAAGACATGACCACGCTGCAAAACCGCACCAAGGCCACTGCTGAGGAGACGTCTAAGACTGGCACAAGCATGCGTGATGGATTGTAAAAGTCGAGATGATGTGGACGACGTGGATATCGATGGGGCTCAAGCCCCTCACTACGCTGCGGAGCCAGAATGGACTTCAGCCGTGGCATTCAACGCAGATGACATGAAATGCTCATTAATTGGTCGGGAGAACACGGGTTCATGGAGGTATTTCGGCTGCTCAGCAAATGGGACCAGGTAGGCTGATGATAAGGCCTTGTATTTCGGAGTTCTAGTGTATGATTTGATATGAAATCGAAAGCATCAGTATCAACACCAGCGTTGTCCGTGCCCCTCGTATGTGCCCATGTTAGAGGTGTCTGTCATTGTGAGCGAAACGCCCTACCTAAGTTATTGACAACAACGTAGTGAACTTGGAAGCAATAAACATGACTTGAGTATTCTAGGGCGCTGTCTTGCACAAATGAAATACAGAGTGGTTCTTATATACAGCCACGGTAAAATCCAGATACCTTGGGAACCCAAAAGGAGAAAGGAGAAGAAAAAAAAATTGCTACCGTCCGAGTATAGTAACGAGTATGAAATCTACCAGTAAACGCCGTGCCGAATGCAATATGATGGCCCGCTGCTTATCTCTTCCCCCTTTCTCCTTATGCACCTGCTTGTGTACCAACGAGACATTTCTTGGACCACGTTGGGGTCAATTCAGGGTCGGATATCTTATCCAATTGCCTGAAGACTACCTTTTATTCTGCCCACTATCCGCTTTATTTCAGGATGGCAATCAGCAGAACCAAAATGATGATCAAGACAATGATGGCAATCATCTGCTTGCTCTCGCCAGCAGCCCGCGAAATCCTGTTGACTTGGCGCTTGGCACGGTCTAGACGGCCTTGGTGGCGGTCGACAGCGGCATCAACATCGTCTAGCATAGCGACCTGGTCGTCTAGCTCGTCGCCGATTTGCATGCTCAGCTCGCGCTGGCGCGCTATACTGGCGCCTAGCCGGTCGAGCTGTTCATCTTGCTGCTCAAGGACCCGTTGATGATATTGATGAATTTGCACGTTGTTCATATCGTTCGTCTCGTCACGATAGCCCATCGTATCATCTGGGTTATCGCGGTATCGGCTGCCAAAAAGCTGAGCTTCGAGGTCCGGGCTCGTCGCGTCGTTTGATGGGTTATCCGAGAAGCGTACCGTTTTCGATACGGTGCGGGCATTCTTCGGTCTAAGACTGGAATTAGATGCAGAGGGTTTCCGAGTCGCGTGTTCGAAATCAGGGTTCAAAGAAGGATCGTTCGCATGTGTTAAGGTGTCGGTAGTCGAGGGTGAAGAAAAACCGTGGAATTGCGACGTTAGGTCGCCATACTGCTTCTGTAAGCCGGGGAGGGAATCTGAGATATCAAGAGCGCCACTGTTGATATATGATATGTCAGTCCATGCAATACTGCAGTGCCTCTCTCGGGCTGCTAGGTACCATCGCGATCAAGGAACAAACGGGCTCTACTTGTCACGTAATGCGAATGTCTGACAAAGCTACGCATGGGGGGTATTTACTCTTCATCTCCGGCCTCTTGTAATCTCTTCAACTCGCTTTCTAACGCTTCTAGACCATCTTTGAATTGGTCTAGTGACCTCGATATATGCCCATCGTTTGAGTCGCCACTAATATCGAGGCTTTGAGCCCGTTGTCGCTCAAGCAGCGATAACTTGATATGGTCGGCTAGCAGAAATAATTGGTTCGGATTGGCCATGGCGATGATCGGTCTGGATTTCTAAGGTTTCGGGGCGAGTGAAGGGCAGAACGACGATTGATGGTGGTAAGTGAAAGACGGAAGATTCGGCAATTGATTAGGAAGCAGGTATAGTGTACAGGAAGAAGGCAGTGCAAACAGATCAGTCTCCAACGTCGTCACTACTATGAATTACGCCAGCCCGGGTATACAGCAGTTGTTTATTGCTCGATCTTGAATTGTCGGGATCTAGTGTAGTATGATGATGGTAGCTCTAGGCTGCTTGGTAACGAACTCAGCCAGGATAGGCTGCGAGATACCTAACCTTCGTGGAACATCCTAGCGTCGCATAGGTCAGGTAAGTACATGCCCGCGAAATGGATGCGGTCTCCTTTTTGCATATATCGAGATAAAAGTGGTTAGAGGGAATTTGCAACTATTGTAACATACCTATTTAAATGGTACAACATCCATGTACGCATGCATGTATGGAAGTAGGTACTGTGGGCAATAGAGAGGACAGCGATGTAATTGTATTGAAACTCGACCAGCGAGTGCCTGGCCAGAAAATATGAATAATGAAGGTGTGTTTTAGAAGTGAAGAATATGGCCTATGGCCCCCCAGTCATGCTTTTATACCCCTGCAAACGCCGCGCCCCACACCGCCTAGTGCCCAAAAAGCGCGAATGCCCCCATTCGCACGTCGTCGTTACAAACGAACGACGAATACCAGATCAACTAAACAGAACCAAATCATTCCATCGAAGGGCATATCTCCCGTCGGTACCGCCCCTGCCGTTCCACATTACAAAACAATAACCTTGCCCAAGAACTCGACTTACAAAAACACAAAAACCGCTGCGAGTATGAAGGCCACCGGGGTAGAACCGGGAAACCGGTAACAATCCTTCGGACGAGATAGCGAACAACCATGTAACGTATAGTGCCGTCGAGGCCAAAGTCGTAAATTTCTTTGTGTGCAGTATGTGACAGGCATCGTTTGGCAACTAGATGACGGAAACAGGGAGAGCGCTGGGCTCAAAAGACTTAATCTGACAGAGACATGGCTGGCAGGCTTTTTCGTCTCGCTGGTCTCGCGTCGGGTTCCAAATGAGGCCACTAGAACGGAGCAGCAATAGTTGTATTAAAAACTCGACCAGCGAGTGCCTGCCAGAAAATATGGAATAGAATGAAGGTGTATGTTGGAGAAGTGAAGATTATGACCCAAAGCCCCAGTCATGCTTTTATACCCCTGCAAACGCCGCGCCCCACACCGCCTAGTGCCCAAAAACCGCGAATGCCCCCATTCGCACGTCGTCGTCACCAAACAAACGACGAATACAAGATCAACCAAACAAAACCAAATCATTCCATCGAAGGGCATATCTCCCGTCGGTACCGCCCCTGCCGTTCCACATTACAAAACAATAACCTTGCCCAAGAACTCGACTTACAAAAAAAACAACCGCTGCGAGTATGAAGGCCACCGGGGTAGAACCGGGAAACCGGTAACAATCCTTCGGACGAGATAGCGAACAACCATGTAACGCAGTGCCGTCAAGGCCAGAAGTCGTAATTTCTTTGTGTGCAGTATGTAACGGGCATCGTTTGGCAACTAGATGACAAAGATAGGGACGAGCGCTGGGCTCGAAAGACTTGACAAAGACATCATGCTGGCAGGCTTTTTCGTCTCGCTGGTCCCACTCTTGTCACCAGATGTGGGCAATAGAGAGGACAGCGATGTAATTGTATTGAAACTCGACCAGCGAGTGCCTGGCCAGAAAATATGAATAATGAAGGTGTGTGTTGGAGAAGTGAAGATTATGACCCAAAGCCCCAGTCATGCTTTTATACCCCTGCAAACGCCGCGCCCCACAGTACCTAGGTACCTATTACTGTAACAGAGCCAGCCTATCACATGGATCATTATGTAATCGACTAGGTGCGTCCGCATAAGCTCATTTCAATGTTTCACCACGCTCGATCACGAACCCGGTCAACGACCACCTCATAAAAGAAGAGTAAGCTCTCCAAAGAAGAAGGGTGAGGAAAACAGCCCCAAGATAAACCAAGAATATTTTCGAGAAGAGGACTCCTGATAAGAGTAAGTCGTAAGCTGTTCTAATTGGGTAAGGTATCCTCTTTTGCGGTGCGCTTTGAACTAACCACAAGTTCCCTACATCTCTCTTACTGTACTAAGAAAAAAGACCGCCCCCTCCGAACCTAGCTTTCTATTGGACAATTCGAGGGGGCGAAGAGGAGTCCGGCGCTGACCACCTCCGCACCGGGACTCAGATCGGCTCGGCAGTGTAGAATTCACAGACTCGAACAACCTCGAGGGCATCACTATTGGCCGGTGACCGCTAGGCCAAGCTTCAATTTCTGCCCCGGCCTAGTTGATTCAAGGAGCTCTTTTAAGCCCTCCGAGGTGACTGCTCGGCGAGGCTAAAAAATCATGACGAGATAAAAAAGAAAAAAGAAAACGTCATGCTGTCCAGATCCTAGAACAGGGTTCATACCCCTGGACGAGCGAAGCAGTGGACAAACCGACTCCCCGCTCTAATGATTGTCAGGTTATTCGGTCCGGGGCAGCGCGCTTCAATGCCTAGGACTTTATCCATCTTCTCCTTCTCCTTCGAGAACCCCCACGAGCGCGTGTCGAAAGACACACTTGCCGTAGGATCAGAAACGCTTGCCGTGTTCCCGAATACGGTGTAGTGCAGCGAGCGAGAATGGATCACGAACCGGTCTCTTTCGTTCTTGTTAGCAAGATAGGCAAGTATTAGTCTAGACATGACTAGTCACCATAGAGTGGGTTCATATTTATAGTTCTGTTTCTTTCCTCTACTTATATCCGCCCGTTGTAAGTATCAGTAGTGGTATACCAAGCTCATTCTGTCGTCATCATCTTCCCCTCCACCTCTCTCCAAATTACCCTCGGTATCACCATGCCTCTCCCTACCGGCGTCTACCGCTCCGATCAAGTCGGCTCCTTACTACGTCCCAGGGAGCTGCTTGCGGCTCGTGAACAAGCAGAAGAGGGCAAGATCACAGCCGCGCAGCTACGGGAACTAGAAAACAATTTCATCGCGGATGTAGTGCAGAAACAACAAGCAGTCGGTCTCCGTGCCGTAACAGATGGCGAGTTCAGGAGGAGGTGGTTCCATGTGGACTTCCTAAAGCACCTGTCAGGGATCGAGCAACGCGGCGCCATGCAATCAACAAATATCAGTGTCGGCGGGACTATGCCGCCTCGGCTTGTTGTCGTCGATAAGATCGGTCACCCCGCCCCAATCCAGGTCGATGACTTCAATTTCCTCGAGTCACATATCGACAAGAGTAAGGTGACGACCAAAGTTTGCATCCCATCACCCACAATGATCCACTTCAGGAATAGCCGCGATACCATCGACGAGAAGGCATACCCAACTCTAGAGCCGTTCTTCGAGGATCTTGCCCGGGTCTTCCAAGAGGAGCTGGATGCTCTATACAAGGCGGGCTGCCGCTTCGTACAGCTCGACGACACGAATCTCGCATATCTCTGCGATCCGAAAATGCGCGCCGAGGCCGAGGAGCGACACGGTGACGCCAACGTACTGTCGCGGCAATACGCCGCACTCATTAACGCCGCCATCTCAAAACGCCCCAAGGACATGACAATCGGGATTCACTTGTGTCGCGGAAACCACCGATCGCAGTGGTTCGCGCAGGGGGGTTACGAGCCGGTGGCCGAGGTGTTGTTCAAGGAACTCGACGTCGATGTGTATTTCCTCGAGTACGACGACGCGCGCTCGGGAGACTTCTCGCCTCTGCGACACCTCCCGCCGCAGAAGATCGTGGTCCTCGGGGTCATGTCGAGCAAGACGGCGGCGCTCGACGACCATGCCCAGATCGTCAGTCGGCTACGCGAGGCTGCCACATTCTGCCCCCGGGGTCTCGACCAGCTATGCTTGAGCCATCAGTGCGGATTCAGCTCTACTTCCGAGGGCAACGACCTCACGGAAGACGAGCAGTGGAGCAAGCTCCGCCTCCAGGCTGCTATTGCAAAGGAAGTCTGGGGTGACGACCTATCGGTCTAGATACTATATATACAACGCAAGTACACACTAAATAAAGAAATTTTGATTGTATATAACTCCCCAGCACCCAGTTTAGATATCGAATTAGTTAACACGTCACATTCCAGTACACATGGTGCAAAATAAAGACAATGATACCACGTACTCAATAGAATTAGTCGGTTTGTGACTCTCCTAAGCCTACTATACAAACAATTTCTCGTGTCAACCCGTGCCCACCGTTGATGCCTTTTATGTGAGCTCTGCGCCAAACGTCTATTGTGCTGCGAAAACGCAGCACCATCAAAAAGCCCCATTGGCCATGGTAGACTCGAAAACGAGGAGGAAAAAGGTGTACATAAAAAGTATCAATCTCTTTTTGGTTTTCCTGAACTCCGGCAATTCCCTCAAATACCAGAGGGCCCCAGCCATTCAAGTAAACCCCACGTCATGAACTCATGCTAGTATAACTGATACCCATGTACCAGAAACTCGGGAGGAAATCGGTAATCGTACAGCATCCATAGAGTCGCCCCGTATTTTCCAGGCAGCCTAGGAGCTGCAGGTGTTTGTTTGTGCGATTGAAAAGGTTCCTCGGAGCGAAAGCAACCAGAAAGAGAACAACTCAGTCAGGGCGTCCATCGAAATTAGATGTTCAAGGCCACCAAGTATCGGCGAATAACGAAGCCTTGAGTACCTATTCACCAGGTATAGGAACCAAAGGACGTGTAGTATCGTAAAATCATGCCTGGTATCAAAACCCGATTATACCACTTTCAAATATAGTGCACCAATGCGGAAGTGCAAGAAAGTAATGAACCTCATCATATCAAGCATAACTTTTGTAGTGTGGGCATCAGGCGTATCAAGCAGTTGAAGTCCCAGCCTAATGCAAGTTGTGCCGGCATTCCCACCAACCAAAATACACCTATAATAATACAGGCTCACTTTAAGCCCCCGGAGGCTTCGGCATCTCGCCGGTCGGTTGGCCCGCACCTTGATGTTGAGCGAAAGCTTGGTACCATAAAGCTACATATGCTGAGTATCCACCGTCTAAAACACTAGTCAGTACGATGTCAAAGGTTTCGTGGTTCATGGAGTTACGTACACGGAGCATACGGGTCAGCACCTCCATTTGCGGGGGCAGGGTTCTGCGGATCCGGTATAGCAGGCTGATTGTTGGAACTGTGAGAGGTGTAATTTGAGTTCGGATTATCCCAGTCACGGCGATTCTGGTTGCGCCCACCGCGACCACCAGGTCCTCCTCCACTGTTCTTTTGTCGCTATGCGTTTGTTAGTAGACGCACAATCCCAGGTCGCAAAAAAAAAAAAAAAATACTTACTACCGCATCAACCTTGTCTTCTATTGCCCGCTTCGCTCTGCCGATGGCTTCATGAGAGCCAACCAAGCCGATTTCACGTTCTACTTCGCCAGGTCCCGAAGATTGGGAAACGTTGATCTTGCAACCTGTCGTGCTCTGCATCTCACGGATAGTCTCGCCTCCCTTGCCGATAATCATACCAACGGCCTCAGAAGGTACATAAATAGAGTCATTTATCTTGTCACCGCCAGCATTGTCATGGCTATAGTTGTCATTCTTGGGTGGGCGGGGAGGCTTAGTCTCGGGATTGTTGCCATTGCGTGTATCACTGTCAACAATCTCCAGTATCAATTCCTTGGCCTGAGCAGCTGCATGAGGGGGTCCAATAAGGTTGACGGGGCGAAGGCCGTTCACACTCTTAGATTCACCAACAATGTTAATATGACAGCCACTGCGTTCCTGTAGGTCTCTAATCGTCTCACCGCCACGGCCAATAATTAGGCCGACGGTGCGATCAGGAACCATGATTTGCACACAGTCTTCTCCATCACGTAGCGTCGCAGGGCCACCGACACTGCCGCTGCTGCCGCCGCCACTGCTAGCGCCTGGTACACTCGGACCTCGACCACCTTTATGGGAAGGGTCAAGACCAGCACGTGCAATGGCACCCATTCCACTATCTTCAATGATTCTATTGATCGCAGTTTTGGCTTCAGCACGTCTAGCACGAGGACCTGTAATTTTGCATTGACGGTATGGTCCTGGCTCACCCGACGGGGATATGAATTGTACTCTGCATCCTGTCTCAGATTCAACGCGTCTCAGGTTCTCGCCTTGTCTTCCAATGATTAGGCCCACAAGGCTAGATTCAATTTCGATCATCTCGTCATTGTCATCGCTAGGGCGGTCACGTCCACCTCCACGAGGCGAGAAGGTCCCAGATGGCCGGCCCCGATTGGGTCCCGGGGACATAGAACGATCGCGACCATAATCACGAGCATGGCTACCACGATCATCACGTCGTTCATCTCTGTATGGATTGAAGTTGTCACGATAGGCATCACGACGCGTTGTTGGAGAACGAGAACGTCTATAGTTTCTGGCATCGGCAGCACGAGCATCATGCGGGGGATATGCAGCCTGTGGTGGCCGTTCATACGAGGTTAAGCCTTTCTCAGCCGCATAGGCCTTGGCTTGCGCAACAGCATCAGTAAAACTGACAGCACCTGAGTTGACAGGTCTAATAGTGCTCAAGTCAAAGTTACCACTTGCCGAGGGTTGGGGTAAGGCATAGTTTGCAGGTGGATACGGTTGTGGTTGGGTTCCAGGAGGCATCGTTGGATAGTTGCTGGGGGGCACCGGAGGCTGATACGGAGGAATCGCATGAGGCTGGCTCTGATTCGGCGTAGGGACGTTGCGCTGGTGGGCTAGAACAAAGGAATACTGTTAGACAAGACATACGCAGTTTCATCGGTGATTTCAACAAAGTGATATATCGACTAACCCAGAGCAGCCAGAATGGCGTTAATATCTGGAACCTCGGCCATTGTGTCGAGGATTTTCGAGCCCGAGACAGATCAAGACGATGAATGGACCAGAGAAAGAGTCACGCTGCGCGATGCAACACGATGCGATGCGCAATACTGTGGTGACTGATACCTGCAGGTCACGTAGTAGTCTCGGAAGGCAATGATGAGACCCGCGAGCAACAACAGTGACTGCTCGAGACGGCAATTCGCAAAGCAAAGGCGGTAAGAGTTGCAGATCACGCAAGGACACCAAGCGACCACAGAGCGTTCAAAGTAGTTCAGCTACCAAGTCAGTTCAGACGGACGTAGTACCTAGACAAAGTCGTCGCAATATACTTGTTGTACGCTTCTTGTACGTGAGCCCAAACGTCTCTTGTTGGAGAAATTTGACTAGATTGACGGCAAACCACTATGTATGCTGTATGCAAGACGGGTACGAGTCTGCAGGGGCATCAACATGCAATGCTCAATCTTCTGGACAATAGCAGAGAATGAAGCGGAGCAGCAGAGGAGACAAAGAGGAAGACGAGTTGTTCCTGATGATGATGATGATAATGATGACGATGTTGAGGATGAGAATCACACTGGTCACGTATCCCAATTTGCTTGCGCATGCAACAGTCGGTTCCTTCCACTCTACTTTCAAAGCAAAGAGTAGAAAATATCTGATTTGCTTTTCTTTGCCTTTCGTACACAATCACACGAATGTCGGGAGCCGAGGGGAAATTGTTTGCGATGGTTATTTGGAAGATTAAAGAAGGGAGAGAAAAGAGAATAGAGAGGACAAAAATTGTGCTTGATGACAAAGTAGGCAAAGGTAGGCGACGAGGCAGGGCGAGCAAGATAAAACCTGGCCACAACAAGGCAGGCAAGCAGATAAAAGCGGGGACCCGAGCACGGAATTGTGGAGAGGTCACGTTCAAGGGTTCCTGTAAGGTAATGTTTGCTAACCCCTTTTGGCTAGTCCGAGGCCGCATTGAGTCGCGTCCATTCATCCAGGCACATTCATTCAGGTACCAGGTATCATTGCTTGCTATCCTACCTAACCATCAACCACAAAGCCATTGTACAAAAATTCTTATCAGAAGAGTACAATACCCACCGATACTAGGTTAGGGACCAATTCCAATGATGGAATGTAATATACCTGAGGCAATCTCATTAACGGTTTACAGGCCACGAGAGTACAACCCTGGAATATCTACGGTTATACTCCGTAATATCTTCTTGAAAGTATTATGGAAATAAGTATCCGTCGACTACCAATTGACTAGATTAACATTAATTAAGTACAAAGCTTTAATAATTCAAAGTTAATAATATGTGAAAAGAAAAAAGTTAGTACGGCAACCACGGCAAGAACCGTACCACTCACAATATATGAATGCTAAATATATGTATCACCGATCAACAAATACATTGACAGATACTCATTTTCAGCATCGAGTATTACTCGAATCCATCAATGCCATTACTCTTGCCCGCCTACAATTACACACAGCTAAAAATGGACAATAGGCCCTCCATGATTGTATTATGAGTCTTGCCTAAGTTTATACATTTATTGATATGTTACTCATGATGCTATCGTCCTCTGTTAGCCCTGTGTTTTTTGTTTGATAATATTCTACCCAGCAGTTGCCTACTATCCCTTAGAGCCTAGATATTCTAATAATTCGGTAATGTTATCTAAACTATAGATTTAGGGAAAGGAATTTAGCTTGGCTAGCATATGATTATAAGGTACCTTTGCCATTCTTTATTCATGGTAGTTATTGTATTATATCAAGATGTTACTAGTCCCCCCGTGTTCACCAATACTCGCTTTAACAGGTAGTTTTCACTAGGGAGGCATTGTTTCTCTCTGTTACCTAATAGTACCTATACAAGGTCGCCTAACCGAAAGAATCCCCAGTAGAGGCTTAAGGAGTAATGTTTATGTTCGTTTTTTTATCCTTGGTGGTTCTTTTCAAATCCGGGACATGAGGCTTGTAAGTCCAATGGCCCTAAAGCTGTAGATCCTTTTCTTTCTCTCACTTGGAAAAGAAGCCAACAATTCAATATTGGTATATCTTACGGCATGAATGTCAACGATTTCCCAATAAATGTCACAACCCCATGGCGCAAAAACAAAGAAGTTCTTGTATATAGTAATAGTTAATTACGAAGCCTCCAACAGCTTCGTGCATCAACAAATCTCATATCATACCCTTATACTAGTAGTCCTGACAATAATTCCTTACGACTCTCATAAAGTATATTGTGGGCTACGCAAACTACTTAGTTTCCTTTAATTGGCTTATGTCTCAGGAGGGGAGAGTAGAGGCTCTTACGATGTGTTGATATAATCCAGACATAATTAACGTTGTAGTCGGGGTGTTTTTCTTTTCTTTTTCTGTTTAGTTGTGAGCAGATAGTCTCGTGAGCAGGTCGAGGGTTACATGTATATTGGCTGATGCTTGGAGGTGCAGAATCCGAAAGCACAACAGACGGTGCAACAAGGGTTGATTATGAATGTTGGTTCTTCACCATTAAAAGAGCACTATGTTGTGTATGTATCTGCATATGACAAGGCGAGTATTTAATGACAGTCTATTTTATTTCATGTTTACCATTAGACCTCTTATTCCTAAATTATCTATGCCAAAGCACCATCTATCAGGGCCTGGGTATGAGACGTAATGAATACTTGCTGTTATGTAAAGAGCCTAATATTGACGGAACGGATATTCTCTGCCGTATATAAAACACCTTTTTGTTCTAGAAGATGTGACACCCTCAGACAGAATGAATGTGGCCGCAAAAAAGAAAAAAGGTCGTGGCATCTCCGAGAAACATATAGCCTAGGACTGTCCCGCGTCGGGTACTGCACCCCTGATGTTCCACGCCGTAAGCGCTGGACGATCTACTTGCTCAGCATGTTTGAGACAACGAGAGAGGGGGAGAAAAGAAAGCCTGTGAATCACCATGTTCTCGGTCCCCGTGATCCACAAAGTATGTAGGCGCCGGGCTTCACTCGCAGAATTACCCCGACTGCGGTCTACGCTGCAGGGTGAATCTTGTACTCACCCTCAAACACCTCACAAATCCGACCCGTCTCACCCCCGCCTCTACTAGTTAGACTGGTGTCACCGTCGGCCTCTGCAGGACGCTCTTCTGGGTCTGCTTTCAGAGTTGTGCGTCATTGGCGATGAAGCATGTCCTAGACATTCCATACCGATATCTAAACGGCGCACTTTAAGCCTCACGCAGATGAACGGATAGCCAGGGAACGGGGCCCTCCCGGTCTACCGTGTGCGGAGAAGATTGTTTGAACCCATTCCTCTCATATGGATGCGGCTCTGCGAAGATTACCGTCAGTATCTTCAACACACACAATACCTGAAGATCCCGCATCCATTAACACCATAATGCGAATGAAAAGAGATATCAGCAACGATGAGATCAACCGGGACAACGACATTGGCACTACGAAACCGTTCAAAGAGTCTGAGGCGCCTATACACCAGTTATCCTAGAGCACAATTTCTGTACCATTATGAAATGAACATAGATAGTATTTCCTATGCCGCCTAGCAACACGCTAAGCTCGCAAACCAGTGAGTTTCTCCCATATACGCGACGAGACTGTGCTCACTTAGTTAACCACTAATCCGATGGAAATGAGCAGCGGGTCACGGCAATTTGTCCCTTAATATTAGGCATTATTAGTATTGGACTCTACAGTGTGCAGGTAGTTAGTTACCTTAGTTAATTAATTACATACCTTACCCCTTGGTACTCCGTCGAAACACCCGTGATCTCGACAACGTACACTACGTATACTTAACATTGCCAATATAAAGTCCCGTACGCGCGTACCAGAAAAACTCAACATCTTGAAATATCGTACTTACTCATACTCCTTTCGAGAAAGCCTTTCTTTGGTTGAAATGGGGAAGGGTGTGATTAAGCACAGGAATTGTAATCTTACCTCAAAGGTTTCATTACATCATACCTACTATGTATACTTACTTACTTATAACCTTTCCAAGGGCGTCGGGTGTGCGGAACTTTCCCCAAAATAAGTTTCTATTCATTCATGCCATATGCCACCTTCATTGCACATACATATCTTCCTTAGATTTACGAGTCCCCTAATTCTCCTGTATCATATAGATAAGATAGTGGGAAACTCCCCCATCAATATTGATTGACTAATTGATTGTCTAAGACCTTTCTGCAATGCACCTGCAATCCTATATTTGCCCTGTATGTCTCATGCTGAACCTGCATTCTGATCCCCACTGGGCAAACGAATAAGTCATGTTTTCAATGTTGTGAGTATGTAGAGTGGAATGTAATATTTAGGCTTTCCCGCACCTGTGGTTACTAGGTGTCCGATCAAGTCACAGTCACAGTTCGGGGAAGATGCAATAGTTTGAAGTAATGGCATATTAGCATTGCCGTATGACGATGTTTCCCTCTCGCTTATCCGTTCCAACACATGGTTTGCTCATACACACTAGATGGTTGTTTCCGTCACCTAAACACCTCCCAAAAAAAGTAGTCCCTTGGATTTCCCCATGGGGACGACGGAAACACAGTGTAGTAAAAAAATAAAGAGAATTGATTTTCTCAACGGCCTGCCACCGTAATACAAAGAATCGGAAATTTGTAAGTGCAGAACATTGATATCAACCGTTTATTTGCAGCCCACTGAACCGCGGGCAATCCACAACTCCATCTCGTGCCATGAGCTTCGGAAAAAACAAGACGCGCGACCATAGTGCAAAACCGTGTCCGTTGTGTTGAGATTCTCTTTGTCCACCGGATACTCCCAGTAAAAGAACCGTCCCTAGTTGAAAAAAAAACACCTACACCCCACCTCCCAGATATGAGATACCGCATGCCTGCTTGGACCAAACGAAGACCGACCCCTAATCGTCGCAAAACACTCGCTCTATATGTGTATTGGTATTCTTTTCTCAATTGTCATGACCCATCATGACTCTTTGATCGTACCGCTCCCAAATGAAAAAAAAAAACCGAAGACTCCGATTGTGTTGTCGTGAACACCCATGCAATGGAACAAATGCAGAACCCGCCATGAATCGAACGCCCATTCGTGAATTCAAACAGCCCCATCTTGAGAGGCGGGACACCGAGTTATGTTCCTGGTATATTTTCCATTGCAATCCCAATGTAAAAAAAAGCAAGAGGTATCGATCATCTTCGTGGAGGGTGTACCCATCGCCAACACCAAAATGCGGCCAACGAGCACTTGTATATGTCGAGTAATTATGTTTATACAGGGTGAAAGAGGATAAAAGATGTGACTTTGTCCAAAAAAGACGAGTCCCGCGGAGAGTTGAAGAATTAGATGATGATGATGATGTCGATGTCTGATGCCTGCGTCGGTGCCCGCCAAGATGAACCGGCTGTGGAGAGAAGGTACAGCGAATGAGCGCCACATAGACGGGTCCATGTAGCAATGCTCACGAGTACGGATAGACAGTGGCAAGTGCCGGTGTGTCCTCGCCTTTCATTGAGAACGAGACACCGACCTACCAACGTCGACCGATATGGTGCATCCTGGCAGGCGACACAGACGGCGGGGGGCTCGACATGGTTAAGCCATTAGCAGGGTTGATGATGGGAATGGCATTACGGGTCCTCGTGGCGGCTGGCTGGTGCAGCTTGAGGCTCGACTGGTGATGTTGGAAAGTCGGGGGCACGAATGCGGGAGACGTAGAATTTAGAGTAAAATGAGAAGCGACTTGTTGTGGGTGTTGCGTGGGCGAGGAGCTAGGCGACCCGCTCGACAATGATGAACGATCGGAAGAAGCACTGCTGATTGATACGAGCTGGATGCAAAAAACACCCGGGTCAGCACCTAGACGTGGAACCGACATGGCCTGTTACATCACTACTCGAATACACAGTCCCGAGGGGAACAAGCGCCGAGCAGCGGTGAACGGGAGGGACTTACATCACTCTCTGTTAATAGCTTGGGGCAGAACTCCATATCGTCTTCGAGATCGAAAGACCGGCTGGCCTCGAATTGTGACCGAAATGCAGAGACAGAGGGAGACTCAACAGCCAATTCTCTGATGCTCTTGGCGCCACGGAACTGTTTTTGCGAGTTTTGCGGTACGGATACTCTAGGTGTCCTCCTGTTCCGCCCACCATGGTGATTGTGCGATACTGGGGGAGCAGCAGCCGCAGTCGGTTGATGATGGGGGTGGTGGTAGCTGTAGTATGCAGACATTATAAATCTCCTTTTTTTCGCTATGTAATACAAGGTGAATGCGACAGAAATAGTGCTCGGTGGTCTAATTGTTGGCGCAGTTGGTGGCCGAGGGAACTGGTTGGTCGTCGAAGAGATGCCGTGAGTGGCAGTGTATAGCTTGAGCAACAACTAAGTACTATGTAATATGGGCGACGATGAGATGTAGAGAGAGGAGAGAGGAGGATTGCGTCGAGTTACAGTTGTTGGTGGTTGGGGGCGGTCTGTTTGGGTCGCTTGTGGGAGTGGGCTGCGCGGGTCAAGACGAGACAAGCGGTTGTGCGGTATTAAAATTCAGCTTGAAAAAGCGACCAACAATGAAAGTATGACAAGAAGACCAGAAGAGGGGATAATCAAAGAGTTTTTCGAATTTCCTGTTTTTTTTCGCCTTTTTTCTTCTCTAAATCTGTACTGTCGGTGAGGAATGTGGATGTTGTTCCAAGATGTAAGTAACAAGATGTGAGTAAGTAAGTAGGTATATGCTATGCAGTGCAGATTGGGTGTTGGTTGGCTTGTAATAGTAGGTAGAGTGTGTGCGACGGGTGTGGTAGGATCGAATGAGTGAGTGGGAGAGAGAGAAGGGGGGGAACGGCTGAATATGGCTGAGTCGGGGGTCGGAGATGGTGAAGGTTTTTGTTGAATAACGACAAGCTCAAAAACGTAAAAGGAGGGTGGGCTGGGGACACTGGGGCACTGGGCTGGGTACCTACTCTTGCTACCTCGAGTGCTACCTCCATAGCCAGGTACCTCCATGGGTGGCCAAAGGGCTTCTTCCCCTCCCCTACACTACGACACTGCCTGGCTGTGTACATGCTATGTGGTGTAGCATTGGTGTGGAAGTGGTGTAGTACTGCCCCTAGTAGAGTTGTAGTCCCCACTGCAGTCAAGGTACCCTACCTCTCCAGCGTAGTGTAGACCTGGTACTACTAAGTACGTACATACGCTAGTACTGTGTAGTAGTTAGTTGCCTCAGTGGTCCTCGCTGGCTTAGAGTCGGCTCTGACTGGCTCGACTGAGCAGGTCATCCAGCGGCGTGCTCCACCCGTCGTGCGCCCCGGTCCTTGTTCGTCCCAAGGGGGTTTAGATTGTTGCATTGGTTTCCTGCACGAACAACACTATTCGACCAATGACAACGGACTCGCCACTAAGCCCTCAACCGACCCGTCTTTACAGGTGAGACAGTCCCGTCTGATTGGGCCAACTCCCAAGCGCTAGGTCATTCGTAGGCATGGGCGTGGCAAGCCCTGGCCGTGTGGCGTTGTTGTTGATGCTGCTGCTGCTTCCTGCTGCTGCTACCTTGCGACCTTCGACACGCCAGACACACGCTTGCTACCTCATCCATATCCACACAGTGTCGTCGGTAGGTCAGTGCACAGTATCCAGGTACGTGTGAGCTGGTAGGCTGCAGACCGCCCCTTGTCTAGACTTGTCCTCGGTTCCTCTCAACTCTCAACAGAGTCCCTCCATCTTCCTCTCTCACAGGCGCCCAACCATCTCACCACATAATACTATACACTACACTAGTACTATAGTACCATGTAGTATACACAAGCGAACAATCCATTGTCACCTTGTCAGTCACCTTGTTTTCCATCATTTCCAATCCTCACGTCCAAACAGAGTAGAGTATTAGCATCGACGATGTGGAGATCTGTTGATCCTTCAAACAGCCTTCGCGCCCAATTGCAGTCTATCCTGTCAATGACGACGGCTCGATTGACGCAGGACTGTGGTGTATGTGGGTGGGTAGTGTCGTGTAGACAGGTGTGCGTGGGACTACGATACCATTCCATCGTCAGGACTATAGTAGTGTGTATAGCATAGTAGGTGTTGCGGTCCTTCTCGTCTCACGTTTTTAGCGTATCGTGAGGTGTTATCGAGCTGTCGATAACATACTATCCATGCAGTTGTAGTCTTTTCATGGTGGGCTGATTATCATCGCGATCTCGGTGGTCTCGGTGGTGTGTCCGGTGCTTGTAAGGGTTCCTATCCTACACCCCGACAAGTAAATACAACACGATAGAATGATGGTGCTACGGCTTCTGTTGCGGTCTTCGGTAGCTTTCGATGTTACCAAATTTGGGTCGCCGTGCCCCTTGCCGCCAAGTCAGACGGCGTCTGTGCCTTTTGTTGTCCATCGTGACCCCCCAGATTTCTCCCCTCACTGATCTGAAGCGAGCGCCTCCTTTACTACAAGGCCCTGGTTTGGCATTGTGATGTTGCCGTAAGCATAAGCATAATCTTATTGACTTGTGCTGCTGGCGCTTCTACGCTACTCACCTGACTTTCGAATATTTACTATACTGACCGGTGTTCCGGGCGGTAGTCTAGGCTCAGTTCTACACTCAACTTAAGTCATTCGTTATCTGCTAGATACTTGCTTTTATATTATAATATGGACGGCAGTGACCTATCATACTATATCGTCCGTCACCCAATACTGCCCAAGGTCGCAATTTGCATACAAGTCTTGCCCGTCTCTGCCCGCTCCGCATAATGCAGGTGTGAGGCAGTGACCATTTGCAACCCCGGTTCGGCCACTCGGCTCGCGTTCTAGTCCAGGGTCCCTATAGCACTCCGTTCGAGCACTGTGGTCATCCACACTGTAGTTCGAACTGTCCGAACCGGTATTCTAAACTGGCCTCTGGTACCCCACCAACCGTTTTCTTGGACCTTTACGGGTTGAGGATAGAAGACCGTCAACTAAATCCTTCCCAATACGGTGAATGTTCGGTTTGGAAGCATCTCGCAAGTCCCCGTGCCGCCAAGCAGGACGGATCTTCATTCAGGTAACCTAGACAGAACCTAGAGACCTCGTGGATGCATCCACAACCAGCCGTGGACTGCTCTAGAGTCATTTTTCGCAGGGTTCTCGCCACATTCTTAGAGGCCAGAGAAGGTTCTCACTGCGTTGCCATGCTGACTGTGATGATATGCACCAACTCCCTACACTACGTGCTGTCCGTTGTCTCTACTGTAGAAGGATTCAAATGGTGAGACTGGGTTGGGTATGCTCATCGTCTCCGTCATCGTCTCCGAGTATGTGCTGCTTGCGTCTGCTTGGTACATAGTACTTCGTTCTGTGTGCCTTACCAATTTGTGTTTGGGTATTGTTTTTGTCCCGCATTCCGTGTTCGAACGCGGGTTTCAGTCTTCACAACGAGGTGAGTGCCAGAAGGGGAATGACATGTTTCAAACACCATTATACGACCAGACATGATCATCGCCAATTTTGGCTATACGCTTATCTGCATTGCCATGGTTACATGCAGTTGATGAAGCGCGCATAAGGCAAGCCTGTAATCATAAGCCGGCGTTAGCTGCTTTCTGTTTTCCCACCACATTGGAATGGCCCTGGTTCCAGGTGCTGCGGACTAGATGCAACAGCAACCACCACAGCGCGCATGTCTTATCCAGTGGCTGGGACTTGTTCAACTGACAAGACGGATTGCCGCCTTGGTGCTATCGAATGCGGACTGCATTCTGCAGGTCACCGGCTGACCCCTCCTTTTTCTTCTCCCGGTTAGGTTCCCCTATAACTCAGAAATAGAACGAGGCACTGACGAGGACCCCGATCGGACAGGCCGGGTGGTCTAATCTGTATGGTCGGTCACGATCGGTCGCATGTTCAGGTAGTATGTTACAAGACTTGGTTTGGCAGGTTCTCCCTCACCTTTCCTAAAGCATAGTAGGCAAATGTTATAGATTCTGCCTATTCTGTTCACACGCAGAAACCGGATACCGCAGGCCCACTTTTTACGGATGCCGCCGTGTGACGAAAGCGGCAAAACGAGGGACGACTAGAATATGACATCTATTCTACCGACAAACCTGATGAGTTCCTTGCGTAATTGAGCAATTACTCGTGTTATCATGCCACTTGTTCATTCCTTTATCTTCCTTTATTTCTATTATGTGGACCTTTTGACCAACCTACCACACGTATTCTCTCAGTCACGAGACTGGATTCAAAGCCCGTAAAACAGTTGATGCTTGAGTCATAGGTTGTAGGCCGTATTGCGGTATGGCCCCATTTCTCAAGTATTGGCATGAGGACGAGCTCCCTACCTAAGGGAGAAAATTGTCTTCGTTTTCATCTATTCGAGATAAGACATGGAACGAAGATATGAATATTAATGAAA
Source organism: Xylaria sp. Z50 (assembly GCA_037356035.1). NCBI lineage: Eukaryota > Fungi > Ascomycota > Sordariomycetes > Xylariales > Xylariaceae > Xylaria > Xylaria sp. Z50. The sequence continues at coordinate 919,427 of JBAWJU010000009.1, read as the reverse complement.
GGAAACCCCTAAAACAGTAAAGGACAGGAGCGTATTGAGAGTAAAGCCGCCGCAGCGGAAAGGGTTAAACTATGCCTACCTATCTAATGGGCAGTTTGTCCACACCAGTTAACTAGTAATCGTAAATAAGTAAAGCTATACGATATTTACTGTGGTCACTTGGAGACAGAGATACTTTGGATCATATCGTTTTCATCTGTGTCCCTTGGCCTTGCGCTTTGGAGGGTTATATCGTGATAATCACAACGAAGTAGCAATACTGATAGAGAGGCCTTAATACAGGGACTTTTATTAGTTTGTCAACCTCTTGACCTTTATACCTATCATTAAGACCAATATACGTTTTGACACTATATGTTTAACGATATATTTAAACTTCATATCTGGGATTCTATCCCCTTAAATAAACGGTCATTATATGAATGATTAGATAGTGGCAGCTAAGGCCCCCCTTAATGTCCACATAATATACCCTAAAGTTCTAGGTGTCTAATACAAGGTTAATATTCTAAATGAGTCGTGAAGTTCATTTTAAATATATAATACAAAATCCTTCTCCCTCATTAAGCTATCCCGCATCATTGACTCGCGTCTTATCCACAACTTCCTCTGGGTAGAGCCTCCCCTATAATAGTAACCAACCTCTCCTGACCGTCCATATTCCCTAGATGCATAACAATAGTAAATTCCTATTACTAGATTACCACGGGAGGCAGAGTGCGGTGTCTATTTGAAGTCTGAGTATAATGACATGGTAAATACTCGTCGTATGAAGAGTTTATAGCTAAAATAATGGCTTCTACTAACAGTATGAAAAACTGACTAATTAGCCTTAGGAGGTACAGTAGGTAGGTATTCCCCGGATAAGTGTTGTTGGCGAGAACCTGTAATTCTTCAATAGGTAGGCGGTGCCTATTAACAACGCGCGAGCCACTCTTCCGGATGTATAGAGAGTGGTTGTCATGAAGTTTCAAGACAATCTATTAATTCTACAGCACCTCGAACATGCAATTCCCCCATTCCTAGTCAGTCCATGCTCCGCTCCCTGCAGGGAAAGAACCGCCGCATATGCTGAAATCAGCTCCATAGGCGCTAAGATCATGCAGCAAGTCTTATCTGCGTGGGTGAGATCCACGGGCTCGAGTCAGCCGAGGTCTCATCCACCAAATATAGAGCCATGCATGTAGGCTATGAGAGCCTCATGCCCTGTGCTTCGCTAGAGGTTGCTCTTGGCATGATGGATGCATTAAGGGAACGGTATAGTTGGCTTCGCCTCATGGAAGAGTGTGGTGTGTCCCCGAGGCTCTAGTTACTGGGAAAAGCGCGAGATAGACGGTGTACATCATATTGATGACATACCGTGTGGTCTTGGTGGCCGAGTGCTGAGTATGGAAGTGCAGGTGTGAGTAGGATTTTTTTCCCTTGTGGATATGAAAAATCGGTGGTTCTGCTGACTGGACCACCTGCATCATGATATATGTGTGAGCAACTATCAATCACGGCAAGGTCAATAAAGGTCACATTTAATAAAGCTGTCCAAGCACGCTCTATCGATATGCTTTGTTAAGGGAGCAGCGCATTCATCCGTGCTACTAAGGTAATAATCTCAACACCTCCTTATTTCTGGTGTATATGGCATGTGCTTTATTGGTTTTCTCTCTTTAAATCACAGATTGAATAAATTGAGTGTACATACCTTATCTTATAATTGACAGGTGGTTTGCTTCATCTGTGCAACTTGACTTACATGTCTGATCATATCAAAGGCAAACAAACAACCATTTCGGCATCAATATCACATTCCCCGCATGGACTGTGCTGTGCCACATGTGCTACGGGGCCGACGGGTTTCCCCAGCTATTGCCGATATTGGTCCCCTTGTGTTGCTCTCGGTCAACATCTCTGCCGTTATCTATCTGATCTAAGCATCTAGTGTTCTAATCAATCCTTCAGCATAATCAAACACAGGTAAGCTTACACATATGCACCTTGCCGACCCCCCTACCTCCTTCTCGGAAAAAAGTAATTCATGGCGAAAATTTGCTCTAGAGCTGGGAAAAGACATGCGAAAAGAGTAGAGCTGTTGTTGGCAGAAACAGAAACGGGTACTTCACAATCCGTTGTTTAGCAGCTTTTTACCTAGTTAGGTATGTAGATAATGCTATGATTCGAAACTGTCTTGTTATAATTTGGAAACGATGGAGAGGTAATCTCTAGGCGTATAACTTCCTTGAGATTTGAGGTGGATAGAATTGCCTTTGCTGTATAACATATCTACCTTTCTAGTGGTAGAGTGCGTGATACGTAGGGGGGAATTCATACTTGTGAGCTCTTTTGAATCGCGAATACAACGGGGCCTCTACTCAGAGGACAAGAAATTGTCATCTGAACATCATAGATGTCCTGAGACGATGCAAGGGATCAATCCTCCTGCTGTCATAGTATTCGGCGTAGAATGCATTTAAGGCTTATCTAGGCCTCTTGCCTTTACGAAGCGATTGATCTGCTCCCGAGTTATTTTATCATTGTACTGCTCATGGCATTCGTAAAATGATATTAGTTCTTGGGTGCAATCAACCATTCCTTCGATATCGACGTTGCTCTCTGTAAGGAAACCTGCGTATCGCTGTACCTTATTTAATCGAGCCTCCTGCTGTCTCTCCTTATCGGAGACACCAACAGAGTTCTGGCTGCTATTGCTGCTACTAGTTCTACCTGGCGCTTGTGCTTGTGCTTGCATTAGAGCAGCAGTCGCGGCGGCCATATTTGTTGCTGTTCCGCCTGGACTGTTGGGACGTAAAACGAGTGCCAGTAAAATCGCTGTTAAGGCGATTATGTGTGGTGGGTAGAGGAGAGGGAGATCGGTCATGTAGTGGTCGTTTATAATGGATAGTGCGAGGTTGGCCTCATCTTGAGATAGGAACAAGTCAGACTGAAGACTTGTTAGGGTTCGGTAGGGTTGGTGGATGATTAATTGAGAATGCATCTCAGATATCATGTAGAACTCGCATTCACCAAGTCGTGAAATATCAAGAGTCAGGGAATCTACTACAGAGCCAAAGGTCACCCCCTGTTAGCTAACTCGACCCGAGTTCAAGGTAATGGGTATTCCTCGTACCAGGCCACAGAGTCCGTGCCTCTGACACAACTAGTCTGATATGTTGTGGACACTCCTCCATTTTACAAGCCAAGTATAGTGCTGTTGCGATGACGAGGTAAGGGTTCGTTCGGCGGATTTCGACTGTGCAATAGAAGCGCTTGAGATATGTCTGAGCGGTCGCAAGAGCCTGTTGTCTAACACCAAGTCTCTTGCCAAGTCTGCCAAGCTCTGATACACCAGCAACCGGTTAGCAAGTAATGTCGTGATAATCTGGAGTGTTTCCTGATGAGCCTCACGTTGGTTGAAATAGATGTTCAGATGTCTCCTCTGTGGCAAGGGGAACATCTGCACCAAGCTCTGCTCGCTTTCTTCAAGATTCTCGCGCATTTGGGCAAGTTCATCTTTGGAGAACTGCCAGTGACGCCGCTGGGTCGACTCCCAGAAGTTTGCGGCCATGGTTGCTTTCGTTGATAAGGCCTAATACTGGGGAAGCGGAGAGGAGAGTCAAATAGACATTATGACGATGGCATATCGCTGGTCGTATCTATGAACTCCAATCCAGCCGGGCTGAACCGGTAGTCTTCTGGGCTTAAATAGTAAGCATTGGCCACAACGAGGAGAAAAGAGCGACGAGCACAATTCAAGTTGAATCGAATAGGCACTTAAGCACACTGAGAGAAAGTCAACGCGAGGTTGAGTCTTTCACGTTTTCACATGTAGATCTGTGGTACCTATACCTGTCTACCTACGGAGTGCAGGCGGCGTTGTAATGGGAACGTTGAATCTTCTAAGGGTCCAGCTACCTAACGTGAGGGTTAATTGGTGTCACGGTGGAGGTTATGTACATGCAAGCATGAGGTACCGAAGTATACTGTTAATTTATGCTGCAAATAGCACTGTATTTGTGCCTCTGAATGAGTCTGTCCTCACAGTGTTATAATGACGTATGGCACGGACCATCATCTCTTTCAGTTAAGCGATTATCGGCTTATCGGCATGCCGCCAATTGACCGTGATCTATTCGCAATCCAGTCTTCCGGGACCCTGGTTCTTTTCTTGGCACATCACATTTGATTGTGGGATTGCCTCTTTTGCGCGCAAAGCTTGAAACCTCTTGAACCCTTGTATGCAAGCAACGCCCGACGTCGGCCAAGTCTTTTTACCGTCGGAGATCGTGAGGGAATGCTCTCCCATGCGAATGCGATCGAATTTCGAATGCCCTACACAACGATGACTAAATCATAGCCTCGGACAACTCTCCCGTCTTCTTCTACGTTGTCATGAACACCCACCATGAAGCGTCCCGACTTGGTCACCGAGCTGGAGATGGAGATGACCGAATCGCAAAACGAGCGCGATGCTCGCGTTGAGCAGCTCTGGAAGCAGCTCGACTACCAGGGAAAGGGCGAGTTGGATTGGAAGGGCTTGCAGAAAGGACTGAGAAAAATCGATCATCGTCAGTAATAGCTTCCCAGCTATCCCGCCCACTTGATGCAACGCGCATTTGCTGACACGGCCCTCACAGCCTTGAAGAACGCCGACGACATGCTTAAGAACCTCACCAAGGCCGTAGACACCAATGGCGACGGCAAGATCCAGTACGAAGGTCTGTTCTCTACCACAGAGTGGCTATATTCCGAGATGAAACATATATTTGTTCGTACTGGCTTCTGCAAGCTCGAAGCTAACATGTCGACTCAGAGTTTCGCATTTTTGTTGAAGCAGCTGAACGTCAGCTTTTCCATCTCTTCCGATCCATAGACCGAGATAAGAACGGCAAACTAGACAAAGAGGAGCTCCAAACCGCATTCCATAAGGCGGGCTTAGCGGTACCTAATCGTAGATTGGATGCTTTCTTTGAGGACATTGATCACAATCGTGATGGATTTATTACCTATGAAGAATGGCGGTAAGTTTGCCCCTCATTTTCTCCCGTTTTTCTTCATCGTGGACACTATGGGCGTTGGGGCTTCTTGGCAACATGATATCCTACGGACTAGTAACTATTTTCAATATACCGATTTTATTCAAGCTTCTTCTTAGCCCCCCCTTTATTACTATTGGCCTTGGTTGGGCTTGCATATACTAAAGGAATACTAATAATGTTGATACTAGAAACTTTTTGCTCTTCATGCCAAATACTAATTCTCCAGCAACACTGCATACAGTTTTCACGTTTTATTCAGATATTCTTACTCTCTCCTCGGAAGGTGACTCGGTGATGAGCGAGAAATCTCTCGAGGGAATAGGTACGACTACAGGCTTCTTTCTATCTATATTTTTTGGTTCTATTATAAGAATCGCCTTTTCCAACTGGCAGCAGTCAGGGCAAGCCCCTACACTGCAAGCAGCTTCTTCTGACTCTTCCCTATCTTCATCACCTGCTTCTTCATTTCCTTTATTGCCCGAATCCGATACCCGTCCGCACTCACCAACACCGGATGTTCTACGAGCGACCGATGACCCCGGCGATATGAACCCAGCAGCTTCACAATCGTGCGCTCGAGTATCCGATGTCATAGTCGTATCTAGGGCATCCTCTAGCGCTTCCAACGCGGTGCGAGGAGCAACGCTGGCTGACCTTTCCACCTCTCAAGACATTCAGATTGAAGATGAAACACGTGACAAGGTCAAGAAATCCGTGCTGATAAACTACATCCCCGATCCAGGCTATTTCATTGCCGGAGCCGTCGCGGGTGGAATTTCTCGTACCGCTACTGCTCCCCTCGACCGACTCAAGGTGTACCTATTGGTTAATACCAAGTCTGACACTAATATCGCTCTCGATGCCGCAAAGAAGGGTCGGCCTATTCTAGCTCTCAAGAATGCCGGGCGACCACTTCTTGCGGCTGTAAGCGACCTCTACAAGTCTGGAGGCGCTAGGGGCTTTTTCGCCGGTAAGTTAATGGCATTCGTCATTCATACTAGTTACTTTGTTTAACGTGATTCAAAAATAGGTAATGGACTCAATGTCGTCAAAATTATGCCGGAGACAGCAATCAGAGTACGTATACTTTGCATCTCATGAAGTCAGAATTACGACTTACATTTTATTCAGTTTGGAGCATATGAGGCGGCGAAGAATGCCTTGGCTGGTCTCGAAGGCCACAATGACCCGCATTCTATTAACCCTTACTCGAAGTTTGTTGCTGGTGGTGTCGCTGGAATGGTTGCACAGTCAGTTTGCTCCCTTAACTCTCCTGATAACTTCTGGCTCAGATATAACTAGGTTTTGTGTATATCCTCTTGACACACTCAAGTTTCGGTGAGAGTCTCGGGTCCCATTTCGCCTCCCATTCGCTGACGAAATACTTAGTCTGCAATCTGAATACGTGTCTGGTGGCGCTCGAGGTAATGCTCTGTTATTCCAAACCGCTAGAAAAATGCTTGCAGAAGGAGGTCCTCAAGCAGCGTATCGTGGTGTTACAATGGGCTTGATCGGCATGTTTCCTTACTCAGCAATCGATATGGGCACGTTTGAGTTCTTGAAGACAACCTACATCCAGTATAAGGCAAGGGCGACTGGCTGCCACGAGGAGGATGCACAGCCTAGCACGTTTGCTACAGGAATTATGGGAGCCTCTTCAGGAGCCTTCGGTGCCTCGGTTGTCTATCCCCTAAACGTGCTTCGCACTCGACTTCAGACGCAAGGCACTAGCATGCACCCGGCACGATACACAGGCATTTGGGACGTGGCCCAGAAGACAGTGAAGAACGAAGGTGTTAGAGGTCTCTACAAGGGTTTGATGCCGAATCTTCTCAAAGTCGCCCCCGCGCTTAGTATCACGTGGATGGTATATGAGAACGCAAAGAAGGTCATGCACCTTCACTAGAGCATCTCTGCATGAACGTTTGAGCCCTTTAATTTGTGCTTGCCTTGGTGCAGCCGTCCTCAACGTTTCGACTCATATTGAAACCCAAGAACACATTCATACAACTAGACCAAAATGGTTAATCGGCAGCGGGCAGACAGTGACTCTTCCCGGCATTTATACCTGCGTCACTATTTAGAGCATAGAAACTAGGACAAGGCACTAGGGAGGAGAGGGATTGGTTTAAGAGACGTATGAGTGGTTATATCCCGTCTACATTGGCATGCATTTGGCTGGCGTTTCAGGATCTTTCCTCTTGTTGACCTAGGTAATTTTTTTTCTCATTTTCCCAGGTCACTGTTGGTCGTTACAGATCGTCATAGGGATACTCGAGATAGAGGGATGTTGAGATACCCTTCTCCACAGAGTTGTTTTTGTTTGTGAATTTTGATTCTCGTCAGCCGGGTAGGTGGTATAGTGAATCCGGCTTTTACACGAAGGATGCGCAAGTTGTACAAATATTATTGAAAATTTTGGTGAGGCCACGGCGATGGCAACTACTCGTGCCGACGTGGTTTGTCGATAACTTGCATGTCCTAGCTTCCTTTCTAGCAACAAGGATTCTGAGTTAATAGACGATGCTACCTTCGGGTTTATCCGAAGCATTCGGCGGAGTTTGAATTACTTGCTTATAGTGAAGGCCTTGTGACTTGGATAATGCATTTCTTGTTCTGGGATTGGCTAGTAATTGTTTCGCAGATGTCGCTCGCTCACTAGCTCACCTACCTATAGATAGGTTTTATTGCCCTTGGTCATACTGTAGGGGGAGCTTCACCTGGGCGACGCCGCCTTTAGCTTGTGCTTGATGACCTGCTGCTGCACAAGTCATTACCTCTGCCTATAATGCAAGCACAAGCTGTTTCTAAATCGGATTACTTACTATAGTAGATAGTAACCAGAAGGATTAATGCGATTGTATCACGCCAAATTTGATATTTTTAATAACTAAATATGTATATGCCCCCCTCTACTCACCTACCTATAGTAAGGTCAAATGAATGATCACGTGTCCTAAGAAACACATTCGATAGCCTTAAGAGTGCAAGGAATTCTAAATTCTGAGTCTATGAAAATGTATCGATTATCGTAGCGAGAGCTTCCTCAATATTCGCCGCGTCTTAGAAGCCGAATAGGTATGAATCCTCAATATGGTGACTAATGCTTGACGGAACGTTGTGCTTATGCAACACGACTTCTTGATCGAAAGACGGGCAATGAGGAAATCTGTACTCTTTCGAAGCCCAAGGCTACGGGTCTGGTATATTGAGAAACTGACTCTCTTTAGTCTCGGCTCTTTGCAATGCGCTTGAGACATGTGAGGTTTCGCCGGAACCTAATTTGTGGGTGACAAGCGAGTGGGTGATTCGACACGCGGATCAACTCCTTGAGCCTATTTATGTACATATTTGCCTATCTAATGTTGACGGGGCTATACGAGATAGAAAGGCCTGATTTAGCTGAAGCCCCTATCGAGAGCGATGAGGACTACCTGGACTGCGACACGGCACGGGATCAAGGTCTGGTGGAGGGCAGAGCTCGGGTACTACTCTAGCTAACAGACCGTGTTGTTGGGCGACACCTATTCTTAAAAGCAATAGATGTTTTTGATAGATATCTGGGGGGTTAAAGGGGGCTTGAAGGTGAACAACATGTGATCGGAGAATCTAAGGGCGGGTTTAGGGGTTTGACAGACCGGAGTTATGATCTGCAATTTTGAAGGATGGACAAACGTCTGTGGGCTAGATAACTTAAATTTGCTGTTGTTGCTGCTGTGATGATAGCTGAAGAGGAGAAAAGAGAGATTAAGGGGAGGAACAGGCGGAAGAGGCTATCTTTGAATACGTTATTTCAAGATGAATTCGATGAGAGAGAAAGGGTAAGGGCGTCACGTTGCTGTCCGGAGGGGGGCATGACAGTCTTCTTGTTCAGGAAGTCTTAAATGGAAATGGCTATGCCATACTGCTTCTCTGTGCGATTCCAACAACAAGGATAGTTCTAATTCGCAAAGAAAGGGGCCTGGAGTCTGAACATCTGCATAGTGGGTATCAATAAATTTTATCGCGGGCTGGGCTTCCTACACTTTCAACTCATAACGCTTATTTTGATAAAAGTATCCGTGCTCGTTGGTACATTGACCCCCTTTCACTGTGTAAGGGTAAATCAAGTCGATAATAGTAAGTGCATCTGACAAGCCAGCTGAGACCATCTAAGCAGCGATGGGATCATGCCCCTAATCTCTAACATTCAGCTTGCGTCACCCAGATCAATAAGTCCTATGGGAGTCATGCCTCTTCTAGATACTCGTTACGTCTTTTCGGGGTCTTAGTTCTATCCTTATTCGTCTTTCCTCTACTGAATTTATTTACGCTGTAAAGCCTGGCATTTCCTATCTAATACATATGGTGCCTTGAAAGACCCGAGCCGTACCTGATAATATTAGGCCCTAGACACGCATACTAGCAACTCCAAAACGGCCAGTATAGAAAAGAAAAGTCTGATTAAGAGACGTTCATGACAAGCATTTCTCCAAATAGCTTTTATCGCGGTCATCATGCCGATGGCTTCCTACCCTGTTTCTCTCTCCTGCCGGTTCAATGGGCGCCCGTCCGACAGGGGTTACATATGAACGAAGCATATGGCTGCTGGTAGAGCGTAGTCTGGGTGGTGATACTAGCCCGATTTGTGCGCCCTTCTGCTTGAAGCACCGTACGCTGGCGTTAGATCTTCTAGCTTGATGTCACACGGCTAAGACTGCCAAGACCAGAACAGACCCCCTTGGGTCGCCTACACCTGAGTAAAGGATTATTGTGTTGATTGGATATGAAGCCATCACGAGTCTCAGTCCTAGCTGCAAGACTCCTAACGATAAGGTGTGAAGACCTGTAGGTCTTCGGATGAATGGAATCTCATGGAATCTCATGGAATTGTCTTGAGACCTAACGGGCATAAATAGGCCTTTGGATTCCTAGAGGTGTAGACTGAATTGCTCTAGAATCCAAGGAGACACTACGAGCCTATTGCCCCTCACCTATGTCTTTAGCCGAATTTTCATGTTCGTCGGTTACTTGAGTCATCAAAAATGGATATCGACGCAAGGGGGCATCGGCGCTGGGGTATGCCTTGTCAATTCCCGTTGGGACGACTGGTATCGTTACAACGAGGGGGACACGGTCGACGGAAGAAACCGACTATATCATGCAAGTGCCTAGTTTGGAAATAATAACCTTGAGGGAGTAAACAAACAGCGTCTACAGTGCTCATTGGGTAGGATGTGTCGAGTGGACTGTAGGACTTCTAGAGCTTGTAATCAGGACTTGGGAGCTTAGTAAAGAAATAGTGCGATGTTCGAGGTGCATAGAAGGGAAGCTTTGCATTATTCGCAGGCTCCCCACACCTAAAAAAGAAAACACGGGTTTTTTTCCCACCACAATTGTGTGAAAATATGAAGCAGGGAGCCTAGCGATATACAATTCGTAATAAAGATCCGAGTATAAAATTCAATGTACTATAATTGTAATAGCTCCAATAGCTGCACGTTTGTGATGGTTGTTAAAGCCAACCAATTACTTCGATGTGAGAATTGAGGCTAACCACATAAGGGGCCTAGCAAGTACTTTGTATACTACCCGGGGGGATAGAAGCGTGGGGTTTGCTTACTTGGGGATCGACGTTCAATGCATGCGAATTGTCTGCCTCATCATTACATGTTATATGCTATTATTCTGGTCTACGCAACAGATGTCATTACTTCGAGACGGAACCGTGATAAGACGATACCGCAAGTGTTTTTCGGGCCACGATGCTTTGAAAGAGGACCTGTCGGGTTGCGAGGTAGCACCCATTGAGGACGTCACACGAATCGTTGAAGGACAGAGCACTACGATGACGTTCACATTCAAGGCTGTCGATGGAGAGGAGGTGCAGCCTTCAGGCCCTTCTAAAACAGGGTATAGGATTCTGGTTGCTGAGGACAATCTTGTTAATCAAAGGGTATACAGGACATCATCTTCCATCTCGTTCATATGAGCTGCCATATGAGGTTCATTTCATCTTGATCGCTATACAGCTACTGATGTCTCTGAGATATAGATTCTCAGTAAAATTCTTGACAGATTTGGGCAAGATCATGTTATGACGACGAATGGGCAAGAAGTCGTTGAAGTATACAAAGCAAATCCTGACAGTTTCCCTTGTATCTTTATGGGTGAGTCGTCATGCCGTCTCCTAAATCTTTGTATAAAACTTTTCCGGCACTACGGAGAGTGTAGGTGATAGTATGAGCTAAGTGAAAATATTGAAGATATCAATATGCCCATCATGGGTGGGCGTCAGGCCACTGATCTAATCCGCGCCTTCGAGTCTAGCCGACCTAGCCACCGTCGTGCTCTCATCGTCGGGATGATTGCACATCACATCATTCCCCCAAATACCGCTATCAGTTCATTTCCCAATGCTGATGTTCTGATGAGTAAGCCAATCAGGTTGCAAGATCTGTATGAGATGTTCCTAGGCGGCCCTGAGACGAACATTGCCATGCTATACGGTAACCTAACGGAGGAGGAGAAGAGTGCGTATCCACGACTTGTAGAACCGGATGTGAAGCTTGGGGATGATCCTAGGTCGAATGCTATCGTAAAAGAATTGAAACGGACGCAGTCTAAATATGGGGGCAGGGCAGCCATTAGTTACTTTGGTAAAATCATTGTGAAAGTGGTTGCGGCCAGTGTTGAGGGTGGTAAAGATGAGTAGAACCTGGGAATGGAAAATTGAGTTTTATGGTATACAAACCAAAACTACAACACGAATAACTGCCTCTACACCTTACCTCAGGCTCTAGAATGTCGCCTTGCGTTACATAATCCGGTATGCTTGAATTCACGGGTTCTATAGTAAGTTTGCATAGGTTTGAACCTTATCATGTAACTCTGTTTGGAGAACGTCACGAGTGCCCAATACCGTGCCTCCTTACACCCACCGGCGTAAGAGTATACATGGAACCCATAGTGTCCTTAATGTGTCGACCATTAGTGATGGGTTGAGGGTCGGGGCTGTCGTTGTGAAGTTTGGGTAGCTATGAGCGGATTAGGGTTACCGGTCCTCCGGAGGTGCAATATTGGGCATGACCAAGGCCGATAACATGAATACAAGGCGAACCTACCTAAGTTATGTGGGTAGTACCTAGCCCACTATACATACATACCTCTTACATAAGGTACATATGTAGGTAGGCAGTCATGAATACATATGTTCTTTATCGATTTCATGATATATGTTGGTAAGAAATATACCTACTTGGTGCTATACATAGTAGAGATACTCTTGGGTGGACTAACAACCGACTACCCCCACTGTACCTGTTCCGTGTACCCAAAGTACCATATATAACACTTGGTCGGTACCTACCTCATTCGGGTGCCTGGCCATCCTTCAGGTGCTCGCCCTTGCATAATATTGGGGGGTATATTGCATCTATCGAGTTTTCAGCTGCAATTCGTTCTCAAATTGATATTTTGCACTAACCTCATTGGGAACACCAGGGTCGTAGGCCTCGGGCTGATCATCTACCATACTAAGGTTAGGTACTCACTCCGCTTGGGTAGTATGTACTATGTATGTCATTCACGACCTGTCTTGTCTTGGCGAGAAATTCTTCGCGCCCACGCAAACTACTACAGGTTGACTGACTGACCAGCTCAGCTCGTGACGTGAGACAGGCGGCGTTATTGTTTACAATACCTCCCATTCCAGTCGTTCCTTTTTTTAATACCGCCTTGGCCATACACTTTACAACTTCATACACACCACTTGCCGAGTAGTCCTTCGGTTCCTCCCGTCTCTTGGTCTCTTGTGTGGTGCGGGCGCACGCCACCTGGTCATAATAGTATCTATCTGTATTACCTCATCATCTTTGCGGATTCCAGACACTTCGAGAACACTACAATGCGGCGGAGCCTCCCTCTGCCGCATCACCACCGTCTTTCAATCTGGATTCGATAGCACTCCTAGCTACCCTCCTCGCTAAGCCTTTCTCAACCGCCACATCCGAGTCGAGGAGGGATAGCCATCTCATCCTCTGCTCTGCCTACTGGCCTTTACGATTTTACGACTTACGACACATCTTCACTGGCACTGTTTCTGCTCCCGTCCTCCCCCCTTATCCATTTTCCATGTCTTCTCGTGCTAGACGGGGGGTTCCCGCAACGCCCCGGGTCATCTCTCCGAGCCCTACCCCTTCCGACCCCACCGAGCGCCTTCAAGATGGCAGTGGTTATTATGGGCCTGTGACGCGATCCGCCGCCCGACGCCGCCAGACTGGCAGCGTGGCGCCGCAGCTTCCCCTTCAAGAATCTCTTGATGAGGAGTCAGACCCGGAGCTTCGGAGAGCCAGGACTCGATCGCGAAGCCCTATAAAGGCACGCAAGATGCAGAGCCTCACCAGGGCTAAAGCCGATACCGAACCGGAGTCGAGCTCGGCCGATGGTGCCGCGAGTCCCGCGAACGGTGCAACCAAGTCGTCTGATGGTCTTTTAGCTCCTCCGTCTCTTGCAGTTGCCTCGTCCATTGGATGGAACTGGCGCGATTTCAGCCGGAGTCCTAGTCCCCTCGGTCTTATTCCCATTCATCGCCATTTTCAAACCTTGATCCACAAGCATGAAGTTCCGAGGAAAGCCCTGCATGTCTCAATAGGATTCTTCGTGTACTGGCTTTATGTGACGGGAACGCAAACCTCCTCAGTACCGCCGTACTTAATGGCGGCTCTCATACCTATTGCGAGCGTTGACTTTTTGCGTCACAAGTATGCCTCGTTAAATCGGTTTTATGTAAAGTATCTTGGCGCTCTGATGCGCGAGACAGAGTACGCCGGCTGGAATGGAGTTATATTTTACCTTCTAGGGGCCTGGATAGTCCTGCGCTTCTTCCCAAAGGATGTTTCAGTTGTTGCAGTCATGCTTTTGAGCTGGTGTGACACGGCTGCCAGTACTTTTGGGCGATTATATGGTCGGTATACGCCTAGGATCCGCCGCGGAAAATCGCTGGCGGGGTCTTTTGCAGCATTCCTCGTAGGAGTTGCAACTGCTGGCTGGTTTTGGGGAATTCTGGCTCCCCGAACTGGCCCCTTTCCTGGGGACGACCAACATCCTTTCATGTTTCAGGGTGTATTGAGATTGCCTACATTTGTGGCAGACGTGTTTGGGCTCGACAAATCCGCCGTTCTTGGGGGGTCTGCTGCGGTCGCTGTAATGAGTTTATGGTCAGGGTTGGTAGCAGCTGGAAGTGAAGTAATTGATCTATTCGGATGGGATGATAACTTGACGATACCAGTGCTCAGTGGCCTGGGCATTTGGGGATTTATAAAGATTTTTGGCTAGAAGACGGGGCGGACTGGAATGCGACCACTTTCGCGAGATATTTGGTCGTTTGGTCACTAGATGGTTGGACTACCGCCCGGTATCCGAAGACGATACTGGGTTTTTGGGCTTGTCTTTTGCTAGATGACACCGGGCTTTTAGACACGGCGACTGATACGGACACATTCAACCTGTCACATGACTGACATATTGCATGTGCTACTGGTCCTAGACCTGACATAGACTGTCGTTCTTGGAGAAGCATAACCAAACCTCTACTCAGAACTCAACCCACTGGGAAAGCCCGCAATCCCGAAGCAGGTGATATGTGAAGATTCAATACGCGTCGTTGCATCTTGCCGGGTTGCCGCAAGCGTGGCTAAATGGTATTAATACAAATGAACAGGCCAACTCCTCTATATCAAGGCCTCAAGCCCGGCGGCCTGTTATGTAGTCGCGAATTACACGGCATAGGCGGCCTGTTGTTCTAGCCCGACTAGGCCAAGGATTGCAACAACCGGGACGGATTCCCACTTTCTATAAATGGGGAAGGTTAGGAATCCATCTCCCTGCATACGCATCTAGGCGCTTTGAGCAGAAAATGTTGGAAGCACCGGCTGCCGGTTGCATCCGCCACGTCCACCGCAAACCAACCCGGGTTCTATCCAGGCCGACTCTATTGCGTTTGTTGTCCTATGGGAAGACGCCCCATCATCAATCTCCGTTCACTGCATGCAAGACGGTTAGGCCTTCCAAAGTAATTCAGCTTGCACATAGCCAACGTCCGACCCTGTGCCGCATCCACCTACCAATTTTCTATTCTATGGTCACCAACCCTCACAAGTTCATCTGCCGTGATACTTGCTTGTAACCCTATCATAGATAGGCCGGCCACCTCTTATTCTACCTTGTGCACGGCATCCCTCTCATCAAAATAGATATTGCTTGTAAAGCAACAGTCATTCCAACTAGAACTTACTAGATTAGGTATCTCTCAGTCGGGACTTTGGAGTATGCTACTCTTATCGCCCCACGAAGTACTTTTGTCTTCACAAACTATTCTCAACTTTTCTACATAGCGCACCTCTAAAACTACGTCCTTGGGAGAGTTGGGAAGCCAGCTACATACCAAGGGCGCCGTCAATACATAGGCATGAGCCTACTGCAAACTACCTCATAGTTTACTTGTCACGTTATCGTTGAGACCCAGTTTGCTGGGTTGTTTGATGTGACTCTCCTCTCTCCTCTCCTCTCCTCTCCTTAGGCGGACTGCAAGCCATCATTCTCCACCACACCAAGTCAAAATGCTTTTTTTGCGACATGTTGCAGGCGATCTAGATATGGTCAAGATCTGACTTATGCATCGATCTGTTTTTTCGGTGTAGCTAGGCTCTCCGTTTTGCTAGAGCACTGGTCATTCGCACAACCTAGAGTCGGCTTTATTCTTATTGGCAACTCCCCGGACTCTTTTTTGAGTAGGCGGTACTGTAATTGTCAGCAACCCATGAGAGCACGCCGATACGACAACCATACCCACCATCAACACCAACACCCAAGACGTGTATGCAGACCAGGCTACAGCGAACTAGCGGTCGAGATCTTTGAGTGGCGCCTTACTAAAACTACGATGGGTACCCTGCCGACCAACAATTGACGTCCCTCATTTGCACTTGGCTGGGCATGGAGTGCGTGCTCGGAACGACCTGTCTAATATGTTTTAAGTGTTTTGTGATGTCAGCACTACGAAGGCCTTCAATTCGGCTCAACTCCCCTGCCACGTCAATATCTTTTTGACACTGGCCAAGTTGTGCTGACCTCGCGAGTCTTCGGCCCAAATGTCCGACCTGCAGTTCTCCTCGCCTGCGACCAAATGTGGACTAGACGGGAGGTGATCGATGTTCTGGTGGCCAATCAATTTCGATTTTTCCGAGAGAGAAAAAAAAGCGTTGAAATATACATAGACACGTCAAATACACCGCAGCCAACGCATATGTTATCTACTAAGTAAATACTCGTGGTACCCATGCGACTCTAACACGTCCAAGATACGCTAGATTTGCGAGGCGTTCAGATACCGAGGAGGGGCCCTGTCAACAGGGTACAAACCCCAAATTCCGGTGTGGCAGAACCAACATCATTGGTGACGCCAGCGATTCGCGCGTCAGGCTCGCGTACCATCACAAACACATGATCCCGAATCTCTGGGCCTCCCAGACGAACTCTGTGAAACTCGTGTGATAATTGCAACAAGGGCATCTCTGGTGGTGGTGGGGCAAATGGCTTACCCTGACGACCTCATAACGGGAAGAGGGGCTAGGCCAACAATACCTGTCTACCTGTCATAATTGGGCGGGGGTTTTCAAGGCA
Organism: Xylaria sp. Z50; assembly: GCA_037356035.1. NCBI lineage: Eukaryota > Fungi > Ascomycota > Sordariomycetes > Xylariales > Xylariaceae > Xylaria > Xylaria sp. Z50. The sequence continues at coordinate 902,739 of JBAWJU010000009.1, read as the reverse complement.
GAGTTCATGAACGATGCAATTAATAAGTATTTTTCTTCTAAACAGTCTTTTTTTTTTTTTTTTTGTCTGTTCTCGCAGACCTGCAGATCTCCGTCCGCGCATTTGTCCATACATTTTGGAGTGGAATTTCCCAAATTTTCGACCAATCAGAAAAATGCCCTGATGGTATTTCTTGGAATTTCCACATTTCAACTCAACTGGAGCATAATGTTTCATTCCTGCTGGACCAAGGGAATATGTCTGAGAGCGCTTTCTGTCAGGTTTTGAGGGACGTCTGTCTTACCTATCTGAAGAGCATTTGCCTTGGTCATCGACGGGAATTGGCGCAGAAAGGGCAATTCGGCATCGCTATGAAAATTTAGCTGACTTCCTAGCTTCCGAGCCTGACAACACATCATGACACCAAAAATGCCCAAGTCCTGCACCTCTGCCTGACCTGACCAGTAACCGATCGTTTTGACGATTTAGACATCCATTCTGAGGTTTAATGGCTTAATTGCCTCCTTCTTACTCGCGCTCCCATCCTCGGCGTACCTCCAATATGCTCTCGGCCTATCCTGTCATAGCACGGATAGGCATTTGATCCTCACACCCCTCCCCCCCTTTTAAGTCACAGTATAAGTAAGAACCTGCCGCTGCTTTTGCGTTTGTCCTTTGGGGCTTTTAGTAGCGTCAGCGCGCTTGTTGCGCATCACCGGGTCCCCCGTTCCCTCCATGTTTAACGAGACACATATGAATGGATGACACCGAGGCCGTGGAATCCTGATACGGTTGATATCAACCTCCTGCGTCCTCTCGCCCACTCACACCCTTTGAACACTATACCTTCTGGTGGGTACTGATTTCATAGCGAATCCCGACATCGCCCATGTATTCCCGCCTTCAAGTTATCCAAGTACCACGTGGTAATATGTTGGAAGTCACTGCTGTCCCCCTAGTATAGGACCGTATAGGTGTTGCCGCTGGTTCAACCTCGTAATCCCTCCCCGTCTTCTCCTCCCCCCCTACCTCGCCCTTGCCGGAGGTACATGCAGTAGACGTATCTGGCAGTAGAGATTCCTTCTAGTCAGCTCGGCTTTTATTCTCCTACCTGTTTATCCACTTCCCGGAAGCATATCTCATTCGCCGACCTCCACATCAGGTGCCCACCAGGCACCAGGAGATTCCGTAGTTGGAATTCCCTTATGTACTTGACATATAGGCCGATGCCCGTATCCGGTTTCTGTATCTAGTACGCACCCCCCGATCGTCGTTTCACGACCCTGGAGTACTAATGCAGGTTGCCTCCATGTATACTTACATTGCTGATATTTGTACACCCCCTCCCACAGAGGCTAAATCCGCCTGCCTGTCATGCCCACAGGGAACGCCCCCCCAAGGCAGACATGACGTTGGCTCGTCGATGTGTGATTTGCGAACGGCTTGCCGACGAAACAAGCTCACCAAACTCATATAGGAACCTAAACTAGTTCTCACTCCTAGTAAGATAGGCATATATGCTCCGCAAGGGCGAGTGATGTATGGATCCCCGGACCACCACCACCAGCATTACAGCAATAATAGTTTTGCATTTCTTCTATGTTCCAGACAGGTTCCTCTAGGTACGAAGGCGCAACGTACGGCAGATTGTAGTATTCCCACGTGCCACCCCACGGCCGGAGAAGTACCAGGCAATATCGGGAATGTGATCAAGAATGAGGACGGAGATGCCGACGGTAGACACACGCCTATCTATCTACATACCTCTCTACTCTGCTTTACTGTACTCTCTCACATGAAGCACACATACGTACATACATACATATTACCTCCAAACCACAAACGCCGTTGCCAAGTAACGTAGTCGATGGGGACCTTGACGTAGGTACCTGGGACAACCAAGGTATTTCGAAACTAAGAGAAAAAAAAAGCGTAGCTTCGTCGTGGGCTCAAGCTCGTGCTTGCTCGAGCTATTATGTCATGTTATCCATTATCATTATTCCTTGCTCTCGTTTCCCCCGGTCCCTTTCCTCCCCTCCGCCGCTCCCCCCGCCCATTTTCTCGGCTATAACCCCTGGGAACCCGAGTACGCGGTACAAGCAATCCATGTATGTATGCCTGTGGGAAGGGAGGGAGTCAAAAAAAAAAAAAAAAAAGAGACAAGAGAGAGATCGCTGTCGTCCCCGGTTGTCGTTTACAGTCCGGGTATCATCCCTCCCCCCATGACCATGTATGTATGTATGTATGTATGTACAATGTATGTATCTGTGTACCCCTGGATCTCTCTTTTTTTTTTCCCTGAACTACTACTCCTCGTAGAGTGTATTGTATGCGGATGTGTGCGCGCACGTGTGTCTCTATCAATCCCATCCCATAGCTTGCTTCTCTTCCCTCCCCCTTACGCAGATTAACTGCCCCCCCATTGGCCTGCCTACTACTACGTATCTATCGATTTTTTTTTTCTTTCTATCACACGTTGCCTCTCTCGGTCCTTACTCTGTTCGTACACTACTACTAGGGAACAGGGTGTCTAGAGAGGCGAGAGGGAGAGAGCGAGCAAACAAGCTAGCCGGGGGGGGTCTAGAGCACCAAATATCGGCTCCCGTGCTATCTCTTGTTACATTCCCCCGTCTGCCTCCCATGTCGTTCCCAGATCGGACGAATAGGACGGCGGGGGAGGATGGGATATTGTCGTCTCGAGGGCATGGGCGTTGCCTCCTGCCCTCGAACGGCATTTTAGAGTCGACGGTGCCGGTTCGAAAAAGTATAAAAGGATGAGTTCTCGACGGGTTGAGAGGATTTCTTTCTTCTTCCTTCTTCATCACTTCCTCCTTCTACACACAAGCAACTCAAACTCCTTGCTCTCTTCTCAAATTCATATCGTGAGAAACATCTTCGGCTTCAGCCTCAGTCAAGTTCCAAACCCAACACGCAAGACATACATACACACACATACACACACACACACAAAGACTCCAAGTCTTACACTCCATACACCCTGATATCACCTCCCTAGATACCACATATCTACATTGTCGTGCTAGCATAGCCTAGCCTACGCCTGTCTGAACTCAAATCCCCACTTGTCTGTCTATCTACACACCAAGTACCAACACAATTTCCAAGATGGCCGCCTACTCTTCACAGTACTACACCAGTGGCATGTCGATCCCTTCCAAGGATGCAGACGCCTCGTACACATACCCTTACGGCTACAACAACTCCTCCTACGGTGTCTCACCTCCAGAGACGACAGACCCATCCGTCGTGTCGTCCGGAGGTGCAACATACTCCTACGGCGGCAGCAGCAGCGCGGCTGGCGCCCCTTCGGGACCGCCAGCTATGGTAGGCGGCAGTGCTAACTACTACTATGGTGGTGACAGCGCTGCGTCTGCCAGCGGCGTTGACTTCAACGAGTACATGCAAGACCGGTTCTCTGATGCTTTTGACCCTCTTCCTTTGGATCGCAGCCTAGTTAAGCAGGCGCAAACGTGAGTCCTTATTAGAAAGCATCAATTATCAAAGATCAATTACTTACGCGAAGTTAACAGTTCTGGCACTCTCAACGCCAAGCATCGCGAGCTCATGGAGCTGCAGGCAAAGGCGCAGGCACGTCTAGCCAAGTCGCGTGCGCGCTTCGCTGACGGGGCGCGAGATGCACAGGAGGTGCGGACAAATCTAGAGTGGACGTCCAAGAAAGTATCGTAAGTTATTTTGCCCATTTCATCAAGGCTCTAGAGAAGAGAAAAAGTACATTTTTACTAATGTTTCCAAAAAATAGATCCATGAAGAAGAAGGCTGAGAAGAAGCACTCGAAAGAGTACCAGAAGGCGCGGAATCGATACCCGTCGCCCGAATACTAGATTCTCCTACAAACCCTCATTTCTCATCTCTGCAAATTGTGTTTGTAGAGATTTTTAAGCCGCACTGCACAACATAGCAGAGCCTCGAAAAACGGGGTGCATTGACATGCGGCAACCTAAAAGTCTACTTTTCTACCTTTGTCGTTTGGTTACAATCACGGGATTTTAATTTCCTAGCGGCGTTCCTGGAGTCGGTCTATCAGGGAAAACGAATGGGCAGGCACTAATGCAAAGAGCGGGCGGGCGGGCGGACATGCAAGATCTCAATATGCGAGATCAGCCGCGTGCGCCATCGTACTGCTTCCTACCACGTGTGTGAGAAATGATTTTGAATGCACACCCCCCTCCTTTTCAGAATGGTGCTTCCTAGGCTTCCGCCCATTTTTGGATCTGCACACGCCCTCCACCACGTTTGGTTGGGTGGGAACGCGTCGTGGGTGGTCGACGTTTGTCTGCAGCGCGGCAAATAGACGCCCATCCATTGCTGCTTTACGCAGCGGCAGTAGCGTGGTACCTCAGCCGGGTGTGTGGGCAGTAACGGTAGCAGGGGACGGAAGTGCCATGTCTGTTCCTGCATTCGGCTCAGTTCTCTCCCCACGTGGAGAGAAGTCAGACATGCGCTGACGTACAGCAATCGGATCAGAGGGGTTAATGAGGACAGGGAGATAGTTTTGACGAGACTATGACTCATGATTGGACAACTTGGGATGATTTCGGGGGCTACACGGGCTAAATGTACATGATCTTTTGTATCTGGTAGAGGCGTAGGCACGTATGCGAGACAGCATGACATGCGTGCGACCGGTGTGGTGTCTAGGGCTGGTACATCTGCACTCAGGTTACCGAGACCCGGGCAAAACATGGTGGGCACGCGGGTGAGGCCCCGATGGTGGGATGGGTGTCTTAGAGACACACTCGGGGCGAAGGATGGATAAGGTATCTCTTTGTATCATCTCTTGTAGCTAAGTCACGCCTACCACACCGGACGGGGAGGATCACATCTTTCCTCTTCTGGAGTTATAGGCTTCCCTGTTTTGTATGAGCAAGGGCAGCGGAGACGGTAGTAGTGGTGGGCTGTTGGAGGCTTTCCTTGGGATCGTCGTGATTGGGTAGAGACGGTGTTGCTTCTGGCGGTAGTAATACACTGATTCCCCTTTTTGGCAGCAGGCCCAACGTAGCTTCGATGTACCCGTGTCGTAGGCAATTTTGAATGTACCTGTACTTTTCAATATGTTCCCTAGCCCATAGCAAGGGTAGGGGTGCATGTAGGGATCGTACTATACGTGCATATCGACGTGGAGGTTGCCCAACCGTATGCGGAGTGGCGCGCCATCGTATGTGTTGAAGGTGATCACGTGATCTCGCAATGTGCCATAGAGTATTGTAGTTTTTTGGCTGCCATATAGGTCGAATGGCAATCAAGCACGTGGAGTATTCAGAAGCGACTTCGGTGGGGCGAGTAAGAGATTGGTATATAGGTTGGCTAACCCCTACTCATAGACTCTTCAATACATAACTGAGTACGTGCCCATGTTCGAGGCCAAGTCGCAGTCTAAATGTCCGAGGCAAAGAGCGGTGGGCGAAAGCGACCTAGCAGAGGCAATAAGAGAAACCTCAGGCTCTTGCTGACTTTGCCTCTTCCCAAGACACCCAAGTTCCACGGGGTTCTAAGCCATTGGCCTTTTCAAGTTTCTCCCAAGGGTTGACGATGAACGCGGGATCATAGTAGTCCTCCCACCACTTAGTGCCCGACCGATCCTCTCGATTCATATTGTGCTGATGTCCTCCACGACCTCCTTGACTTGAATGGCCGGTACTAACTATAGTAGAAGAAGAAGGATGAGGATGGGGATGGGGAGGCAGTTGTGGGGGGGTATATGCGCCTGCTGAACTACCGACTATGGCATCAATCTTAGACTGAAGAGCGTCGGCAGAATCGACAACGATGGGTGCTGACGGACGCGAAGTATCGAGGTACTGAGGCTCGGGATCCTCGTCGTCATCCGTGACGATTGATTGGGCCGCTTGGCCACCTGAAGGAAGATTTACCCCATCTTGGTCGTCATCAAGGTCAATCTCGTCCACGTTCTGCTTCCTGACGCCCAGGGGAATCTTGTTGGAGCCGGTGGTTGCGGTGTAGTTGTCGGTTTCGTTATACCGATGAAAAGGGAGGGTGGAAGTGGAAGCGGAGTTGGAAGGCGAGTCCGAGGCGACAAAAGCGTCTGTGCTGGGATTGAACTTGCGGCGCTTGTTGGGCTTTTGGGCACCGAAGCTAGAAAAGCCCATAGCCGCAGCCATGGCGGTGGCGGTGTCTGTATCTGTGTCTTCGGCACCGTCCATTTTCGGGTGGAAATGTGGGAAAATCGGCGAAAAGGAACTACAAGCGACTCGAATCGGAACGGCCGAAGCGCGGTATATGAGCAATGGTGCCTTCGCACGGACACTTCCAAGCTATATTGCTAGGTACCGAATGTGACGCTGGCGGTGACTATTCGGAGAGACTGATATGGAATAACCCAAGAACCCCCTTATGACAGCATACAGCAAGGAGCGCAACCTTTCTATTGGCAACGCGGGAGTTCGACTGCAGCAGGCACTGTGGCTGAAGCAAAGTAGCGACTCGAGTTAGATAATCATGACGGTCACGTCGCAAAAGAGGAAGAAGAGGCGTTTACTGAGTGTGTAGAATAGATAGAGTATGCAAAGGTATCTGAGGTATCTGAACCTCGGGAGGCGCAACCACCGGTACAAGTAAAAATATCTTTGTACAAGTATTGGGGCGGAATTGGGGGTGGATAGTGCAGCTTTTGAAACTGGTGGGCGGCGACTTACCCTGGAAAGATCTGTCAATTCGCGGTATTGGCGTCAGATTTAGGCAAGTACAAGAGGAGCAAGGGCAGGGGTGCTTTCCGGGGCAATAGCTAAGGGTAGGAGCCGAGGGTAGGAGCTACTGAAGGGCCTGGGTCTGGGTAGGTGCTAAGGGGATGAATTATGGCTATAATAAAGTACTTGGGTACTTTTCAATTGCCTACCTAGCTTCAGCTATCTTTGCCGTGCCTGTTACCCTTAGCTTGCTATAGCTTAGACTGTAGCTTGGCTTCCTACCATCCCTTAATAGTATAAGAGTACCTGTATAGATAATATCAAGAATATATCATGGATACTTGCTATTTACTCCTCCATCTTGAAATACTACAGTAATAATGTATACTAGAACAAGCGGTCAAGAGTCGCCTATGGGATCGGTTGCAATTATATTACAGACAGTCGCTGTTCGCCGGCATCCTGCTACTCGGCAGTGACTCGAGAGAACATACAACTTGCCAATTAATAGTACACTACATCTCGGTCAAGGGTTTGGATGGCTCGGCCGCCAATGGAGATAGACCCTGAGGTGACATCATTGGTGCCATGGGTACCGCGAATGGTACCTCGAATGGTACCTTGAAACAACCCCCGGATGCTTAACATTCCGAGCTAAGAAACTTCAGACGCGACAACGTCGTGTTCTTTCACCTCCTTTCATCATATAAGTCGGATTAAGAATAAAGTCAATTATAATTGTCAAATCCTCGTCTATCGCTCAAAATCCTCAAAATGAGCGACAACACGGCAGCGGCAACAACCACGCCGGCCGCCACGGGGGGCACATCAAATCCCATCAGTCTACGCGCGCCGTCCAAATATCTCATAGATCCCTCGAAAGCGTCGACGACCTCAAACGAGCCATTCGTCGCCCCGCCAAACGAGTGGCTTCATGGCACCTGGACCGTAACACACTCAACTTTGTCCATGTGGCGATCTGCACAGAATGTACGGATCACCTACGCGCCTCAGAAGTCTGCCTCGGCCGCTTCTCCCGCCGACGACAACAGTCCAACCGTGAACGACAATCTCGTGGAATACGAGAAGAAGAACGGCAAGGGCGGTGTCAGGACTGTACTTGGCGTCGAGAAGCCCGATCCCAAAGTCCCAGGTGCCTGGGATTGGCGCGGAAAGGGCTGGCTCGTTATCGCGAGTAGTCACTGGGAGGTTCTCGGTTGGGGGGAGCGGCCGTTACCAAGCGGCGAAGGTGTCGAGCGTTGGGCCGTCACGTGGTTTGCTCCCACGTTATTCACCGAAGAAGGGGTCGATCTCTACAGTGATCGGCGAGAAGGTCTCGAAAAGGAGACCGCAGATGACATCATAAAGGCGCTGAAGCAACTCGAGGCCCCCAAGTTAGTACAGCTTGTTGAGAAAAAGATCGCCGAGGTTGCTATCAATTTACCGTGGAAGGAGGGCTCGAAATGATTTTCACCGCAAGATACCCATTTCTGTCTTTACTGCAGACATAGTTGATACTGAGAGAGGTTGCGACGATACCCATTAAACAGTAATTGGCCAATAAATAAAACGTATTTTAATAATTCATAATATTGCCTTGCGGGCATCTCCAGGGGTATCTAAATCCTTGGTCACCTAACGCTGTGCCGTATAGCTATGCAAATCTAATAATGGTCTGTTTTCGCCAACTGTCGCCGGCTATGCCCCGACGAATGTCTCTCTCCATCTTCGCGATCCCTCCTAGAGTGACGGTTATGACTGCTGTCCTCGTGCCGGTTATCCTTATAATGGCGGTGACGACGTTCACGATCGTCGTCATGATCTGAACTACGGCGGTGTCGGTGCTTATGCCGCCCATCCCGATCCCGTGACCCAGATCGATGTTCACGGCGCCCACGCTCTCGTTTTCTATCCTCAGTATCCTGGGATCGCGCATCGAGGCTAAATCCTTCGAGTTCATCGACATCGTTATGCTTCCGTCTCTTCTCGCGCCTCTTCTCCTCCTTGCGCAACTGCTTAAGCTCCCTAGCCTTCTCCTCGTTCAAAGTCCTCCTTTCCCGCTCCACATCACGCACCTTGGCCGCGCCCCTTTTAATCATCGCCAATGGGTCATTGGCAACTACCCTCGCGGCATCTCGTGCCTTGCGTTTCGGGTCCTCGTTGCCCCAAACGTCCTTGCCAGGCGCTTGAGCCTCCGCCGGCTCACGCAGGTCGGCCGCACCGTTAGACGCATACCAGGGCCCCGAGCCAGTGACGCCGACGCCGTCCCTACCAGCCGCGTTCGAAAAGCGCATCGTGTACTGGTCCTCGAACTCGCGCCGCTTCTTGGCCGCCTCGCGCTCCGCCTCCTCGTTCTTCTGGTTCCCGGCCATTTCCCTGCCCTTTTCATCCTCCGGGAAAAGCGATATATGGCCTCTGGAATCGACGATCGGCGCATTGCTCGTTTTATTAGAGCTGCTTAGCCGTGCGACCGTGCTCGTAGCAGCGGCGTCCGTACGTTCCCTCGCTACTCTCATCTCGAAGTCCGTGTCGTCTTCCCCGAAGCGCTTGCGCTTCCTGCGCTCTCCTCCTCGGAATTGTGCGGTCGGGTCGCCATCGCGCTCGCGCTTTCGGTCCGTCCTGGGCGCGGAGGATGGCTCTGTTGGTGATGGTGGGCTTGGTTGTTCAGGCGGGATTTCGCCGCGAAGGATCGCAAGTCGTCGCTCTGCTTCACGGTCTTCCCGCTGCTTTTCCTCAAGTTCGGCGCGCGCCAGTGCTTCTGCCTCGTCGCGTCTTACGCGCTCGATGTTGGCGGGGTTGTAGACATTCCATGATTTCTTGCCGAGTAAGTGGCTGTTGTTAGCATAGTGGTTAGTCTACTAGGGTACTTGTAATAGAGGCGGATTGGTGTGCTTACAGAGGCATGATCAATTTCTCCAGTAATATTTTATGATGGTATTTTAGGGGAGAGGTAGGAATAGACTTAGGCTAGTCTTGAGATCGCCGTTGGAAGATATTAAGTTAGTTAGGCTCAAAGGCTACGTGCGGTGGCATGTCTGGAATGCAAGTTGACGTAGCTGTACCGTGCTTCCTTTTAATAAATAACACTGTGGTAACCTGGGGTAGCCATAGGGTAGCTCCTTATAGGGTAATCTTTTGCCTTGGATGGTTTCATTCATGGCAACTAATCTTCACCATGAACGAGCGTCACCACGACAACATCAAATATCTTCTAAGGGCGAGGACTAATCAGCCTTTCCATATATATTGTTTTATGCGTCAATTCTAAAGAAGCTAAGTCTTCAGGTATTACTTGATTGATATTACGTAGAGCGTTGAGAGCCTCAAAAATCAGATAGAATCCTCCATAAAGCCTATATTTAAGTTGTGCAATACAAAGACTAATCCGCAGGTTCGGGCCTCATACGATACCATCTGCTCACTACATATAGTCGCTTCTTTTACCCATGATTAGCAGCTATCGTTTACCTAGTTGCAATCCTCGCCCCCAAGTCACCGGAGTCTAGATCAATCTCATGTTCACTAAATGGCTGTGGGTGCATCATGTAATGCGCCCCTGATGAATCCACCGTTCTGGAGATGTCATCGACACCGGATTCCAACGTATAGGAGGTACTGTCTCTTCGATGGTTACCTCTGACACGTCGGATAAGTCGTATCAAGTTTCGTCTGACTCCAAGGACCTGTCCATCATCCGGGTTGTGTGCGATGTGTGCGAGCGGCCGGTTCGGTAATTTTAACTTCTTGCCGAATGTGCTTTCTTGTAGGTCTTCGTCCGTACCATCATCCGACGCATTTTCGTCTCTCATGATTTCGGTTCCATGTCCACGCGGAAACTGGACTTCTGGTATCCATGCCCATGTGATAAATGCGCCTAATAACATAGCTGGGACAAAACCAAGAAGCGTTTTAGCAAAAGGAACACCTGACGGAAGGAATGTCTTCCCTCCGTATACCCCAAGATTTATAATCAAGAGGATCGTGATGGCTCCGAGCTTTCCCGAGGCCGCTGCCAGCCCGTAGAATGTACCCCTGAATTTAGTGGCGAAGAGCTCTGCAGGGAGGATGAACGTCATGGTGTTCGGCCCTAAGTTGAATATGACTTGGGCTAAGACGTACAAAAGTATAGTTAGCCCATGTTTGTCTGTCTCAAACGCTATGAAAAGCGTTCCTCCGTTGACTGCAAACAGTGCGGCTAATACTACGAACGTCCATGCCATCCAAGTGACTCTAGGCACGTAGTCGATAGCGAATAGGATAATAATGCTGCCTGGAAGAGTGCCACTGGATATTGTAGCGATATTTCGAACTATGTTTCCATAAAGCATATTGTATATCTCTACATCCTGAGCAGTATCGCATCCCAGTAAGGGGATGCGAGATGGGTCAGGGGCGTACCACAGCCAAATTTCAGATATAGTTTTCGGATTATCAAGTCCTAAACCGTCTTTCATGAGGAAAATATTAGCTAACAGAGGCATTCGAAGTTATCGTAGTTACGGTTGTTGAGTGGGTGAATAGGGAGGGACCACGAACATAAGAGGATAACTCACAATAGGCCAGATCTAATAACCACCAGGTGAACATAACACCTAATAGAATACGCCAGCGGCTCTTTTGGGAAAGATGTTCCTTACTCTCACGGATGTGCTCTGTTGTATTAGCCCACCAGCTTCCCTTTTGCTTTCCCGTCTTCTCTGTTGGCCCGTTCGACATAGTCTGCATAGGAGACAATGCGTCATGCCCTGTAGGCTGTAAAGTATACCCAGGCGCATAAACTTCGCGAGCAGCGGTGACGGCATCAGTCACTCGACCGGTTTCCACCAAATAATAGGGTGTTTCTGGAATCGTTCGTCTCAAGACGAGCGACACAAGGGCTGGGAAGGCACCCACACCAATAATGGCTCTCCAAATAGCATCTATCTTGGGGGCTGCAATTCCCCTATCCTTTTCTTCCGGTGATAGGCCTAAACGTTTACTAACACCGACGAGGATTGCGAGGCCAAAACCATAAGCGGCGAGCTGTCCTACAGATTGCATCAGGAACACGGCTGCCATCATTCGGCCACGAGACTTTGTGGAAGACCATTCGGCAGCTATTATACTCGAGAGGGGATACTGGAATCACTTAGATAACTTTCAGGAAAGACGAATATGTAATAAGAGTAACGCTCACTTCGGCGCCCAGACCTATTCCTAACAATGCACGCCAGAACAAAATCCATCCGTAAACTTGCATGGAATGATCATATCCAGTAGAGGCAGTTGTTACTGTGAAAAGTTAATGGTTAATAGACTTGTACTTTAATTCTCTAGAAATCTAAAGCCGAGCAGGGGGAAGTGGTCGTAGAGACATCCCAGCTAAACAGGCTCCAATCCCTACGGCCACAAGAAAGAGAGAGAAAAAACTCGAGGCACCATACTTCCAATTGTGGCTATAATGACGATGGCCAATTCTAGCCCATAGACGGATTTCCGTCCATGCCTATCAGCTAAAAAGCCGAAAACTATAGCACCAACCATGGTACCGATGAGAGTGGCCACATTTATGATGAGGGAGCTCCCCGGCCAGCCGGTTGAACAATTCGGATCCGGATAAACGTATGTCAACATAGGGCTTATGACGTTCACGGCAAAGATACTATACGATGTTGTGAAAAAGCCCGACGCAGCAACCAACCATACCCGCCATTGAAATCCGTCTAAGCCGCGGCGGTCTATGACAGATTGGATTGCGGCATCCGGATCTTCGGGGTCCTGTAATGGCCCATGTTAGTAGAGAAGCCGTATTATTAAGAAGATCCTATATTACTAACGTATTTAATCTCAAATGCGACTCGCCGGGTCCGAGCTCTGAGAGCTGAAAAGTAGCCACCCATAGTTTGTGATTACAACAAGTGTTCTGAACTATCGTTCGCGGTCTCATGCTCTGGTACCATCTCTTTTGGGAGGCAACCTATTGTACCTTGACCTTTGAATTTATATCTATAGTCTTGAGTTGCTCAGCCTTATTGTGTACCGCCAAGCGCCATTTTGCCTGGACGTTTGCCCTAGCGGTCTCGATGCGCCCATATTATAGTTGCCTATAAAAAAGAGGCCTCATTCTAATAGTATCGTGTAACCAATATTCTGCATCGCCCCCTTGGGCTATACATCATTCAAAGGAACAGGGCTCCTCTGGTGCAGACACAGCCATACCTCAGGATTGAGGATATTTCCCAATAGGTCACCTTAACTAGTGAGCTAGTTAGCGAAGGTCACTATTCCCCCTCAATCGCTCGGTATAATCCATACGAAATCCTGTGGCCGCGAAGTTGTGGCACGCGCACTTCAATATCATTTCCGACAAAAACGTGCTTGAATTTGGGGTTTTGATTGGTTTCTCAGTATCGTACCCTGGTAACTTCCAAGCCAGGCAACAAGCTTACATTGTAGACTGCATTAGATAGGGAACAGCTGGATAAATAAATCTATTCACAGCATGCTGCACAGTTCCCGTATCTGATATACAAAATACTTGTGGAATGCGGCGTTCTGGTCCAGACCTTTAATTCGGTGACACGCGACCAAAGTCCGGGATCTGCCTTACCCCCCCATGTAATCTTACCACCAATGACCCGTATTGGGATTTGTATCACTAACGCCTATATCACATTGCTTTCAGACGGCTTCCGCACTTTGGAACTAGGCACTCACACTAAGTCTAGGATCCAGGATGTTAGACCCTGGAACCGCATTATCGGTTGTCCAACTCTCTGGGAATGTTCTCAAATTAGGACGTGACATAGCTTTTGAATTCTTTGGCCCAGAGGGAGCTCCTCAGAAGCTCAAACATCTTAATCTACGTCTTCAGACACTAAATACCACTCTAGAGGACATCCTCAAGCAACCCGGTTCGACTGAGAAACTATCGACAACTAAAGTCCCGAGATCGGTCTCTATTGAGCAGACACTAACGGAATGCAAAGCATTTCTCGAAAGTTATAAGTCTCTATTATCGGAAAATCCAAGCCGTAGTGCTATAGGGCAGCGTGTGCTGCTCACGGTTGGACCTGATGCCTCCCGAATCGATGAGTTCCACAAGAAGATTGATCAGCATTATACCGAGATCGGACAATGGCGGATAGGGAGCATGGGGGAAAGGGTGGACGAGAGGATAGGAAGCTTGAATGATAAGATGCATGAGCTTTATGTGCTGTAAGTGCATGTAGAAGTTAAACCAGCTGATGTCATGGCTTAAACAGAGAAATAGGGTCCAAAACTCCATCATAATCCCTCCAACACACCCTCCGCCGCTTCCCACAATCCCTAACTCAGGACCTGCAACGCCGGAAATCAGTATTTATCCAAGTTGTACAATATTGCAACGCCATCTAACTGAACCGCAGACCAACAATTACTATCACCAATGATGCATGCCTCGCCCGTTCTAAGGGCACAATCATCTCGAACCCCCTCGTTAGCTTCCATTTCCGAACTCCCGCCACCCGCACTACCTAGTCCCTCCTTCCTGACCGACCGAGCTTTCCATCATAATAAGCGTAGTGCCACCCTTGAAAGCGGATCTACTATCGGTTTAATTGGCGGGCGGGGTCGTGACAGTAGCGTTGGGGGCACTCGGACATCGTGCTCATCGTTGAGCGGATCTGTCTTCGGACATCGTATAACGCTGTTGGTTGTGCCAATATCATTTGTTCTCGCCTCATATTAATTTTTGCGGTAGGGTAATAGGAACTGAGGAAGGGCTGCAGTTCAGTCCTGATTCTTATGAGGTACATGGGGGCGAAACAGAGCGGATAATCGATTGGTCTGGCCCTCAAATACACGTTCAACACTTTCGTAAGTCTAACTTCTTTTATACTAATGGAGCGAATATTGGCTTAGACATGCTAGTTCCATCGGGCGTTAACCGGATTCCTTATACAAAGCCTAACGACCCCAAGATGGAAGTCACTTTTCTTCCCCTAGGCTCGAAGCATCGGTTCGAGATCACGACGCCCGACGGCTCCGAAACTAGACACGACAGATTCAAGTACCAGTTTACACATAAGTCTGATCGCGAGACATTCCAACGCCGAGTTCGACTTAGGCAATCTTTAAAGATAGTGCAAGTGGTAAATATACACGAGTCAAAAGAGGAGAACATCGCGATGGGTGTCCACTTGAAGGTCTGGGGGCCACGGAACGAGCAGGACACTAATCCGACATTTTCTTTTGCGTATCTTGGTAGGTGTGAGCCGAACCATGTTGAGTATAAGATACGTTGGTTCAAAAAAGAACCGGAAAGGAAGGGGGAAAAGCATCTAATACTGCGTCCCTATTCGGACGACACTGATCTCCATTACGGCCCAGCCGTCGATGATTCGAATAGGAGAAGCTCGACACTCAAGGAATGGAAGAGAAAGATGTCTATGAGCTCGAATGCATCAATTGGGTCGCGTTCACCTCCCATAGGCAGCCCCCCTGCGGTATTGTATGAAGTGAAAGGCGAGACGGCTCCGGAGCACGTCCGAAGGCTGGGGTATCTAGATATTGAATTCGAGTCCATTGGACGTTAGTCAACTTTTGATGTCTAAAAATTTATGTCTACTTTCTAACAAACTCCGTTTAGTCCGCGAAAAGTTCGTCAACGCTTGCTACGAGGCCCACCACCCGGTCAGTATCGTGCGCCGAGCTACTTTTGGGTCAGACACGGACTCTCTTAGCCTGAAACAACCTTCCATATCTTCCTCAAGCCCACAAAGCGTGAGCCAAACAACGACAACTCATCCTAGTATCGGCGAGCATGAGGGCGTGGGGCTTGGGGTCAACATGGGGACGACTGGACACGTGCCTCCTAGCCCTAACCCCCTCCAGCTCCCAAGCCCAGCTATTCCACGCACAAGCGGAATCCGATTTGATCTCTCCCTGTTCACGATGCCGGATCCTGCGGTTTCTACCGTGCGTGATCTCGAATATAGCGAGCCATCTCCCACAGATACGCAGAATAAGGAAGACATTAGATGACACGTATATATCCTATATATGGATTTACCTCCATGTCGTGTGGTAAAAGCTCTAGCTAAATGATTTAGGTTCAGGTGGGGTTAATTGAGGCGACGACTACGAGCTATTCGGCGGGAGCTACACTAGGCGTAGTTGGATGTGTATGTGCCTCTAAAATGAAGCTCGACCGGGCTAAAGTGGGCTTTGAATGTAATTAAATGGGCTCTAAAAAGGAATCGGTAAGGGAGTTTGGAACTGGGCTTAGGCGTTGTCGGCTGCTTGGGGTGTTTGCATGTGGAAGTAGGTCGAAGGTGCCTCTATAACGTCTGAGCATGCATGGTATGGAAAACTAAAGACTGTGTCTATTGACACACCAACGTCAGGATACCTAATCCTAAACATTGTATAAATGCTGACCTTGCTTCCTCTTATAGACTCCCACGTGAGATTAGGAAGAGACTAGGAAATTCTTATATGTAGAATGCTAACGTTCACAAATTCCACGTATCTACTGGCAATTCTTATCTTTACCATCACGTTAAATACCTTTATTACGAATAAACGATGGTGCATCACCCATATCTCTATCTTTCGCCTCCCTTATTCTGGACTACCTTGAACTCTTAGGCAACTCGCCGCATTCTAAACGCAAGTATGGAAGGCAGCTGCGTGTAGTTCGAAGTAGACTCGATGCGGTCGGGCGTAGCATCCTCCGAGGTAAACGCCGGCTCCTCCATAGCGTCCATGACGAGGCCAGTCTTGAAAAACGTGGAGAATAACTCATGCATTGGGCGATGATAGTATGCCTGAAGCAATTAACCTCGTCTCCTGCAATGAGGTAACAGGATATCAATCGGATTAGACCTGGAATTTCTTACCTGCTGTGCGGGCTGCCCGTACAATGCGACGCCGTAGTATGGTGGTACGTCGAGATATTTCTCAATCGTCTTCGCACGGACGATCACAGGGTAGCCATCCGGCCCGCCGTCTACGATTTGAATGTCTCGTCGCGCGCCGCACGTGAAGAAGACGGGATGTAGCACAGTCGCGACGAAGCTGATGATGGGAGGAAGTGTGTCAGAGACTACTGCAAAAGACACCACATAATAACTACGCTGAAATCTTATGGTATACTCGAGTCGGAGTGCTAGGGCCTATCAAAGAGACGGGAAATTGAGGACAGAAGACTTACATGCCGTCCTTTTTAAGCAACTTCGGGAGCGCGGCGGCAAGCGGCCCGATAGTAGAGACGTCCATAATCGCCATGTTCATTATGACAACTTCGAAGCCACCGGTCTGCGAAATTAGTTTCTCTCATTTCAATTCCCATCCCAACAAGCTCATGCTACTACACATCATCTCTTTTTTTTTCTCGTCTAAGGGTTTTGATGAGCAGCCTTAGTAGACTTACCGTACTATTCTCCTGTGCAAGCGCGTCTAACGCCTCCGAGCTCGTCACATCTAGTTGGCGATAAGAGATCTTCCCCTGATGTTCAGGCATCTCTCTAGATACCGCAATTTCCAACATCTCGGTGCTAACGTCCGTGGCGAGGACCGAGGCCCCTTTACCGGCAAGCCAACGCGCCACGAGGCCGTTTCCTGTCGCAAGCTCAAGAACCCGCGGCTCCGTCTGCGACGGAAACGGAACCATGCGCTCGAGCGCGGGCAGCTGTAGGCGCTTCCAGTACTTGTTGCCATCCTGGCCGATGCCTTGATCCCAAAAGGCGGCGTTCGTTTTCCAGGAGGCGATGGACTCCTCATGCAGCGCGGGTATAGGGGTAGACATCGTGGGATTAGTCAAGGTTAATCAGTTAAGATGTTTATTGCTTGATATACTGAAGATGATTAGAAGGAAGACATTCCCAGCGAAGACACTCAGACAGACCTCATACCTCTATATATCTTACAATTACATAGTATCAAGACCCGGACGGTAGTTGTAAGCCAGCGTGTGGGGCCGACCCCCAATACCGGTCGTTGCCGGTGACTCAGTCCGGTGTCCATTCTGCATACATGTGCATCCGCCGGCTTGGCTGACCAGTCCAACCCCCGTTTTCCTTCTCCTTTTTGTGGTATTTTTAATCGATCAAAAAACAGTATAGAGAGTAAGTTGGAGTAATATTTAGGTATTTGGGGGAATCATAACGAGAATGCGCTGCGATACTATTGTTACATGGTTAGGTCATGCTACCTTAGGAGGCTTATAGCGCACAACGAATTGGGCTTAGCGCCCTCGCTGCTTTTGCTCAGGCTCGGCTCACACTGTTGTCATTCGTATTGAATCTAAGTATAAGAAAGGAAGTTAGGAATCAATGATATTAAGCCCTTATACACTTCTATCTACCTGTGATCTACCTTCCCTCTAGGATAACTACCCCTGGCATGCCTGTAGGGCATAGAATCAGCGTATTAACCGTTAGAGCAGTTGTAACGTAGGTCGAGTCGACATCACGTTCGACTTCTCCAGTCCTAACTAGCTACTTAGTATGTACCTAAGTATATAGCCTCAAATATCTAAGAGAACCCCCAGTAGATTATTTCTGAATAGAGTCAAGTCCCCAGGCCTTTTACTAAGCCTTTGTCATATAGTGACACTTCCTGTGCACGGAACAGAACCGTAACACTACCTAGCATAAGATAGAACCTAGTTAAGTTAGGCATATGACCTGTACGCAGCTATTGTACCGTAACATTTTATTTTCAATTCTAAAACGTCGTGTCTAAGAAAATTGAAAGGACAAGTAGCATTTTAATAGAAGTTGCTCAAAAATGTAAGTAAGAGCAGCGAATTAAGTAACGGTGATTCCTAGCCCTTCAGATATCATGGGTGTTGTTTTCGATGGAATTCATCAAACGGGAGATAGAATCGGTCATGTGCCGAGCCCGTCGCTGTTGCTGGCCCTGAGAGACCGGAGGTCTTCCTAATCCCGGTTGAAATCTAGTGAAATCGATGTCCACCCATCCTGGTAAAGAATTTGAAGCCACAGGCGGTGAAAGCGTTCGAAAATTTTGGTAGGCCAGCACTATCATTTTGACTATAGTGGTGACTTTTTCGGTATTCAAGAGTTCCCAGAGACGCTCAATGAGGTCAGAGATGCCAGACAACCTTTCGTGGCCGTCAATCACGATAAAGATAAGTCGAGTATGACTCAGTAATGTCATAAATAGCCGCAACCAGTCATTGGGGGTTTTACACAAATCAAATGCCTGGTAGTTTATGCCAGCCCGTGCCAAA
The DNA here is from genome assembly GCA_037356035.1 of Xylaria sp. Z50. Taxonomy (NCBI): domain Eukaryota; kingdom Fungi; phylum Ascomycota; class Sordariomycetes; order Xylariales; family Xylariaceae; genus Xylaria; species Xylaria sp. Z50. Next base: position 883,854 of record JBAWJU010000009.1, on the reverse strand, counting down.
AGGTCCTGTTGCTGGTCGATCATCTGTTGTATCATCGACTTGAACACGTCTTCCACTGCTACAGGGGCTCCGCTACGTATCAAGGAGCCCCCAAGAAACCAGATTACTGGGGATCCCATTCGTTTCAATTGCTCGACTATATCTAAAACACAGTCTTGCACATTCTCGCTTCGAATGGGTGAGGCTTTTATTCGAACTAGTGATGAATATGGACTGGCCATTGATTCGTAAACTGTTGATGGCATGACCACTGTTTTGTATAAAAAATCTTTCCGCGTGCGCCGGCGATTCCGCATAATCACGTTTAACTTAAAGATATGTGCCGGGTTAAAAGAGATATGGAGATAAGGGGTGGCTTGATCGAGCATTAACGGAAGGGGAGCAGGGATACTCCCACACGGCGGGAAAGATGTGGTATTTCTCTGAGCCCGGACATTGCGATCTGAATGATGAGAAAGGCCATCATGCGCCAGTGTGAACCTGGCGTATAAATTCTGCAAAGTTATGTTCATGTCACGCGTCTCAGCACGATGAGCTATAGCGGACTGGTAGTGAAGCCTTCTAAGACTGCCATCGATCCTGAGCTTGATATCCTGAAACTCCAGCGGCCAAGGATTGACAATAGATAGAAGAACTTTTCTTCGTACACTTCTTGTCGTGTCTTGGTACCACTTAGTTGCCCTTATACAGAACTCAACTACTCCAGCGTAGAGTTCTATAGTCGTCTTATGGATGTGATCAACTGGGTAAAGCTTGAATGCAATGAACTCGGCGTCATCTAGAGCAGAGAGAATTTCTAAGACTGCCTCAGCGATCCGCGAAGCCAGACCCTCATGGTTTAGCGTCACCGTAAATATGAATCTTAAACCGCCCCAGACTATAGCAGCATATTCAGGATGCGACGAGACAAGAATGTCAATAATTTGGCTATAGTGCATCACTCGAGAGCATATTTTGGTCCATATTGCTGAACCTGTCGCTAGTTTCTTCGAACGAGAAAGTTTTTTGGTCTTGTAGAAGATTTCTGCTTGACGCAGCACCGCGAGAACATCTTCCAATGTGTTTTGACTTGATAGCCAGGTTATGGATTTATTGTGGTTGTCTGGGAAGCTTTGCTTGTGAAATTCGAGGGCTTTTGTATATATTTCTTGCGCAAAGTTGAAATGTTTGTCGCTTCTATTTCTTAGCCTTTATGACTAAACTCCGAAGCACTCATGCGAACAACTTACATGTGGTTCGATGCATGCGGCAAATATTGATCTGTTATGCTGCCGTGCCGAGACATCAGGGGGAACGAGAATATCACATCTCTATTGTCCACATGAGCAACTGCACTTCGAGTTTGAGCCATTGACGCAGATGTTGCGCGTGAGAGCTACTTTATTAGAGGCGGAGTTGGATTGGGGGTATCAGCGCCACTAGGTTGATGAGGCTAGACGTCTTTTCGAAAAGTTAGAGTCACTTCCAAATATGAAAACAGGCTGAAGATTAAGCAGTAATCAGGCTGGGGGAGGGGGAGGGGGAGGGGGGGAACCGCAAAATCATATCATCGCATCGCGGGTTGTATTGAATCAAAAGCTCACAAGTTGTTTAGCACTTCATGCCCCTCGTCGTATTTGGGGCTTACACCAGCCAGAGATCAGATCCAGGTGCCACGTACATACTGCACCCTATTTGGTTAATGGGCCTAATAAAGTGTAAAATGTGAGTTGGGGGCCTTACCATTCGGAAAGATGACATTGCAAGGCAACCATCACGCAGCCACTCATTGCCACCATTGGTTCGCATACCTCTAATCAAAGCCCCCACCAGTACTGTATCTATAGTCGAATATTAGGATCTATCATGCGTAATCGACTTGAAGTCTTCCCCGCATCGGGAATGTTTCAATTTCCGCTGACCCTTATTTGGCACCCAGCTAGTTTCCCCTTACGGTGGAGAGCTTTACGTACAATAGTTATTTCCTTGATGTACAGCGCTTTTGGTATAATCTTTCATTTTGAAGAAGCCCGAAATGGAACGCCCTACTTGGGTACTGGCCCATGACAACGAACCGATACCAAATGCCCATCTTTCCTTCGGGCCCTCTCCTACTACCAAGGTTGACAAAACCATCTCACAAGACCATACCAATAACAGCAAGGTCGACCCATTGGCTCAAACGCATGCTAAAGGTAAGGAAACGCTCTCAAAATTCGCCATTACTTCCAGGGGTCTCGAAGCTAAACGGTGGTCGCCGTCGCAGGATCATCGTCAGATTCGGATTCGGATTCGGAAGAGCCGTATGGTGGAAATCGCTATCTTCCTCAGTTTGAGGCTCCAGAGCAACGGGAAACACCGATACATCGCCCTCCTCGATATACAACTCGCTCGCTGTCACCGCCCACCATAAACCATAAGAGTTGCGAAGACCTTATGCATGTGCCAAAGGAAGCGACTCAGGGGCTACGGGAATATGTAGGGCCCGAATACGAGACTCTAAGAGAGACAATGAAGTCGATCCCAGGACTAGAGTTCTATAAGGATAGAGACTACTGCCGTGTGGTAGACTTCCTTTTAGCGACAATCACCAAGCTGAAGGTTGAAAACATCACGCTAAAGAAAGAAATCAATGATATTCGTGTTTCGATGATGTCCAGTCGGCCCAGTGATATTGACTACGTTCACCAGGCAAATGATTATGAGCTAACTATTGCGTCAAACGCCACGGAACCTCCCGTATATGAGGTTTTTTGTCAGGTTCACTGCCATCATGGTCCTCCGTCTTCGACAATCAACTATTTTCGGGACGCACCTATACTATTCAAAGGGGATAGTGAAAAGGATCACCTTCGGGGACGGGTTCAGGTGCCGGCGCCGGCGAAACATTTCGAAGAACATACAAATGTTGCTTTTATTGTCAGTCACGAGCATAATTGTGCACAATTCCAAACTACTGGACTTGAGATCCGGGATGGTCGTTTGATTGCGGATTCCAAGCCAACTGAAAGTATCGCGACGAATATCGCGTTAAGACCCTCCCTCTTATCAGCTATAAAGACAACAATGAATCACCACCCAGACCACTTCAAAGGCTTCGATAGCGCAAGAATGTCTGATAAATTCACCAAACCATTTAAGTTCTTTTACATTCACAATAAGACCTTGGTTAAACTTTCGGAGTCAAGCAGTCTTGATACTTGCGACCGTGAGGCTATTCAACTTCTATACTCGTATTTCGAAGACAATTGGAGGGGAGACTGGGATGAGGCCGATCGTCTCTTTTTAAGAGGAAAGGTTAACTGGAAACACTTCGCTAAACTGTTTCGTCCTGGCGAGGTGGTTCTTATCAAGTCCAGGGACGGCCAGGAGATAATCACTGCCCAGCGAGTCGCGAATGAACCCCAATCTAGGTTTTTGGATAACACTGTGGTGATTTTGGAATGGCAGTTTAATGGCCAGTTCAAAGAAGTCTCAAATGCCATGCCTGGTCAGATGATAATGAGAGGGGGGGGCATGAGTCGTGAGGTTGATAACATAGAGGAAGAGATTACTTCACTCCTTTTCTATCCCCTACGTTTCTCTCCCGATGCCGCGCTAATTGAGCACCAACTTGTATCGCGTGGATTAAAATTTTGGGAATACAGGAAACGAACGCTGGTCTGCTATATGGACCAGAAGATACATGAAGAAAGCTAGGTTCGTTCTGGCCTCGTGCTTTTTAAGAAAGTTAAACTCGCTAACAAAACACAGGCAGAGAAGCGGTTCATGATTGATTACGAGGTTTTTCGAAGGATGCATCCGAAAAACGACATTTTCGAAGAGGTGGTGGATAATCTTGGGCAAGAGGTAATGGGTCGAGACCAGCCTCCGAGCTCTACTTTCTTAGCTTGTCTACCAGCCCACATCCATGGCTATGATCTATCCGAAAAAACCTGGAGTAGGTCTCGACATTGGATCTAGACGTTTTCCACGCTAACTATATCAAAGAGCTAATCCGCGTGGACCGAACGACTAACGTAACGTGGAATAAAAACATTTTCAAACAGCTTGTCCTTCCATCCGGCGACAAGGAGCTTATTCAAGCCGTTGTCACCGCCCATGGACAGCAGATGAGCGGAACCGCCGATATCATTGGTGGGAAGGGACAGGGTGTTCTGCTCTTATTACACGGTGGTCCAGGGACAGGAAAGACGCTTACGGCAGAGGGTATCGCCGAAGAGCAAGAACGACCTCTATATAGAGTTACTTGCGGGGACATTGGCGTGGAACCAGAAGCGGTAGAACAAGTGAGTCGCAAGCTAAAGAACTTTATAATCAAACTACAATTGACAGCCTACCTAGTATCTCAAGTACGTTCTTGAAATTGGCCGAGCTTGGGATTGTGGTACGTCCGAGAACCTCGTATTAGACTAGGGGAATAGCTAAACCAAGTTAGTTGTTCTTCTAGATGAATCCGATGTATTCCTTGAAGAACGAAGTCCGGCTGACCACAAGAGAAATGCTATTATTTCTAGTAAGTTGTGACCCGAGCCACATAAGAACTTCAAAGCCGCTGACCTTATGGAGTATTCTTGCGGGTGTTAGAGTATTACGACGGTATACTTATTCTGACTACAAATAGAGTCGGTCGTTTCGACGAAGCCTTTAAGTCGCGAATCCATTTATCACTTGGCTATCCCAACCTCAACGAAGAACAGAGGGAACAGATTTGGAGAAATTTCTTTCAACTTTTAGACCGCAAGAATGAACGATTTGATATCCAAGATCTGGAACTCAATGTTCATAAACTAGCGAGACACGAAATCAACGGTCGCCAGATTAGGAACACAGTGATGATAGCTCGCCATCTAGCAAAGTTTCGGAAACAAGCACTAGTCTACAAACACTTGCAAGAAGTCAGTATATACAATTCTTAGTTTTCTTCTCTCTTCTTCTTTTATACGAGAAATAGCTGTTACTCTATCTCTCTCTTTAAAGCTCGCGCCCTGTATCTTTGCTGATCGATGAATTTTACACAGGCAGTGACATCTGTGGTGAAGTTTAACGAATACCTTCAAAACGTCAAGGGGGCTTCGGACGACGACTTCGCGGAGTATGATAGGTTGCGAGCTAGAATCACATGACAGCACGTCTGTCAGAATGAATGGGAATATCACAGGTCAGGTACAAACAACTGTTGAGGATAATGGGGACGGTTTACAATGACGGCTTGGTGGCTGTGCTGCAGGGAGCACAGCCCCACAACCGTGCAATCAGCCACACCACACACACATTTCTCCTATTTCTTTTCCTTTCTCATACGTAGATTCCATACGAACAGAGTAAATTCTATCGCGAAGTCAAGCCTTTCATGAATTACCTAACCGTGACAGTTTTGGCTTGTGCAAATGCGGGTCTTGCTTAGGCTGGGCTCAAGCTAGGCTTGGGCTAAAAGCGGCATGGCTTAGATGGGATTCCTATTTTGATTTAATGGTACCTGACGCTCCACTAACCTAGCCGTCGCTGGGTGGGCAAGTGGGACCGAGCCGCAAGCTAAGATAGGACCCAGATAAACGCATATTGCCCCCCTATACCGCCCAAATTTTCCCCAGACTCAACTGTTCATCCTAGGTACTTGGATGTAGGTACAACCATCATATCCCGGCCGAAAAGCGACTGGGTGCTTGTCGAATCTAATACTAAGTGCCGAGAAGAGTTAAATACTTACTTAATTAATTAATTTATTTGGGGTTGAGATATGGCGTCCGAAACGAAGGCAGCAAAGAGTGACCCTCGAGCCTGGACCTCATTAGGCTTCCCGGATTGGACTCTCGATGCTGTCTCAGCAATGGGATTCCCCCGGGCGACACCGGTTCAAGCCAGTACGTGGATATCACTCAATCCTTTGACTAGGAATCTATACTTATTATCGTAGGTGTTTGGCCATTAATGGGCACGGGAAACAAGGATGTGGTTTGTGACCCCTTAGGTTTTGGTTTTGGTTTGCGCTGCATGTGCGCGCATGGCCTTGGAACATGAGACACTAACGATCTTAGGTGGTTGAAGCGGTGACGGGTAGTGGAAAGACACTCTCTTTCCTGATCCCTCTGGTACATCGAATCCTCCGTCTCGAGGAGCCGACGAAGAAGCATCATATAGCAGCGATAGTGATTGCACCCACTCGTGAGCTTGCTATCCAGATTCATAAGTGTCTCGCCGATCTGGTCGCCTTCCACCCCGCCTCCGCTGGAGTGGCTCCGTATCTTTTATCTGAAGATGAAAAACGGCCTAGTACCAGTTCTCCGGCTATAGTCCCGCAGCTGCTTTCAGGCGGCAGGGGTAGCAGCATATCGCCTGCTCAGGATCTGAGTTTCTTCTTGAGGCATTCCCCCAACGTAATTATCTCGACGCCTGGGCGACTTAATGACTTTCTCTCTTCACCTCATGTACATTGCCCGCAGTCAAGTTTTGAAATGCTCGTGTTAGATGAGGCAGGGTACGTATCAAAGCATTTCTCATCTGACCCCCTAGCATCATCCTCCCGATAATACGTTGAGCACCTTGCTAACTTTTCTAGTGAGTTGAACTTAATATTCTTTTGCCTGGACATAAGCATCATGCTCATGAACCCGGAAGAGGCGTTCGTGACACGAAACGTCTTGCTGATTCGTAGCAGACCGTCTCTTGGATTTAGGATTCAAGACAGATCTTCAAGGGATTCTCTCCCGGTTACCGAAACAAAGGAGGACTGGTCTCTTTTCTGCAAGTGTTGGGGAAGCGGTCTCTGAGATTATTCGCGTCGGCCTAAGAAATCCTGTGAAAATTTCCGTCAGAGTGAAAACGAAATCAGGGGATGTCATCGAGGAACGGAAAACACCCGCAAGCCTGCAAATGACTTATATCACTACCCCATCCCAGAAAAAGCTGCCATCAGTCGTTCGGCTGCTCCAAAATTTGGAACCCAGGCCCTTGAGGAGTATTATTTTCCTGTCCACATGCGCTGCAGTGGATTATTTCTCTCACGTCCTCCCAGCGCTACTGCCGGAAGGGTTTCAACTCAATATATTGCATGGGAAACAGGAAGCAAAGGTTAGAGAAAAGGGAGTATCGAAATTCTTAAACGCTACAGAGCCATCTATACTTCTGACTACTGATGTCGCGTCAAGAGGTTAGAACTTTTCATTTTCCTCGCGACCTGCCTCAGGGGGCGCTCATCTTCATATATTCCTTGCCTTTCACTTCTATCTTTCCTGCAATTTCGGGACTTTGACTCTAAGAAACTCTAAATCACGATAATAACTAACCATTTGCACGAATAGGACTCGACTTCCCTGCTGTAGACTTCGTATTACAGATAGACCCTCCAACAGGTTAGCTCCTACACCCGTGTATTCTTCGGCCTGTTTCGAGAGCGAGATCTGCTTCAATAGTCGTCTCTAGCTCCCGTTACTTCATATTCCTAGGATCCCTGGGATCTAAGAGTTTCACCCTACAATCGGTACTGACTGCTGCTCTTTTCTTAACAGACCCTAAAACCTTTTTACATCGCTGCGGACGAGCAGGGCGAGCAGGCAGGAGGGGACTTTCAATCGGTTAGTGTCTCTTCCCGTTATTTCTCTTCTCGACTGAAGAATATTGCCTCTTTGTTTCCAAGCCGAGTTGCTCCAATTTCCGACAATTTTGAAGAATATAACTTGCGGGCGTGAATATTAACTAGTTACTTAGTTCTTTTACAACCCAATGAGAGTGACTATATTCCATTCTTAGATGTTAGGAAAACGCCAATCACGCCATTTACGCAATTCGACACCACAATTTTGGACACCGAGGCAGATCAAATGGCCACACAAATACGAGACATAGTTAAAAAAGATAGGGCGCTATATGACAAAGCACAAAAGGCTTTCGTTAGTTGGGTGAGAAGGTTAGTGATACTTTCATGTCTTTTCCCTTTTGCCCTGGCCATAGACAAGAACAAGAAGACCCCGCTGCGGATTATTGTCTATGCTAGACGCTCTGTGTTTTCATGCCTCTATCGATCCGAGTTGCCAAGGCTAACACCAGAATTAGTTATAGCAAACACACAGCTAGCAGGTATATGTTCTTGCCCCGTCTAGTACTGACACGCCGATTACTTACCAAGAAGACAGTATCTTTCGCACGGGAGATCTTGACTGGGAAGCGTTAGGCCATGGATGGGGGTAATTTTAATCTCTAGACCCCCAATAGCACCGAAACAATGTAATGGCTGACCTCATTTGCAAGATTGTTACGACTTCCTAAAATGCCGGAGGCTCGCCACTTCAAAGGAGACCGTTCCCTAGGGTGTAGTATAGACTGGGATAGTTACGCGTATCAGAACAAAACCCGAGAAAAGCAGCGTTTAGAGGCGCTCAATGCCGAGGCACCCAACCCAGCAGAAGCCGAGGCGTATCGGGCGAAACGCAAACGCAACGCCGAGGCCTGGAGCGGCAAGCAGGAGCAGGAAGAGACGAGAGTTGCACGACGCGACAAGAGGCAGCGGAAGCGGGACGCCGAGCGCAAGGAGAAGATGACAGACGAGGAGAAGGCGCGCGATATGGATCTCACGCAGCTACTTGCTGCAGTCCGCAAGCAAAACCAAGAAAAACTGGCCAAAGATGCACAGGCGGAGACCGGCGGTGGGGATGGCGAGTTTGAGGGCTTCGATTAAGCGTTATACGCGAGGATCTTGCAGGGCGGTGGAGGTCTGTCTCGTTTATCAATACCCAAGACGTGTACACAAATCAACAAGGCACAAAGAAGCGTTACTTGCTATTGCCTCAGGGCTCATATGCACATTTAAGATTGCTCGAGCTGATTAGTGTTATCACTATAACATGCATTTAGAACCGCAGGTTCGTATTAATCAGGTAAATTGCGGCCAAGACACTCGCGATACGGATTTCATACAGGTTCATTACACTATAGTGTTGGGGGCATTAAGTACATCAGTGCAACGCCCGAAATGGCATTTCCTTCCCCCCCCTTCATACATCATCATCACCTCCTTCTCAGCTAGCTAGCGAACGATTTTTGGGTATCCATGAAGCAGGGTATGGGTATCCGTCAGAGCAAATAAAAAAAGCAGGGGTATTTAAATCCGACCACAGCCTCCCCCAGAAGTCAAGTACTAAAAACTAGAGAAATTCTCACACATCGGGCTTCAGTAAAACTCGATGCGCCTCCATCAATATAATAGCGTATTCCCTCCATGTTTCAGTCAGAGGGAATGAGGCCATATCTTAAACTCGTTGAATCATCGTGACATCGGTATTTCAAATGTTCTCGATCACTCGGGCGTTCAAGGCCTGCTGGAAGCCGCCGTCACCGGTATGGAAGTCGGAAGATTCGCCGCCAGATTCGGCGAAATTCTTGCCTGCGTCGGCCACGGCGGCGTTGAAAGCCGGGGAACCGGGCATGGTCTGGTTGGCGGCGGGGAGGAAGATGACCTTGGAGTTGGCCGACTTGGCCATGGCCTGCATGGCCTCGAGGTAGCGGATCTGCATGGCGGGCGCGGAGCTTAGGATGTCGGCGGCCTGGCGCATAAGCTTGGCGCTTTCGACCTCGGCCTTGGCGGCGATGATCTTGCTCTCTCCGATACGCTTGCTCTGGGCGGCCATGGATAGGGAGCCCTGCAACTCCTGGCTGAAGACGATGTCCTTGATGAGCATGCTCTCGACCTGCACACCCCAGCCCGCGGCCACATCCTCGATGATCTCGCTGATGCTCTGGGCGATTTCCTCGCGGCGCTCGATGACGTCCTGTAGAACACGCGCACCCACCACATGGCGCAGGGTCGTCTGCGTGCGCTCAATAAGGGCCTGCTTCACGTTCGCGATACCGAAGGCGACCTTGTGCGGCCGTATGACGTGGTAGTAGATGACCGAGGTAAGATCGACGGTGACGTTGTCCTTTGTCATACAGACTTGCCTAGGGACCTCTGTGAATTATGATGTCAGTCAAGGACACAACAAAGGGATGCGGTGATGTCAGAGCGGCGGTTATGCTCGGCGAAGATGACGGGTTCGGACTGAGACATTCGGGGTGACACATACCGACAATCTGGATTTTGACATCAACCTGGATGAGACGCTCGCTAAGGGGGTTGATCTTGACGAGACCGGGGTCGACAGCCTTGTAGAACTTGCCGAACTTGGTGACGAGACCGACGTTGCCCTGGGCGACCTGCTTGTAGGGGTTGGGGCAGCAGACGCAGCAGGGGACGGCACCGAGGGTTCCAATGCAGGCGCCAAAGGCGTTGATCATGGAACCGTACCAGTTGTTGGGGTTAGCATTGCTGTCGACGATCTGGGCGTAACTCTGCTGCAAATCCTCCTGGCGCGGCGGAACCACGGTCATGGGGGTCTGTTGTCGGAAGGCGGCCGAGCTCGACGAGGTGCCGTTGGTGCGGGCGGCGTCGGGGGTCTTCCCCACGGCGGCGGCGGACATGGTGCTGCTCTCGGTGTGTGAGTCCATTTGGATCAGGGGGGTTAAGCTATTAGCGGCCAGCCTAGCGTTATGGCTTGACGCTATGGGTTGATTGAATACGGTATTGGAATGCGGGAATATGAACGAATGGAAGCTGATTGCAGGTTGTTGCTGTTGCCTATAGACTTTATATAACGGCGATTGGGATGGATTGGGATAATAAAGGACGGAGAGGGGAATCGCTGTCTATTTGTATTTGAGTTTCAAAAATGCAACCGAGAATGGTGTATGGTAGCTATAGCTACCTGCCTGCTACTTTGCACATCCTTGTATACATGTACAAGCAGTACAGATCTAGTGTAGCGTAAGGTAGTGTTCAGCACTTGTGCCTTCTAATATGATGTAATAGAATGTAACACAGCCAGCATGGGACCCACAACAAATACCCCAGAGTGGGGCCAGATTGGCCTGGAGAATCGCTAAAGGATCACGGCTACAGCTCCACCTTGTCCATCGAGCCAATAAGCCTGCCGGAATCTATGCACTAGCGAGGGCGATGAGGCCCGTGCAGGGGCTTCATGAGGGGCAAAGGTACCTCTGTAGGTACTATAGTCCATTCACGCCTAAAACACGAAATACGAAATAAACAGCTGATAGTTGTGATTATCAGCCAGGCTGATTGGTAGGCACAGGGAATTCATCCGATTGCTTTGCAACCCCCGGTCCTCTACGGAGTTTGGGAGTTTTTCCTCCAAGGACATATGTACCTACATAAGATTATCGCTTACTTGTAGCATTGCCTTATTTTGCGAGTGCTGAGCAGTTCGCCTGTCATACATAGTAGTTTGTCATCCTTGGAGATTCATTCATTCCACTGCTGTGCGGTACCGAAAACTCCCACGACCACACCACAAATATGCATAGGCAGTGTAATTCATCAATCCCAAAGGAATCTGCTCAAGTAATCATGATGGACATGGCATCCTTCTACCGACACAAAATGCCAATCCCAACTAGCTGTGCCGCTTTCCCGGCCACTTCCCGGGCTTTCTTGGCGACTAAAGTGGCTAGCTTGGGCTTCTTCAAGATCCCTTCGTTTCTGACTCTTTCTGTTCTTCGGACCTTTGTTTTGATCGGACGGAATCGGGCAAGTAATCTGACGTACCGACTGAGTACCCAATCGCATAAATGAGAAAACTGCACTTTCTGAAATAAGTCCGCCCCGAAACTCTTTCAGCGTCGCATTCATAGCAACTAGTGTAGATACAGCTAAATCATATCGTTAAAGACTTATGGGCTAAGTCCATGCAGCCTAATGCACACTGTTGAGCATCGTGTGACTTTTACACTGCCCCAAACACACTATGGCCAACGCCCGATTGGCGTGGCAAACCTAGCCTACCTCCAACCAACCCTGTTCCTAACTGCCGCTTCGAGGCGTATACCTACTAGTATCTGCCAGTTCAACATCCTGAGCGTAATATGCTAGCGAGTCTACCAGGTCGCGGGTCTCGGCGAGCCCTGAATCCCGTCAGCAATCTATGACGATGTGGTGGGCAGCTTTCACGGTGAGCATGGCAACATCAGTGTAACGCAGTTGCGTGGTTTTACGAGACCAGTGATCAACGAGCCCTGGTAAAGGATCGGGCTCCACACGGATCTAAGACTGGAAATATTCCAGAACACTGCCGGATTAGGCATCTCACCCCAGGTTAGTTGCGATGTCGTACATAGAATATCTTATTCCCGCCTACGGTTGCATAAACAACCCTTCACCGTTGTATCACGAGGATGAGCTGAATTAGAAAAGTGTTCCATCATTTCTCACGCGGTTTTCCCCGATTTTTTTTCTCCCTCACGGCCGTAGTCGAAATCCATCTCCGCAAAAAAAGACTCAAGTCAGATTATCAAATCAATTAAGTAACAAGCGCTGCGCCAGATACGCCGTATTTTAATTGGGGCTTAATTTGCGCTCAGCCTTGCGCTTAGAAGAACTAGACTAGGTTTGTCAAGTGATATCATGGATTAGCGAGGTAGTATCTAGAGGCACTACCATATTAATTCCTTGCCTGCCGGTCGTGTCTACTTTTCGTATTTCGTGTAACACGTGCACTTCTAGAACGATGCTCCCGTGTTATTTTTCTTCGCATATTCTTTCGCGACGGGACGGTTGGGGCCACTGTTGTATTTCGACAACGATCTTCAATTAGTAGTGCGGTTTAACCCCCCACTCCTCTCGGTGAGATAATTCATCAAGGGGCTAGGAGTAGCATATAAGCACTTGCCGTTCCTGAGAGACCAAAGCCTCCCGTAGAATGCCTACGCTTAATACTAGATCAAATCTCGTTATTTAGCCTCGGCTATGAAAATTCCTCATTCCTAATAGTATAGACACCGAAAGTTCAAAGGACTTGGTTACATTATCAGAACTCACTCCTCCGTCTAGGTTAGATCTCGGAAGTCAAGCATAGCCGACACACAATACCATAAGTCAATTTAGAAAAAAGACACTTTTGTTGCAAGCGAGATTTGTTTCCCCTAATGCGACTTTTCCGTGGTCATGACGCAGTAAGCGATAGAATCAGGGGCTGTGTCCTGCTAGACCAATTCTTGCATGCCCGACGTCGTATAGCACTGCCTCTATCACTTGCATCCGCAGTTAGCCATCGTAGCAATAGCCTCCTCACTAGAGAGCCCGCCCCTAAATTCTTTCTCACATGCCCGACTCGAACACTGTTTTCGAACAAGGCCGGCGAGACCCTCGATGCTGCATATGCAGGTGGAGCAATTTGCGTTATCGCAGTTAGAGGTGGATATATTGCAGGCTAAACGAGAGAGAACAACCCAAGAAAAAAAATAGAAGGTAAGGGCCAAATTGACCCCTCATCAGCGGGTTGTTTGCATAACGGATATGCGGCAGGTTAGACGAAGCCCTCGCCGCGAAGGCTACGACGTAGATTAATATATGTGGGTGAGGCGGTGCCGAAATGTGAGTTAACGGATACGGAGGACTACATCGAAGTCTCGAGGTTTTGTGGTCATAAATACATTAGAATTGGATATGCTGTGGCAATAAATTTGGTTTCGGAAGTTGGTGAGTGAGACCCTAACCCGGCTTGCATCTCCGTGGATACCTGAGACCATATAGCTAAATATGTGCCCTATTTAGCCCTCGCCTATTTGAAATTGGCGAATCTAGGAGGTTGGGAACTTCGTCCCCAAGGTCGGGGAGGGATCTGGGCGGAGGACTCCACGAAGGCCCTTGGCAGTCATAGTTGATTATTGCAATCTGAAGCTATTCCCAAGCCCTCAATTGAGCCGTTGTCATAGATTGCACAAGCTCTCGAAATGGATGATTAAACCCAGTTCAGGATTGGGAGCGATGCTTTGACTCAAAGGGCATGGCGCTCTTTTAGTCAACCAACACGTATCAGCGTCGAAACCAAGACAGCCCAACGCAAGATGACCTCAATATCCGTCGGTGACGCACAGCTGTACACTATCAACTCTCCCTGTAGCCCGTCATGAGGGCCGGGTACGGCAGAGCAGAGACGTAATGATTGGGGGAAACAGAAAGAAAAATGAGATTATATAATTATAAACCCCTGCGTGACTCCCCCCGCGTTGATTCCCTCGCCATCCATAAGCCCCTGAACAAAACACTCTCCGATAAGAGCATAGCGGTCTTTGACTCTGCGGAGAAGAACTGGGACAGAACAACCATATAGCACGACAACAATATCTCCCTTCTCAAGTCCTGGCGGACCTACCCCCATGTATCCGTTGCTCGTCCTAAAAATGCATCTCCTAAACATCCTGCTGTTAACCATTGTGGTAAAATTCATGAAATGCCGTTTCCCTCTTTCCAGGTGTGACGTTCCTGGCAGCCTCCTTCTCCTCATGCCCGACTCCTCTGGCCGTGTCCCTCTTTCCATATTTGACGGCTCTGGCCATATGATAGTTGACTTCGCATTTAGAGGACCGAGAAATGGTTCCAAGATACTCTGATCCGATCTTCCTGCTATTTCTTGGCCTAGCCATATACGGAAGTAATGTATATAATCAGGCTCATTCCCAGATTCATGGACCTCGTAAGCATGACCATGCCCTGTTTCAGATGATTTTCGGTTATCCTCTGTTTCGGATGGCTTTTGGTTAGTGAGGCCCAAAGAAAACAAGAATGCTGCCGCAAGATCGAAAAACGGTTCAGAATCAGACGTTAATCTCCTATTTTCCCAATCCCTGTCTAGTACGATGGTCCGAAAGAAGGCTTGTAGCATCGGGATCCCAGTGCGATAGGTCCGCTGAATATTCTTCTTATAGAACGAGGCCCAAAGGCGGCCGCATGAGAAGACGCCACCACGCTGAAAGTCTAAAATTTCTCCACATGAGGTACCAAGAGTCCGGAGTGTCTTTGAACTACCAATGAATCGCACAAAGGGACGGGTATCGCGTCCGGCCTGATAAGAGACCCCCAGTGGCATTGGGCAGTTGTCACCTTTACCCCTCCAATCCGGCACCCAGGATGGTAATTTGATGTCAGTATCGATTCTGGGTAGGCCCCAGCCGGCTGCTCTTATGATATCAAGGCCATTGTCGTGTTCGATTACCGCACAAGCGAAACTGTGATAGACTTCATCCACCGCTTTCGTGTAATCGGGAGTGATCAAAGCCGAGGAATCGCTGGCCACACCGTACAGCCCATAGATTTTATCGCGAGGGTCGGTGGCTTGATGACCAATACAGTATTCCGCAATGTCCCTCAACTTCCAACCCGATGGGCCACAATTTCGGAGAGACATCATAGATATTGCATCTCTCATGCTTATGGAATTCATTACTTTCCATTCTTCAGAGGAATAATTGTGCAAGTGGCTAGTGCCGGATAATTTGAACCAACAGTTCAGAGTTTCCTTAAAAAGCTCCCATGAAATCTTCTTGGTTCCACAAACCAAATATAGTTCCTGGGCCAAAACTACTTCCTGGATTATCCAAATTCTGGTCCAAAAGGGCCGATTTAAGATGTGCCAAATTGCGCTTGCAATGTCCTTGTCAAATGCATCTGGAATATCATCCTTGATTTGTGCAAGGTTTTCCACCGTTTTATCTCTCATGGAGATAGCCCAATGAGCCCACTTTTCGATCGCGTCCATCCCAACATTGCTATTATCTGCTTCTTCTCCTAGCCAAGCAAGAACTTCATCAGCGTAGAGATAAATACGGTCCATGAGTTGCACTTGTTCACCCCTCTCTGACAAATTGTTTTGGTTAATGCATATCGCATCAGCCCAAATAGCAACCACGTTGTCCGGGTCACGAAATCGTCTCAAAGCCGCTTCCAGATTGGTCGTGACGGGAAACATCTTGCCATTCAATAGTATTATGGTGGTGATGGAGGGGTCACCCCATACGTATGAGAGAGCTTTGAATTTCACCTCATCCCGGAGGGATACAGTCTGAAGTGTGCATTCAATTGGCGCGCGAAGATCAGAGGCTGGAAGGAGGTTAAGAACTCTGATTTCATGGTTTTGTGTTGATAGCTGTTGATATATCTTTGGCTGCTCGTCACTCTTGGTCAAAATTCTCGCAGAATACTGGGAAATTAGGGCTTTGAGGTCTGTCTGCAAAGATTTCTCATCAGGGTTATCTTGATCAATGCATAAGGATTCTAGCCACAGGAAAGTTGGGATACTCGAGTCGCGAAGGTCTCGCAAGAGAGCAAACTGATCACAGTCAATCAGCTTTCGGTTCCCATTCAGAAATATTATATTCTCTTCGGTCGTTTCCACGAAGTCGTATGACAAAATAAACGGACATTTGTGGATGCTAAGTGCGTTTAGAGCATCCATATCTACCGGGATGAGCTCGCAGTAGATTGGCGAGGCTGGTTGATCACTAGGATTTATCTGGAGTATCCTAAATACTTTCGCGGCAGGATTCAGTGGTTCATAGATGATTTGGTGATGGACTAACTCCCCTCCCGTAGTATCGCGAATGACAGCACCAGCAGTTCGCCTAAGTCGTGTCACAAGCGCTCTGAGAACACGGAGCCAACATTGAGACTCCAAATTGCGAAGTCCAGCTGTCGTGGTATTGGAAGGCCAGGACTCCATATTTCCCTGATCCGCTGCCGTGCTTGGTTCCTCATTTTGGGGTGAGTAAACTGGGAATTCCACCTGGACGTCCCCAATAGATTCCCCAACGCTCTTTTTCAATGAGCTCTCTGGCAGGTTATCATGACTAAGCTTTCTCTCCGCGGAATTAGCCACCAAACGCCTATTAATACTACTACTGCACAGCGTCTCGGCGAGACGAGTGAGTATTGGGCCTAAGTGCGAAGAGACCTTAAAGAGTGCCAAGACCCAGTTGACATCTGGTTTCGGCCCAGCGAAGACCCTCTCAAGGTTAGAGAGGAACGCACCAATATTGATATGAAGCCCTTCACCGTTCTTCCAATAGATGGGGAGATCCTCAACGATTTCGCAAGGGACAATATAGATGGCGTGGGTTAAACTTGCAAGGTGTCGTAAATTCACATTGCTCATCATCTGACCCTTCTCATGTAAAATGGAGAACATCTGCAGAAATGATTCCCAATCTGCCGACTCATTCCCACACTGAACAGTAACCTTGCAGCCGCGCATGAGTCGAAGCAGAAGTCCGGCACGGTCCCACCATGGTCTTTCTAGTAGCTTTATGAAGGATTTTAACCTAGCGGCTACTCGTGCATTACGAAAAAACTGTTGAATTAAAACACGCTGATCGTTTGGGTGTAGCGACTCCAAGGTCTCCAAGAATTCGAACACTTCTTCCGCGTCATCGTATTTGTTCCCCAGCCAGATGATAATTCTTTTTGCTCCAGAAGAGATGTACCTGAGGTATTCTGGGCTGGAGCCCCTGTTCTGTCCGTTTCTGTGATCGATACATAGAGGATCAACCCACACAAGTTGTGGTTTCTCTTGGTGACGGAAATGTTTAAGAGCCGATTCGAGGCTCTCGGCGACCTCGATATCTTTCCCGTCAAGCTTAATGTGTCCAGTTTTAGATGGATCTCCCCAAGAATATGAGAGAACATTGTAAGCTGGTCGCGGAGCACGAGTGCTCCCGAACGGTGCTCGGCAAATTTGGCAGCTGACAATCGATGAGGCATCCCTTGATGGTCTGACAACTAATAAAAGAATTTCTGAAGGAGGAACTCCTGTTGGTTCTTGATGAGGAACAGCTGTAGGCAACAGTATCTCGCAGGGCCTAGTGGTTTTGATCTTGCTCTGAAGAGTGTGTGGGAGCATAGAGATGACGTAGTCCATGCAAATTAGCCAGATAGCCTCAAGACGCTGCAACTCGTCTTTTAGAGGTAGTTCAGGCCTGTTC
This sequence comes from Xylaria sp. Z50, assembly GCA_037356035.1. NCBI lineage: Eukaryota > Fungi > Ascomycota > Sordariomycetes > Xylariales > Xylariaceae > Xylaria > Xylaria sp. Z50. The sequence goes on along the minus strand of JBAWJU010000009.1, from coordinate 866,073 downwards.
GTGATCGAATTCATCACATTTTCTCGAAAGAGTAAAGCAAGAACGAGGGCTTCGAGATCGTGGTTTGGTTCTTGGCAATTAGACAGTTTCAAGTCTTTGTCAAAGGGCTGACCGGACTTTTGAAGTTCCATTAAAGCGATGCCTTTAGAATGAAGGAATGAAGAGAGCTTGCCTAACTATGCAATATTGTATGCGTGCGTATCCTAACTCCAGAAGCCTGTATCATACGCTACCTACATGCTCTATATTTTGGTGGGGCCTCGTCTACAAGGGCGAAACATATGCTATTGAAAAAAATGATTCTTATAAAAGCTTGGCTTTGAGACGGTGCTCCTTTAAACGGTTGGAATACTGGCAATATAATAAGCGAGTTTATAGGCTGCGAAAAGTCTATTCATTCCATACAACAGGCTCCAAAGCGAAGTAACGCTATGCGATGACCGGGAGCGGGGTAGAGAAAATCAAGGAGGTAAGTGGTCGTATAGGGCCTCACTTTTTTATCGCGGCTTAAGTGGTAAAAGAATTCAACCAATACAGGAGCGCAGACTATGGAAGGCGAATTGGGTTAACACTCTTTGCCTACCCTTCGATAGCTGAACCATCGCATCAAAGCACCTTGGCAGCAGAACCATTACATCGAGGCACCTCGGCGTTGTCCGAGCCCCTTCTGCCTTATATTCCGCCTTATGTTCTGCCTTATGTTCTGCCTTATAGGCTGCCTCATAGGCTGCCGCAGTCGTTCTCGGTTCTAGAACATCGTCCTGGCCAAGTAGTCGTTCTGCATCTGGCAAGTGGGCTGATAACTATCCTAAAACTTCTCTATATCCAGGACTTTGTTTTTCACATTCCCTCGTGAGGTCTTGAATCTTGATGTTACCCCCCTACGTTGTATATGAGTCCAGGTACGATGAAAATTTGGTACTGACTATGCATTCTAGCACCAACCTTAGCCTCATACCAAATTCATTCGTCCAGAGAAGCAGCCTGGAGTTGTGCACTATTTAGGCATAAGTGCAGCGATGATTTTATCACGGTAGCACATAGCCTGCCTGACATTCGGGTTCAGAGCCTGGTTTCCCTGGGCTTGACGGAGAGTATCAAGTGACTGCGTATGATCAAAGGACCGGAAGGGCCGTGAGGGCGGGGTACCTATATGCAGGCTACGGCCACTGTGTACACGATTCCGCGTGTCACAGCAGGGTTGGAGGCGGCGGCCATCGCGATATGGCGGGCGAACCAGCACCAGGCCAATAGGTCTTGAGAACCATATAGAAGCAACTAGCGGAACTAAACGTAGCCCTTTACCTTTACTTATTCGCCTTACTGCTTAGGAAACTGTCATCGACTATATATTAAGGTGAAAAGAGCCGGATTTATACTCACCAGATTTTATCTGCACGTACACTTATCACTTGTTTCAAACTTCTCCTGAGAGCAATCAACTTTATCAAGTCCCCTATCAGCACAGTCAAATTTAACAGACGACCAGCTGGTATTCCATTTTAATCAATGAATCCATTTACTGGCAATCGAGGTTCTACTGTGGAGGGCCCATCGCGAGTCGAGGACGTTTTAGCAGAGTTTGATGCGCCTGACTTAAACAACACCCTGGAGGAAGAGAACACTACTTCTAAAAATGACAACTTCATTACATCCCAGCCCGGGATTGAAAAGATCCTGAAACTGGATAAGTTTATCGAAGAGCTGAAGCCAACTGGTCAAGCGATGGACAACATCAGGTGCGAATCGCTGGCTCTATACAATCATTTCCCGGATTCTATTCTTCCCAATGCCAAATGGTCCGAGTTTCCAAATCTTTCGGCAGAAGAAAAACGCATCAAGGAGCTAGGCAAGGCGTTTGTGGTCATCCACCGCCGCTCTAAAATCGAGAAAGACGGGAATGAAGCCTGGGTAACACATTCCATTGAGGCCCAGAGCCCGGAACTTAGAGTTCTCCTTGGCGCAGTCTTCGCTGAATACCCTCAATGGTACCCTGACGCAACGCCATACGCCGTCTCCCCTCCGTTCAAACCATTTGTCCACCGGTGGGATCGTATCCTGGAGCTTAGAAAACAACAGGGTTCGAAAGCTATTAAACAGCTCGAGCTCCTCTGTAGCGAGCTGGAGCAACCCATCGAATCGCACCTGTCTGCTTTGGAAAGAGTAAAGAAAACTCAGACTGTCTCATTTGAGGCTCTGTGGCTGATTCTGGCGCCTGGATGTCTTATGGTATCCAAAGAGAATGGCAACACCATTGTATCTCGTCTATTAAAAGCAGACTTCGTTGCCGCGAGGCAAGACCATCCAGCCTTCTGGCGATTGAAGGTAGCTCGACTCAACTGGAACGGTTCTCACTCTGGCTTCGAAGGTGGCGTCGAGCGCATCACCAAGTACAATGACTCCATATTTATTACCAAGCTTCCTATCTACCCCATCGAGTTTGCACCAGACCGTAGAGGAATTGAAGAGAAGCTTTTGGTTCGAGGAAGGAAGTTCGAATCTCTGCGCGGTTTTCATATCAAGACATGCACAGGAAAGAAATACGTGCGCAAATATATTCCAATCAGAGGCTACGTGGAAGAAGAAAATCCAGTGAGCTTGGTATCCCGTCTAATAGATCAGTCGTGGGTACGCTAACACATGAGATACATAGGTATCCGGTCGTATCATCGTAGATGCTTATGCGTACCATAAAGTGCAGAATCAAGTTGCTCCAGACCTGGTTCGACTCGACAGGTCCAAGCAAGATTTTGAAAGCTTCTTACAACTCTACGAGTTCATAGCTAAGGATAAACATAGTCGCCGCTCTTCGCTCTCGAGTGGTTCGGATGATATAGAACAAGATGGGGGAGATGAGGATCAAGATGAGGAAGATCAAGATCAAGATCAAGATAAGAATTTGAACAGAAAGGAAGATCTTGTTCCGCTTTCTGACTTGGAATGTGTTCTAACCGTTCCCCGAGTCAAAGGCTTTGACCTGACTGCCAAGGAATGGTGTATGATCTCTAATGATCCTCAAGTCCTAGCTATTTGCTAACCTTTAGCTTTCCAGGCGAATTCAACGTCGACGATATTCAGGATGTCGAATGGGATGAGGCGCCGTACAACAATCTTGTGCTTCCGGAGGGCGAAAGGGATCTCGTCATGGCCTTTGCAGATCACCCTCGGCGTAGCACGCGGGGCTTCGACGATTTCGTCGCTCATAAGGGTAAGGTCTCTATAAATCTATATAACAAAAAGGACTGTTGTTGCTGACTAGAGACGTGTAGGTGAGGGCATAATCATTCTTCTCTGTGGCCCTGCCGGGGTTGGCAAAACCTTGACGGCTGAAGCGGGTAAGCGGATTATTATACAAGCGAGCTCTGTCCAAATAATTGACTATCTTAGTGGCCGAAAAGTCTCGTATTCCCCTGTATATTCTGAGCGCCAGTGATCTCGGCACCTCAGCTGACAAAGTTGAGGCCGGCCTTATGAAGGCCCTCGAGTGCTGCCAATTGTGGGATGCTGTCCTTCTGCTTGACGAGGCCGACGTCTATCTCGAGGCGAGAGACTCAAATAGTCTAGCCCGTAACGAACTCGTATCTAGTACGTCCACTGTATTATTGATTTTACAACCAAAGAACATCAGTTGACAAGATCACATAGTCTTCCTTCGTCGTTTGGAGTATTACCAAGGATTGATGTTCCTAACGACGAACCGCGTCAGCGCCATCGATCCTGCGTTCAAATCTAGGCTCGATCTCATTCTCCCATATTATGATCTAGACGAGCCATCTCGACGAAAGATCTGGGCCAATTTCATCCAGAAGCTCGGCCCTGAAATCGCGTCCATCAGCGAAAGCGACTTCGATCAACTCGCAAAGGCGCAGGTGAACGGGCGGGAGATCAAAAACTTGATCAAGACAGCTCTAGTGCTCTCTAAGCGCGATAAGCCCATGAGGCTCAAGCACCTGGTAACAGTCATTGACATTCGCAAACGGGTAGAGAGCTTAAAGTAGCGCAAATGTGGCGGGGTAGGTAGCGAATCGAAGCACAAGGAATTCCGCTAGGATTGCTCACAAGGCAACGGTCAGGCTCTGAGTAGTGGTAATGTGGCCAGAGTTTTACTATGGGGTACAAAGGCCACGAACACCCTCGGGCCCCAATGCAGTCAGATTATCAAATTTACCACTGTTACATTCGGATATGGATAGGATCGACGGTAGTCCTAGCCAGCCGTAGAACGTTATGAATCGATGAAGCCATCATGAAATCTTAGTTCTAACTGAGACTCATGGCAATACGGCGTTGTCGGAGGTATTGTGTCACAGTGAATAGTAAGACCTGTAGGCAACCAAGAAGGCAGGTAGTAGGTTAGGACTCAATAGATCGTATGGGAATGGTGATGCAATTGACCCCTGAACCCTCCAATATTCTCTTAGGGTGCCAGGGCACCTACCCTATAGGGTAGTTGTTAAATTAGTTAGCTAACTTATTTTTCCTAAAAGCTTTTTTTCTTCCAAGTAAATTTTAAATTAAAACAAGGGCACTATAACTAGTTTATAATGGTTTTTGTTTTTGTTTGATTATATTGGAGATGATTCTCTATTAATGGTAATACTCGCAGTAAAACGTTGACTCTGGAGAAAGTCCCTTGTTTCTTCTTGTATCATCTCCCCAACAACCTCACGAATAAGACCCTGGCCGTCATCATCATGCTTCAAGTACTCATCAATTGCTTCGACCGTCTTTTCTTTGATATTTTCATCAACGACCTCTTCAATTACATCCCTGATATACACATGCTCTCTATCCTCCTGACTTTGAAGCCGCCCATCTAACTCGTCCCAGAGCGGCGCCATGTGTGTTCTGACTTCGTCCGCCAAGTTCCGCTGAGATTCTTCAAGCTGCTTGAACCGCCCTTCCATTTCTTCCACTTTGACCATAATTCTAGCCAGGCTTGCTTCTTGTGCCGCATTTGTCTCCTCTACAGTCCGCTGTAAACTGAGAATCGCATGCAGTATCCTCTCGTCGACCTGATTGCCCTTCTCGTGAGTGAACGTGTCGTCATGATCGGTACTGCTACTGTCCTCCCGCCGGCGCTTGCGGGATCTCGGTGGGTCGGGACCTGTTATCGATATTAGAGTTCTCGTTAGGTATAGAAGCTAACAGGTGGGAGAGTCGCAGTTGCATACCTGGTGACAGACAGAGAGGGGGCACCGTGGCGGATAAGCTGGGCCCGGCGTTGGCATGCTCCTCGTAGGCGGGTGGAGCATTGTCCTCATCATTTAAAACTCCGCTGTTTGGCCGGAGCTGAGCAACATTGTCAACATCGGCATGAGGATCAACTACCTTCCCGCCCTTGCCCCCATAGAGACTGATCATATCAGTTTCAAGCGATGTGAGGGCACCAGGAGTAGATACAATTTGGCAGAATGATACTAATCGCGTCTTGGACAGGCTCTTCATCGGGAAGTGAAGAAAGAAACAGTGTGTGTCCTTGGCAAAGGCCATCCATGACCTCCACACAGCCTGTGACCCAGCTCTGAAGAGCTTGAAAGGGTACTCGCTTGGTACAACGAAGGTTGGCGGGCTCCACAGCTCGAAGCGTAAGATATGCGTGCTCGTGCCCAGCTTCTCCCGTGCGTGCCTGTGCAGCTCCTCATTGTGACTTGAATCATCCGCATCGGTACCGATACACGCCAAGGTACATATCTGATCGGGTTTGACGAAGAGGAAGATGCTGGGTTTGGCGGGACCCTTTTTCAATCTCGTAGTTGCCTGTAACTTGACCAGCGCATTTTTGGTACTGGCGTTGTTGTCTAGGCTAAGATTTAAATCCGAAAGGAAGCGATTCTCGCCGTCAGGGGTTTGCCACGCGACGAAAGCCGGCACGCTCTTGAGATGGATGCTGTCATCCGTAGATTGGACGGCAAGGTCTTCGTTCGTATCCGTATCCGTATCCGAGGCCGTCGAAACGTCCATAAGAGAAGTCTAGAATGGCACAACAACATTAGTGTCTAGTCGCAAGTGTATCAACGGTAGCAAGGCTGGAGCGGCGAGGCAAGAAAGACGATGCGAGGAGACTCGGGCTTCGACTGGTCAACTGGAGATAGAAGGAAAAAGAGTGAGGAAGAGATGAGGGAAGAGAAGAGGAAAGAGAACGAGTCAGAGGTCGAGTTAAGTCGCGGTCAAGTCATTTACGATCCCCCCGCCACCACCAGACCAGTTGTGAGCAAGCCAGTACGTGCAGACGAGTCACCACATCTCGAGAGCAACGACAACCGCTTGCGCGTGTTATCGTCAGTCCGTTGAGACAAGAGGCGCTTCCCCGAGACCCCGGTTCTTCCAAAGAGCGTACTCAAGTGGGTAGAAGTCGGCATTTTATAATGGTCTCGGTTGCAACAGTGACCAGCATTGCAGACAACACGGTCCAGCGGACGGTTCGGATTGTCCACTTTCGTGTGACAGCTTCCTTAGGACTGACTGACTGACAGACTGACCTAATATGCTTGAACTGTGATTTATGTATTAGGGAAGAGGAAAAAGAAAGGGACAAGGATCGGAGATAGATAATATCTAAGATGGTTTGATAATAATGATAAGGTTGAAGATGCGATGCGGACGACGTGACGGAATAGGTGGTGGTGGTGGAGAAGATGAGAGAGGTAGGGCGGAAATGGGAAAGGCGTAGAAATGTTATGAGCAATGGGGCGGGGGCAGGTCTAAGGTGGAGACAGCCGTTGCCATGGATCGGTCCAATGGCGTGGCAGAGATTTTGTGGGGCCTCCGGCACTTCATTGGAGCAAATCTTAAGTACCAAGTACCTGTACAAACACTATAGTATATGTATGTATGTAGGTAGTAAGTACCTAGGTACATGTGGGGCTGTTGCCTAGTGCGCACAGACCGCCATGACAATGGCAGAATAGCTAGGCGGTGTAGGTATGTACTATGACAGCTGTACGGAGTAGATGGGTAGTAAAGCAAATTAGAATTTATAAAACCAAAAACGTTTTGTCGGAAATGTGGTAATAGATGTTCCTAAAAACCCTTTTACTAACATAGCTTTTAATTCTTTTTAAACCTTTTATTCTCATGTGTACTGTCCCTGCTCTTGTGTTTGCCAATCTTGTCCTTACTCTATTCTCAGTTCTTGATACTATCAAGGCCGTGTGTAGCAACTCACGTAAGGGTGCGTTGTATGAGTAGGTAGGATTATTTGGCAGGGGGAGGGGTCCCAATCAGCAGGAGTTGGTTGTGCATTAGTATCGTTATCGAAAGCGTCTTTATAATTGTCGTAGTATGATCTTAGGATGCGGTCATTGTTAAGTGTTAGATCGTGGCCTACGTCAAAGGAGTTTGAGCCATAATATTCATGTTCCAAGAAGCCATCAACAGAACCGGTGGCACCCTCGGTATAATTGGGGCTGGCGTCGTAAGTAACCCCAGATAATTCATAATAGCAATATATTAGGTTTCTGGAGCTTCCAGAAGAGGGCATGTAGGGGCAATTAGAAGAGCCGTTGCTCGGCGCGAGCAATAGATACAATCGAAATGGAAGATGCGAGAGACCAGTGGGAGGCTCTGGAGGTAGTAGATGCGTTGAACATCTTGCTGTGGTGTGTCTAGCCTAGCTGAACTTCATCTTCGGGCTGCAGGACAAGGCCTCTTTTATCTCGGAGCGCAGAATTGTTCTGACAAGGGCAACAGAGATTGGACTACGATTGTCTTCCCTCAGCGATATGCACTCGCGTCACTACAAGTAAGCATAAGTCGAGCTCCTACTGAAAGTCCATTGGCTTGTTGTGAGGTGGCTGCAGCTCATTATGACAATCCTCGCATGAAAGTACACATTTACATAGATAGGTGGACGGGTGCTGGACCGATTCGAACAATATGGTTTCTCTTGATGACGGTTTCTCCGAGACGCCCGCCTAGCCTGGTGCATAATGCTTGGTCGATGGTCATAACGTAGACCATCTCAGGATCTTACTGTATACTGTTGTGATAAGGGGTAGTTAACTGATGCAAAAGTAACTTGAATGATAGTTATGAATATGAGGAATATAGGTTGTGATAAGTTCAGAGGCCATGTTTGCTCTTGGCGGAGTCATTGGTCAGATGGTACTATAGGTACCTGGTACTTCGCATCTCATTCCACGTCGTCGGGAGGAGAGAGTGATATATATGTAGGTACTTACTGATCTTACTTGCACCTCGCCTCATCCGACATCCCTTACCTCGATCCGAGACATAGCTGGATGAGTGTATGTAAGGGTGTCTGAATATTGCTGACTCTTTTGTGTATATATAAACTAGGAATTCCAGGGCCATTTCCAGAGGATTCTAAATGGTCATAGGAATCTCTGGACCCTAGTAGAATTATCGTAATTCGAGTACACATTCCAAGTCTCTCAAAAGCCCTTGTTACAGGGACCATCATTCCCATTGTCGCCACAACAATGAAATGGCCGTCAGTTTGCAATTCGTTGAAGACGGCGAACTCTTGGCTCTGGATCGATATAATTTGAAGATCTTAAGTGCGACGCTTCAGTACCCAACTGATGCGAGCATCAAGTCCACTAAGCTTGCTGAAGACATCAAATTCATTGTGAATGCCAACAATGCGAAAGAAGGCACCTCGGACATACTTTTATATGTGTGGTCGTTGATCCTCGAGATAAGCAAATGTATTCCGCCAGACCACCTGTGGCAAGACTCCTTGCTCCAAGCGATCGGTCATCTTAGCAGACAGGACGGTACTGTACCCGGTATGGTAGGTAGCATCTGATCTCGTACCTCTCCTGGTATCATAGTCTGACGACGTCCTAACTTCACAGGGGACAAGTCGATGGGAAGACCTTCCATATTTATCAATGCTCATAAGAGAGCTCTGGGATGGTATAGCACCTAGATTCTTGTCTTTAATAGTTGTGTTGAATGCTAATTTCTCCCTTCGAGATCCTACTGAAGAAGAAGAAGAAGAAGAAGAAGAAGAAGAAGAAGAAGAAGAAGAAGAAGAAGAAGAAGAAGAAGAAGAAGAAGAAGAAGAAGAAGAAGAAGAAGAAGGTGAATTCATGCGGTGGAAGAATCTGAATTCATTTGTCGCGCGTCTCACAAGCGCCTTCTTCGACCCTGGATCGACATTCCCTATTTGGCAGTTGCGGACTGCGCTTGAGGAGCCACCAACAAACGGACCAGCTGAAGAATGCCGCTTATGGGTGGCGTGTGAATGGGTCATCCGTTGCTCTAGGATCATTTACAAAAACATGGACTCAGGGCTCAGCGACGATGCTGCATTCAGCACGGGCTCTCTCTGTCTCGATGTTCCACATTTTAGCATCGACCGGTGGAACTTCTGGAAGAAGCGGTTTGCCGAGATCTCCGTCGACGCAAAGAAACTAGATGTCGGCCCTGCCGTAGTTGCGCGGATGTCAAAGACTATGGAAATAATGGAAGGGATTGGCAAGTAGTGCACACTATACCGGGATAACTTACCGCATGGCTTTCCGGCTTGGAATCCGGTTACGTAGGGCCCAAAGCACCCATCCGACCAACATGTGCATTCAGAGCCTTACGGGCCGGAAATACGTGGTAGGGATCGACAATCTGATCGTGGATGGTACATCAATTGGTGTCGTGTTCTTCTGTAAGCATGCAATTCTGCAGCTCACCTCAGTAAAGCAGGTGTATCCAATCGTATTCTAGCCTGCGCGTCCATTCATTTATGAGTTAAAGCATTCACAATCAAGTGGCTGTCCCCAATATCGTGCGCATACGTGGGGCTCTCTGAACCACTTCTTCCTTTAGTAGTAGCCTGCCGGGGTTGTGACCGTCCGTGGGCGTACTTGTATGAAAGTTTCCTTATGGATTAAGGTTTTGTAATACCTCCCCCATGCACAAATAAATCGGCTGTTTTGGAGTGGCCTGGAACACCCGAATATCTGAGTTCATGTGTGAATGTGCATTACGACGTCTACCTAGCCAAGCACTGGTATCCTTGGGCATCGATTTAATAGCTGTATTATACGACGTATTTTCAGGTCCTCGAAAGCCGCGGCCACCCAACGCAGCCGATCCATTGGGTCTGATCTTATTTGTAGATGGCCTCCTAGATAACCCTCGCTTAGCCTTTCGTCAATTAGAGAATATGTTCTTAGTTACCTTTTAAGACTCATTACAATTGAGAGGGAAGCCCATGAGAAATCGTGAGACTGCCGAATTGTCCTGCACCCGAAGGTCTACCCTGTATAAGAGCGGTATGAGACAGCGTGACATAATTCTACATGCCAAATACCAGGCTATACACTAGAGACCGCCTAGATAGACTTGATTTCAGAAGCCAAGTTATGCAATAATTTCGCAGAAATATAGATCTCTTAGGTAAAACTATTCCCAACCCATAAGAAATCTGTAGAATAAGTAATTATATAATTTATATTGCTATATAATAAGTGTTTTTTTTGTTGGAGTGTTAGATTGTGTATACTTTTATAGGAGTTACTGTCACATGGAGGAACACCAGGATCGCTGGAATCATATGATGTCTCGGTGTTGGAATTCAGCCTCACCTCGTTCCGGAAATTACTCACCTAGCTACTCACCTAGATCCGACATCCCTTACATCGGACCGAGACATAGCTGAAGGATAGGCATGGCAGGTCGGCAACTATCGTCGCCGACTGCCGACTCCCTTGTGTATATATAGACCAGGAATTCCAGGGCCATTCCGGAAGGATTCCGAATGGTCATAGGAATCTCTGGACCCTAGTAGAATTATCGTAATTCGAGTACACATTCCAAGCCCTCTTATGAGCCCTTGTTACAGTTACGGCAGCACGACCCAGCTAGTGTGCAGGCCCTACGAAAGGGTAGCTGCAAGTCGCTAGGCTGGCTGCCGTACACATAGACCATACTAGGTAACCAGGCTACCACCTTGGTTATTCGACACTCCTTTTATAGGAGGGTTATAGCCTAATCGATATGGGGTTGTGCCATAACTGTCACTATAGGCTATAATAAAGCTAGGTTTATGCTTTATAGGCTGTTGTGTAGTAGTTGTAGGTTTAGTTTGTAGCATTAGTTATGCCGTTTCCAGTTGCAGGCTTTTAGTTAGTTTGCTTACTAGGTAAGGCCTTACCGTAGGAACATTAGCCTCGGGCTAAGTCCACAACATGTAGCTCAATGTATGTTATATTGCAGGTCAAGTTAACACGAGTTACTTCTGGACCTAGGTTAAACGCCATCATGTATATAGTTTTGGATCCTGTGACTTAAGCCAAGCAAGCATCAGTGGTTTAGTGGTAAAATCCATCGTTGCCATCGATGGGCCCCGTGTTCGATTCACGGCTGATGCATTTTTCCTATTTTTGTCTCTTTTGTTTGAATATTTATATTTTTGACCTTGTGATATACAGAGGACAATCTCGATATTCTATATGATTGTGCTGGTAAGAACACATCGAGAACTACAGCTGGAGAGTGGCGTATCGGCATCAATGAGCAGTCCATTGGGAGAGTAACAATTACAGCTCAGATGCATCTCGAACAAAGGTCCTTTGAAAGTGATTGATTCGTTCACTAGCTTTGATCTACATATATTTTCGGTATCTCCAGTGGTCATCATCTAGTGGAACTTCCTTTGTTTTCGGAATGTATCTTTAGTCTACTCTAATTATGCTAATTCCATAAATCCCGACCCATGACGAAAATATATTACCCGACTCCAACGCTTGAACTTAACAATAGAGCTTCTTGGTTGCTCAAGCAATTAAATAGAGAACTGCCCCTTCAGTATATTATTATCAATAACATGAGCGTAGCGGAGGATATGTAGGGGCTTGACACCAAAATAGGGGATACCTTCAGATTACGGGAACTCCAAGTTCACCTTTAGGATCGTTGAGATGTTCTAACGGAACCATACCGGTATTGTGCATCTCTGACTCGTGGTACCATCTAATGACGTAAGGCTTTCGAGTAGCATTTCCACGGGCCGGGCCGCGGATGGTGGGTTTAAGATCGATCTATCATGGCAAAATAGTGCTTCTGTGGAGGCGGCAGCCAAACCCCTAGGGAATCTTTCGAAGCTGACTGAGGATTGGCGGCGTTCTAGAATCCGAGGTAGATAGCGGTGTAGTTTAATTGCATTGTGTCATTTTCACCGATTGGATGATACACAACTATACCCAGTAAATCCAAATTCCTAATTTTTCAATTCAATCGCTAGGGGTGCGTTCGCTATGCATATCTATGCTATTTATTCTTATGATTTTAGAACAATCTCATGCCTCGGAGGGCAAAAAGAATTCAAGCTAGTTCCTGATTCACAATGTCAATCAATCTGTCTGCGTCGAAAATATGTCCGCCATAGTTATAAGTAGCCAGTAGTAACAGGCTCTGGGCTACTTGTTCAACAGACATGAAGCCCCGAAGTTTCACCATCAGAGAATTCAAGAGGCTGCCTTCCGTATCCAGGATCCTGGAAGGGCGAGCGATTTGCACACTGATTCTGGATGGATTTTCACGTTGGATTCTGAGTAGGAATTGTTCACCTCTCTTCTATATAGCCACATGGTTAGCATCATTACTACTGCTGACCGAAATGAAGAGGGAATCGATAGTGATGGAGATAAAAACATCATCTCACCCGTATACGTTGGATACGACGAGAACTAAAAAGAGCCCTGTAATTGAATCGTTCGGCTGCAGTCCCGCTGAGGAAGACGAATCGAAACTTTCGGTCGCCCAGCATTACAGGGGCTAGGCTCTCAACGAAGGCCACCGCGGCGTTGAGTGGTTGCTCCATACAAAGCAATCTCGCTGATGATGCATTGGAGCGAGAAGCACGGGGTTCAACGGCCCTTTGGTTAGGTCAGTGGCCATAGATGAACGACCACGTTGGTGAATGAAGGGATGGGCTATGTGGACTGACCAGATGCATGCCTCAGCGCCCGCTAGATCCCTCATCAATTCGTCCGGGTAGTCGGAGAAATTTTCATGCTGTAAAAGTGTAATTTTTGGGTTATATACCCAATCGCCGGAAATAATTACGTGATCTAAGACGAAGACATGTCTGACCCTGTTGCTTTTAAGTGCTTCGTTCAATACTGTACGGCCGATGGAGCCCGTGACACCTGCGATAATGACATTCATGGTGGACAGTTTATTGCAAGGTTATGGATTCTGTGATAGGTATTATAGACGGTGTTTAGTTCGAAGATAACTTGGTTTATTGGTCGTGGTCAGTAAGACTTTTCATGCGGATGAGCAATTAGAGCTATCGACAGAACAATTCTCATCGTAGCTAAGTAGATGCGTTTTCTGTACCTTCTCATCTAGTTCGAAGTTCACTGTAACATAGGAAAGGACTTCTTTCATTTTGCCAAGGGAAGAAAGAGTAAAGATAATATGTCATGCGCAGTCCGCATTACTTGGACAGGCATAGTGGTAGCGACGCTCAAGGTTGCGGATGTTGACATCTGTAGCCAATTCTCTTTCCTAATATATAGGTTGTAAGTATGTATACGTATGTAATTTCCTACATCACGTATACTAAGCTAAACTAATGCTTAGTGTTACACCTTCTTGAATAATGAAGGTATTTCATACATACAGTGGCAGAGATCGCCAGTTTAGTCGATATCTATCTCGGTAGATATTAGGTTAGACGCTCTGAACGGCAAATGGATATATTCATTACACCTTATCCCTAAGTAGATCTTAATACTTAGACAGAGAGTCCCAACAATAGGCGTCAACTAGTTGATTCCTGTCGATTATTTTTATAGACTCGACCATCTTTCATCACAAAGTTAACTCGTTTTAGAGCACCCAAGTCCTCGAGCAAGCCGCCATCAAAGGCAACAATATCTGCTGCGTAACCTTCCTCTAGGGAACCGAATCGCCTACCGCAGAGGTCACCCCCACACGCCTCCCAGCCATGTAATGTCGCGGCCTGCAATACATCGAGAAGAGGGATACCAGCTTCCAGCATAAATTCAAGCTCCCGTATGTTCTCACCGTGAGGAAAGGCTCCTGTATCACCGCCACATGCGAGCTTGACGCCCTTGTCAAAGGCCGCCTTGGTGTGAGCAAGAATCTCTCGAAACTCTTCCTCGTTACTTTCTGAGTAATTGCTGGCTCGTCGCATCTCTTCGTCATACACTGATAGCGTGGGGACGAATATTGTTTTATTCTCCTTCATCACTTCCAAGGCTTCATCATTAGGTATGCCGCCATGCTCGATAGTCGTCACGCCGGCTTTCGCAGCCATGATGACTGCCTCTGGGCTTTCGGCATGAGCGGCTATTGGTGCCCTGCTTGCTCTGGCCTCTGCCACAATCGCATCCATCTCCTCCTGACTAAATAACGGAAACACGGGGTTTTCGCCGCCCAAGAAGACCTTATCGGAAGGCGTGTATTGAACCCGCGTCGCCCCAGGCCAAGCCTGCGCCGGGAAACGCAGCCTGCGCTTTTCGTAATCCGCATAGAACTTGATGATGTCTGCACCGGCGCCGATACGTCGCCGCACAGCTGCGCGAACCCCGTAGATGCCGTCTGCTGGGTCAGAGATCCGTATCAACTCATTGCCTATGCCAGGTAAACTGTTCTCGTGCCTAATTTCATACCCTCCGCTTGAAGCGATGCATTCAGTCGCGACAAACATGCGAGGTCCGGGAATGATACCGCGATTAATCGTGTTTCTGAAATGCGCATCGGCGTCGCGCAACCCCTCTGTTCCTAGGTCGCGATACGTCGTGAAGCCCGCCATTAGCCCATCTCTCGCATGATTTGTCGCTCGCACGACTCTCTCGACTAGACTCTCATCGCGCATCTGATTTAGGGATGGCGTTTCGGAGTATCCATGTAAGAATATGTGCGTGTGAGCATCGACTAGACCGGGAAGGACGGTGAAGCCGCGAAGATCTATCGTCTTCGAGTCAGAGATGTTTTGGTGTGGCAATGACTGGCTGCGCTCATATGTCCTCGTTATAAGGCCCGTGCTAGTATCAACTTCAATTGAAATATTGGATGCAAAGCGTTTCTTCCTAGAATCGAAAAGAGTGGACGTGTGTATAGTCAACTGAGACTTCGTCATCTTGACTTGAGCGAAATGTAGAATTAGAACAATTACTCGAGAGGGGGGTAACGGATTGCTGGTAAGTTTATGTTAGAGTATTTATCGCTGAATTTCCCTACATTAAAAAAAAATCACAAAACGAATCCAACACAAAAGAAAAATCAACCAGCTTCATCATGCATAGTAGTTTGGCTACTTCTCCTGTCTTAGTTTAGATGCAACACTCAGGCAGCTATGCATAGACGGTGTTCTGCGCACGGTGTCCCAAAGTAGACGATGAAGATCAATACAACCATATTTACCACATATTTACCCTAGACCTTGCGCGCTAAGTGGTTTTTACTGGTGCTACTAGCGCAAAGTTCAGCTTGACTCGATGAAGCCACCAACAAATAAGTGTACTATCCAGAGCTCTCACTTCATCATCGACTGAACTACTAAGGGCTCCGAAGGCATCATGATGAATGACGTTTCTCACCATAAAGCTCTGTTCATTCCTCACATTGATCCGCGCGACACTGGCCCCGGCACCGACCCGGGTAGAGTCCGATAACCGGTTTGACAGGTCTCAGCTGGGTGATTTCATATTTGAATATCTATTTCTACCACCTCAACAATCCGTATTAGATGAAGAGGACATTTCCGAAGAACGGTGTCATGTGAAAGTTTGACATGTTCGTTGGATTCCATGCTCCTAGACCTTGATCGGGAAATGTATCCGGCGAGACGATAGTACGGAAGAAATTCATCCTCCACTTAGTCCCCTTCGCCTCCCCATCGTCAACATTGAAAAGACCCAGAGGAATGCTAGCATTCGAGATCCAAATACCCGCGTCCCTGTCCAATGCGGTGCTTGTGACCAGCCCGTCGACAATTGGAGACGCTAGTTGGCCGTTATCAAAGGGAGCTCCGCTTGCTCGCACTTTGGACGGGTTGTAGATGAAAGCCTGCCAGGTGATGTTATTAGGGCTCACCTCGAACTCGAGATAGCTCTTAGGGTCATTGGTGCCGTGGTGGATGAATGCTTCCATCACCTCGTACTCGTAGAGGGGGTCATTGGTGGTATGGTTCTCATTATAGTAAAAGTTGACCTCCTCGAAGGCGGTGAAGGTGATCTTGATATCACTATCGGTGTAGCAAAGATCGACTTGGGTGAGAGGAAACTTATTCTCCCCGTTTGGGACAGACTTGTCGTACTGCACGCTGCCTGTGCCCTTATTGCAGGAGGGAACTTTTAAAGACGGTACGTTTGAACCCGTACATTGGGCGCCAAAGAGAGGAGCGCCCACAAGTAGGAGGAGGTTGGTCCAGCGGTTCATTGTGGAAGATATGCTACCCTGATGTGATTTTACTGACTCTGTTTGACTAAATGATCGGTGGGGAGAACACGAAAGGAATGACGTGAGGAGTTAAGAAACAAGTTCGGGAAATATTGCTTCTCCGCCCGTGGAATTTATATCGTAGCATTCCATCGTAAAATGAGCCACGATATTGTGACGCTACAACGCTGACCGGGGTACCGCTCCTTGATGTGGTATTGCCTAGTGTAGGTGAAGGAATCCTTCAGTAATTTGCTGACCAAACAAACCCGTTGTCTGTTACTCCAATGATGCATCTTGACAGCTTTACTGTACTATACACTAGTGTACAGAACACCTGTTTGTCCCGCCCAAACACCCCAGTTGGCTGCAAGGGACCATGATGGCAGGATGAGGAGAACACAACGATCCTATGATCCAGTGGCATGGGAACCTTTGTTGGTATTCGGATGCTACCCTGATTTTATCTAGATAATCTACTCTAGCTCCTACGATTGGCCCACACCTTGTTAGCGAGTCTTGGGGGATCCCTGACCGGGCACTAGGTGGGTAAACTGTAACGTTTGATTCATCTGGAGTCGGCTCATGTGAGCTATCTACCTACATTTGGAAAGTCGCGGTTCGCGAATAGCAAACGATGAGGCTGAAACCTGTTCCTTTTTGTCCCTATAAATGCTAAGTGCAGAAGTCCCCTCGTATACGAAGGGAGGTGGATGCAGGAGGATACGGCCTGGCAGCGTCACCTTTGGAACTGCCAAGAGTGGATAGTTCATTCCGATACCTAGATACTATATTCCCTGCCAGCGCTGCTTTCCAGCGGGGTGGCATATGGATTGGGGATCAACACATGTTATGATGAAATGAAATAAACCCTGTAGAAAGTTCACCGACTTTCTTCGTCGCTTCTTCGAGGACTTTAGACCTTATCTATAGTAGTATGGGAAGAAGGCCGGACTCAGATGTATTGTTCCTTCAACATGGTGGCTATAGCGCTGTTAGTTAGTGGTTACACTGCGAAGCATCCAATACACTAGCTATGACGGCTAGTGGAAGGTGGCATTAATGTCGGCAAATGAACGTGACACTGCATCACGCAACGGCTCAAGAACCTCATCCGCGCAGCTTGAGAGGGGAAGAATGTGTATATTTAGTAAGTGTTGGAAACATCTGTGGCGTGGTCTACTACCTTGGTAAAAGCTTAGTAGACTTCGGTACTCGAAAAGCCAATGAATCGGGTGCCAAGGTGCGGCTGAGTCCGCCTGTCTTTATCTCCGGGACCCGTGATATCTGCCTTGCCAAAACCCAATAGGCTTCGGGCGACAAAGAGACTATAAAATGGTTTCCCCTTAGGAACAAACATCAGTTCTTTTGGAGGGCCTTTTGGGAACTAATACTCGGGGAGTAATCTGAGACAGATGACATGTCTTACTGGTCAAACACCAACTCGAGCGCCGCCGAGAATCCCCCTCCGCTTCCACCACGAAATAAGAACTATGGACCAGTAACAACACCAGAAGAGAAGCCTCCGCCGATCCCGCCCCGGCCGTCGGCCGGTGTTCAACGGAAGGCCGTTCCCAGCACTGGTGCTCAGGTTCCAACTTCGGCCGCTCAGAACAGTCGCATTGCGGTCCAAGGGCAGTCTATGATACCAGAACACGCTGGGTATCAATATTCCCCCCAGAATTACAGCGCCACACCAAATTACTCGTCAAGTTACTCTGATATCGCTCACCTGTTCCCGGGTGGGAAGATCCCCCCTCCACCCCCTTTGCCTGCCCACTCGGGGGTTAGCAGTAGCTCTCAAGCGCCACCAGGCACCAGTAGACCCGAAACGAACATATCTCCAGCTGTCTCACAGCCACAGGTACCAAGCTCTGTGGGAATACATACCCAAAGGAATCAAGTGCAAAATGAGACGCAACAGTCTATGTCAGGAGACTCATCGCAGCGCATGAATACGATTGAAACTTCTACTACTAACACTCACAATGTTGATAAGGACCTGGGTGGACAATCCAACATTGCGCGGGGAGTCACCCACTCCACAGCAGATGATGGTATGGCGGCAATGAATGGCACCTTTGAAGCTATGAGATTAGTAAACCCAGGGGAGGCGATTCACGCGCATCAACCTCAAGAATCCTCAAACCCATCTCTATACGTACCAGAAAATGCTCCTCCTCCAACACAAAGGTCACCAGGTGCTCAACCGCCAGACGTCAATGCTTCGGTTCCATCTCCGAGACAGTCCCAGTCTGCGCCCAAGGAATGTATATCAACCAACGTTACTTTCGCCTCTATGTGGTACACGCACGCTCGGGCGCCAGATTTCCCCATCTGCGCGAACTGTCACGAGAACCACATCCGGCACTCCAGATTCGAGGGTGAGTTCCAGGGGAAACTCTGGGATGACGGTAAGCCTCGAGCATGCGGGTTCAGTAGCACCCGGATAAAAGACAATCTCTGGGGATTCGCCCTCTCAAGTGGCTCCCTCGATGGCCTGGTTGAATACATGGTCCTCCGGCCAACCATACCAAATTGCGTAGGCCAAGGCGGAGCAAAGGGCGACGCTGGGATCAAATGGTATCGAACGAGGAACAATGACATCCCCGCCTTGGTTGTCTGCCAGGCTTGCTACGAAGACCACGTTCTCTCTCATCCCGGATTTGGGGTAGACCACTTTGAACCCAGCACCATCCAGCATGCGGCAGACCAGACGTGGTCGTGCGATATGGCAGTGCCTTATGTTTATAGAGAGTATAAGGCGAGGGCATTGACTGGCGACTGGACTTCTTTTGTCCAGAGCGTAGCCGCCCGCATTTCGTTTAAACCCTGCCCCGGGGACAAGACGGTGTATCCGGACGGCAAGGTGTGGTTCACGCCCGTCGGTGGGCCGCAGGGCCTACTCGCCTGCGTAGCCTGCTACTGCGACTACGTTCTCCTGACTGGACAGGACAGCCGGTGGCAAAATGCGGGCGATAACTTAGTCAACATGTTTGGCGTCTCAGTATGCTGCTACTTCGGGTCGCAATTCAACGTCAGGGCTCTCGCGGCCCGGACGCTAGACACGAATGACTACACATCATTTTGGAAGGCCATAGACATTGTCAACAACAGCCCTATGTGCAAGAGCCAGATGCAGGGCGCCACATGGTACACGCTGAATTCCAACCCGGATGGGTTCGAGATATGCCAAGCTTGCTACGTAACGATTGCCGAGCCCATGGGCGTCGGCCACCACTTCGTGCTCAAGGCCGGTACCAGCCCCGAGACCAAGACGACGTGTAGTTTCAATCCCGTCATTTCACGGTTCCCCGTGTATATGAACAAACTCCTCGAGATGGTTTACAAGCAGGACCCGACACCTCTTGAGGAGTTCGTCAGGGTATATGCATTCATGCCCGTATGCCGTCGGGACAACCACGTCGAGAATTCGCGCTGGTTCGGCTGGAATGAATGCACGATCTGTCCCGAATGTCATCACGAGTTCATCCGGGGTACAGCGCTTGCGGACTCAATGCCGCACCAAGGCACTCAGGTCGGAGGCGCCGTCATGTGCGAGATGTATAGTCAACGGATGCGGCAACTCTACCTTGCCGCCTGCGCCTCCGATCCGCCGGACCCGAAGCCTCTTCTCGAGTATAGCGTGCAGCGACGTGCAGTGTGGGCCGAGACGATGCCGCGCGTAAGGCAGATCATGAGTAATATAAGGCTGAAGATCGCACAGCAAAACATGGCGATTAACAACAGTATGTTCTACACGTGGTCCGGGAACTTGTGGCAGAATACCCTCCCGTTAGAGCAGACCACTGGCAATGCGGCGATTGGTTATGGTCACTACAACCACATGCAAATCAAGGGCGCCGAATACGGCCGACAGGCTACTGCTATTGGGAATGAGATACTTGGTTCACCGGCACAGGTTGCTGACCAGCTAGAGAACCGGTGGAGAGCTGTTGAATGAAGCCTCTACTGCCTTTGGCCGAGTCGTGTGAGAAGATATAATTTAAACCATATACTTGGATCTATGGTGCTCAGGAGCGAATACATGATTATATCAATCAAGAAAGTTAGAAGGCTAAGATGTAGAGAAGAGTCCATCATGGCGCGCCATGCTGAACATACATTCATAAACCACAAAATCAAAGTAGATCTAGCTACTTCCGCTTCTTCTGCGCCGGATCTTCCCCAATAAGCTTAATGATCTCCGGCATGCGGAATTTGTTCCAGCTCCCTAGGTCAACCACCCATTCGCCAAGGGTATGCCCAAACCACGCTGACCGCGCGAGGCCGCCATACCAGAACCAATCTGGGCGTCCAAATAGGCTCCGCAGCCATCCCGGTCTTTCAGGCCGGAGCGAATCCGCGACCAGTCTCTTTGCAAAAGTCGTCGTGTCCATCGTATCGTTATTCTGGCTAAAAACAAGTCGCCACTCAAAAATATGTTTTACCCTCTGGTAAAGACTGTTCTCTGGTAGGGTACGGTGGCCCTGGCTCGCCGTGTTGCTCTTCACTGTCCCCGTCATCGACACCACTGTGATACTCAACGTCAGTGCCGTCATTGCGGCTATGGTCTGTAGATGTTCGGAAGGGCTGATAGCTCGAGGACCTTATTCTAGGTCTAAAGCGAGTGCTTTACTCTCGGGATCAGAAGGATCAAGCTAGAGGACTACTTACTAACGCGCACGCCGAAGGGGGCGAGTTCAAGACGCAGAGTACGTGAGTAGGCGCAGACAGCGGCCTTGCTAGCACAGTAGACCGACCCGAACAGGTATGGTGAGATGGAGGAGAGCGACGAGATGTTGATGATTAAGCCCCTCGCGGTAATCAGCTGGTCGATGAACGCCTGGACCATAGCCATGATGGAGAAGACGTTCGTCTCAAACGTCGCGCGGACATCGGGAAGCGAAATGTCTAGTGCCGGATGCGTGTGTGTACGCCCCCTATCGAACCTTGTTGAGCATCCGCATCGTGCAGAAGGTGTCCTTTTCATTCACCCTCGAAGCCATCGAGAGGACCGATGGGAGAACATGGCGCGGATTACTCACGCGTTATTTACGAGAATGTCTAGTTTACCGCCATTGATTTCGGCGATCTCGTCGTGGGCCCTCTTGATACTCTCGGCATCGGTAACGTCCAGTGCCACGGTGCTCATACCCAATTCGGCCAGCTCTGAGAGAACTTCGGGCCGACGCGCTGTGGCGATAACATGCAGCCCTAGCACGTGGTCAATACGGCGGTCATGGTAATAGAAGTAGTATTTCAATTAAATCTGTGTATTACCTCGTCTATGATATTCAAGACATATGCTATGGCCGATACCTCCTGGTGTACAGCTACATATATTATGTTAGCATGGTTTAGTATAGGTGACTTATGCGTTGGGGACTCTCGCGTAACATAACACGTCATCGTACCCAGTCACGAGCACCGTCTTCTGACCCGGCTTAGGTCGCGCCATATCGGAGCAGTTTGCTACCTTAAATGTGCATTTATTTAAAAATAATTTACAAGAGAAGCTTTTATTTCTAGTGGCTTGAAACCGGTCAGGACAGGTAGTGATAGGGAGCCCCGCTCTATGGACTGCAGGTACCTCCCTCTCTATCCAGTGCCGAGGCAAGCTCCAGCTTTCAATTGTGGAGAGACATTATCATGTGCACTTGAAACAAAATAATTGAAGGAGAGAGCATGGATTTTTTTTGGATTTTTTTTTTAAAAAAAAAAAAAACTAAAACTCCCTTAATATCCTGATAAGTCGTAGAATGTTAGGACCCTAGGCATAAGTAATATCTAGGTAGTCGTTTGTGCACTCTAATCATGACCGCCTACCTTGGTTAGCCACTAAGCTTGAGAGCTTATTACGCTCCCCTAGATTAGGTCCACGAATCCCCCTTTGAAGTTGACGTAAAGATAGCTCTTTGTCTATCCTCGGGAAGTCCAAGCGCCCCAAATGAAGATGGATGAATATTATAATTGTTGCATTAATGATAGGTTCGAGAGGGGCAGCCCAGCCTCTCATAGTCCCATGCTTCCTGGACTAAAATTTACATAACATTAATATTAACAAACACTCTCAACTAAACAGTTGGTGTTGATAATTGGATAAATTGTTACAGCTAGTTGTAAGACGAGGTCCTTGTCCAAGATAAGACATTTCCTAGAACTAATCCACTGAGAGGCGAAGGGGCAAAATATAACGCGCGTCTGATATGCCGTTGTAACAAACGACTAAGAACCAAGGGAGGTTGAGTTGGACCAACCATTTTCAACAATCGTCTACTCCCTTTATTAATATCCCCTCATCGTTACACTCCAGTGGATGGGCGTCCCTATCAATGATAAACAACCTAAAGTCCCCAGGTCACAATCTTGAGGCGAATGGGGTCCTCAGCTCACGATCCTTCTAGAATACTAATTGAATCCTAGGTGATGTTATTCCCTCAGCCAAAGGTTACTCCTTGCCTTCTTAGTATCGTTTCAAGAAGCATACTGCTTACTTTAACTGTGCCGTGAGGTGGAATCCCGCTCATCCTAGCTCGAGATTCAACCCCATTTACGATATAATGATTGGAACTTAGGCCGGCGCGAGAATGCCGGGGTGCCATCGGTTCCGTTTCTATATACAATTCATACACAGCTCCTACTTAGTATCATCGTCACCATTCTAGGAGCACGTGGCTGGAGTCCCTTGCATTTTGTATCACCTTGTTACCGTCTTTGCGTTACTTGTGACGCGTTGCCAACTCTCAGCAGATTTGTGGGCAAAGGTTATGAGTGAGTTCGTATAACTAGGCCCCCAAGGATCCATTACGTTCCGCTTCTTTCTCGTCATTTCTACCTCACCCATATCACCTCATATCCTCATAATCGACATACTCACTGATGCCTCCATCACCCGAGCCGTACATCGAGCCGATGCCTCGAGCTGGTAAGCACTCGAAGCACTCGAAGCACTCGAAGCACTCGAAACACTCAAAGCACTCGAAGCACTCATCTCGACATGAGAGCGATAGTCATAGGGACCACTCATCTCGGCATGAGAGTCATAGTCATAGCCATAGGGACCATTCATCTCGACATGAGAGCCATAGCCATAGGGACCATTACTACGTAAGGCCATTTGCTGCGCTAGACGTTTGGAAGTGTTTTGTTAACATGCTTTATTGTATAGCAACAACAAATCGAGCAAGGTGTAAGTCTATCTCGCCCCTTGTTATGTATAGAGAGAGGGATTAAATTTTTGGGACACGCAGGGTTCTAGATACAGCGGAATGCCACCAAGCCTACCTATGATTCCTTATAATGGGGCAGGACCAATCGCACCGTATAATGGTTATCCACAAGCCTCGCCGTATAACGGTTACTCACACGCCTCGTCATATAGTGACTACTCACAAACCTTGCCGTATAGTGGTTATTCACGAGCCCCGTCGTATAGTGGTCATTCACAAGTTTCGGGTTCCTATTCCGGCACATCTATCTCGAGTGGTTCGTCAAGAACTATCGTAGCACCAAGAACTGTCATAGCACCAAGAACTACCGTAGGGTCATCAAGAACAGTAGATGATGGCTGGGCAGAACAAAGGCATCGCTTGGAGGGTCGATTTGAATTCTCTAGGCCGGTTCTGGCTACGATCCAATATCCAGGCTCCGCGCCACGTTTGGCTATGATCCGGAGTGCAGGCCACGAGCGTTCTTTTACAATCCAATATCCAGGCCAGATGCCTTTGGATGCTTTTATAGACATGCCGAGCCATCTTCATCGCGGGCCGCTTGCGGCTACGATTCAACATTCAGGTAACACGGCATCTAATGCTACGATCCAATACCGTTGCTACCAATACCAGCCCCCTAGAAGCATGCACTCGTCTACGGGTGGTGAATGTCCGGAGATGCAAGATTTTGCATGTTGGGTCAGGGAGACTACTAGGAACCGACAACCAGGCAAAGTCACGGACATTGCAGAAAGACTTTACAACAATATATTTGACTTTAATTTGCGTTTAAGGCAATATAAGATGGACGAGCAAGATCCCAATTACCGGCTTCCGGATCGCGTCCGGGGCCTTATGCAGGAGGGACGGTCTATACAACAGCTTTATAAGACCTTGATTTCCAATTACCGTGGCTCATTCAAACCAAGAAGCTGCTGTTCCAGAGAGGAAATATGCGAAGCAGAGAGGCTGGCTGAAGCTATGCTCAATCATGACTATGATCGCTGGGACGGCTTCGCCTGGCATCTTCTCTATTGGCTCGGTGGCAAATTTAGGAATGAAGAGTAGCACCGCATAGTTCCCCAACCTATTGTCGAGCCAACTCTAATTGTCGCAGGGCGAGTAAGGACGGGCAATGGGGAGCCCAAGATACAACATGGCAGGGCCATTTTAGACAACATGAAGTAACCCAACGCGTTGATTTCTATCAGTATGCCAATTTTTGATTTCCTTGGCCGTCAGGATTATGGTTTGTTTGGTTTATATTCGGATGCTCAAACGGACACATGAGCCCTCCATTTGACATCGAAGATACGAAGTTAATGAATGAGAATGACACGCACCATTATTAGCGGGAGCTTGAGATGAACAGAGGCTTATTACAGATAGGGTAGAAATTACCCTAATTACGAAACAGAATGCTTTCTAGAGTCCACAGCTGTCGCTGCGCAGTATGAATTTAAATAATTAATATGAGAATACTCACACATGAACATCAGCCAAATCTTCTTTATTGTACCTTTTCCGCGTCTTAAACACCCACCTGACACTTTGCCATGTGTACAACGTTGATAGGTAAAGGAATGGGTTACACAGGCGCTACAACCTATTACACGGCGTTATCCCGCCCTAGCAGGTGGTAACAACGCCAAGGTAGCACTAGTTATTGGACTCTCATTGAAAAATAAATGGGACACTTTGTTATGAAGGGAGAAGTTAAGAAGAACCATTTTTAAGGGATAATGTTTGGGTCCAATGTAGTACGTTACACCTAGAATCTCTAATAGCCTGTTAAACAGGGTGCTTACTGAGGGCTGAAGTTACCTAATTGATACCATCCCCTCACTTCGATCGAGCGCCGATCGAGGGGCTATACCTATACCATTTAAGTACTTACCTAGAATGGGCTAGCGGCGATGGAGTAGATTATTATTCTAGCCCCGCGCTAGGTATCACCCCACCACCGGTCCACGATAGCACAAAATCCCACTATTTACCTTCCAACCCGCCGCACCATCTCGTAATAAGCCCCGAAAAAGCACCGCTCATATCGACAAACGGTGAGATGGCCGAGTGGTTATGGCGCTGCGTTCAGGTATACCTGGATCTTCCTATCTCAAATGAGATCACTAAGAATTTCGCAGTGGAGCAATCCGCGTGGGTTCGAGTCCCACTCTCATCATCCATTCTTTTTTCATTGTTGTGATGAGACAATACTTTTTTTTGGAATCCTTTTTTGATCTTTTTCGAAGAGGTGGCGGTACCTACTAGTTAACGAAAAGGCTGTGGTGGCAATTGTGGTGTATTATTGATTTTTGTAAAGGAAATTGATGCAATTGTCACAGATGCCTATCCACCGTGAGGTGAGGGGTTATAGGCACTGTTTGTATCTACACCACAGGTTATTTACTTGCTGTGACGATAGAGGATTTTATTCTATCATTTTAATTTTCCTTCTCTACCCTCTCTATTAGGTACTCTCTATTATTCGCATGTATGTATATCTTATCACTAGAGACAGTAGATAGATTTGTAGCTAGTTGTATCTGCTTACCCCAGGAAGAAGCCCATGTGTGTTTATGTGTATGATAGTACGTCTAAGTAGTATCAGGCTATGTATTAATATAATACAACGCCTGTCTGTGTTTCGTTCAATGACCAGATATATTAAGACAAGTTTATGATTATTCACACCATCTCACGAACAGGTCTACTCAGGTAGGCCTTGCTTGGTCTACCTATTGCGCAAGTTGGTCTCTTCCCTCATGTTCTTTAACACAGCTACTTTTTAAAGCTATTTCAATGACCATGTCGTATCAACTTGAGCTAAGCTTCAATCAAGCCTGTTGCCTACTCTTCCAACTACCCTGTCCCCTAACCATAGCAGCAACCGTCTCTTCAATCGGGATCGGCTTCAGCCCAACACGCGCGAGCAGTGTCTCCAGCGCCGGGTCATCAACCAAACACTCTCCATCCTCGAGCGCCGGGTACGTGCTCGCCCACCACTCCACCGCGGGCCTCGGCAACCCCCTTTCCTCCACATAATACCTCTCATGCTCCCCGCGCCCTACCCTCTCGACCCGGAGATCCCTCCCCCTCGCCTCCCCAACCAGACGCGCGACCTCGCCGACCGTCTTCGCCGTTTCGGGGCGCGTGGACAGGTATATCGTCTTCCCGCCGTACTCCTCCCCGCTAGAGGAAAGGACAAGCGCGCTAGCGACGCCGAGATCGTGGATCGCCGACCAACAGATCTTGCCGTCGCTAGCGAGCCGCACGACGTCCCTCTCGCCCTGCGCGTTCCCGGCGTCGAAATACCCGAGGTACAGCGGCCAGGACTCATTATACAGCCCTTCGCGCAGGATCGTGGTGCGGACCCCGTGCACGGCGCTGACGGAGCGCAGATATGCCTCGGTGCGTAGATGCGCCCGCATCACGCCCGCCTTACTCGCTGCCCCGTCCCCCGAGACCGCGAACGCCAGGCTCGAGTACACGATCCATTTGACGCCAGCTTTCACAGCGGCGTCGATAGCGTTCTTATGATGGCTCTCCCTCCCCGGGTTTCCACCGGCGCTGGCAGCGTCCGTGCCGTCGTAGTCCATCGCGACGCCGAAATCGAGCGCGATGTCCGGCGTCGAGACGAGGAAGAACCTCTCCACGCCGTCCAGCGCGCGCTCAAAGGTCGCGGCGTCCTCGAACCGCGCGTGGCGCACCCGCGCCCCGGTAGCAGCGAGCCGGGTCCATGTCTGCGACCCCGGCGCCGACGACGTCAGGGCGATGATGTCGGACGGCGGCGCGAGCTTGTGTGTCAGGAGCGCGGACAGCGTGGCTCCGCCCAGTTTTCCCGAGGCGCCGACGATGGCTATCTTCGCCATTCTAATGGGTGTTTTGAGTGTGTGGATGTGGTAGGTAAAGTGTATTTGTTCGTTACTTGATCGATACGTCACGACCGTCTCCGCAATAGATCAGTGGGTAAGTAAGTTGCCAAGTGCAAATAGCCCTTCATTGAATGATGGCGCAATTGCTCAGATATATAATAATCTCCAACCATTTTCATTTGGGGTGCTAAGCGGATCAAGATCCCATTATTCAACTGTATTAACTCCCTCCGGTCCTAAATCAACTTACAAACATGGCGTAGAGAATGTCTTCGTGATCGTTCAATTAATAATCCCATGGGGAAAGCGACTTCTAACATAACCAACTCGGGGAAGAAACTGCGAATAGGGCATTAGTGTCTTGTATTAGCGCGGTATTATATTATTAGATTAATAGGTCCTATTTAATGTCACTATTATGTCAAGTGTTGAGGGGACGGACATGATGCTCGGCGATAAGACTAAGATGAGCACCATTAGGATATAAACGCCGAAGACTCGAGGGATATGTATTCTATAGGTTGTAAGTAAGGTCTTGGCAACCAGAAGCACAATACATCCATGGATACTATATGAGGCACCAACAACATCATATTAATAACATACGGTCCAACAATCTCCCTAGATAGGCTGCCATTGACAAAAATACTTCGGATAATACATAGAATATGCCCAAGATATGCAAGCCCACTATATGGCGACAAAGAAGCTCTTTTCGCCTTCTTCGGGGAGAACCCGCGCCCGCTCCATGATAGGATCAACACATGATAACCGAATTCTCTCGGGCGTCGCGGGGCTCTCTAGCCTCAACAAGCCATCATCCTCACCGCCCTCAGTACCCAATGTAGCCTTCACGCCATAGTCTGCGCGTGCGGCTTTCAGGGCATCCCGGATCGCGAAGAACACAGCACTCCCCATAAACAAGGGAGGTTCCCCGACTCCTCGGCTCCGTTGGATTGTGCGGAGATTCTCCCACGTCACGCCCTTGAGGAGACTGACGTTGAAAACCTGTGGTATGTCACGGAAGCCTGGGATCTTGTAGGCACCTGGGCCCTTGGTAAATAAGTTTCCTGCCATAGGGCCATTACGGAGCCATAAACTCTCCTCCATCGTAAAGAGACCCATGCCTTGGACAAAAGCTCCCTCGATCTGGCCGTAATCAATAGAGGGGTTGATCGAACGGCCAACGTCCATCTTAATATCAGCTCTCAAGCATGTCCAAGTCCCGGTGAGACAATCAATCTCTGCCTCAGCAGCTGTGACACCTTGCGTGAAGTAGAAGAACATCTTGCCTACATTCTCGCCCCATTTATACCCAATCTCCGGGGTCTTGTAAAACCCATTGGCGCTCAAGTTCACACGGTCGAAATAAGCAGCGTGCGCGAGCTCCTTCATCGTCGCTTTCGGGCCAAGCTTTTCTCTGTACGGCGCTAAACGAGAGTTGATCTGTTCACAGGCATTCCACACCGCATATCCGTTAAGGTCGGATGATGCCGAGGCTGCTGTAGCCGACGTGTTTGCTACAGTATTGGTAGCAGTCTCTGAAATGAACACATCTTCCATTGGCACCTGTAACGCCTCAGCAGCGAGTGTGATCATTTTAGTATGCAGTCCTTGGCCCATTTCAGTACCTCCATGCGCAACGAGGACTGATCCATCGTGGTAGATATGAACTAATGCGCCAGCCTGATTAAACCAAAGCGCCGTGAATGAAATGCCAAATTTTGTCGGGATAAGAGCGAGCCCTCGCTTGCGCCATTTATGATTTGCGTTAAACTCGTCGACGGCCTTTCGTCGGTTCGCATAGTCTGACTCCTCCTTCACTTGCTTATACATAAGTGGTACATGCCAGTCCTCTATGGTCTGGTTGAAGTGTGTTTGGTCATTGACATCGTAAAAATTGGCTTCGCGGAGATCCTCCACAGCCATGCCTAGCCGATCGGCCACCTCAGACATCATCGATTCAACGATGAACATACCTTGAGGCCCTCCAAAGCCACGGAAAGCCGTGTTAGACATTGTGTTAGTCTTGCACAAACGGCCACGAATATGGACATTGGGGAACTTGTAGCATCCATCAATATGAGTCATGCACCGTTCGCAGACGGCCGCGCTGAGATCGATGGACCACCCAGCATTGTTGAACACGTCGACATCGAGGGCTTGAAGCTTTCCGTCCTTATTGATGCCGACTTTCCATTTCGCAAGGAAAGGATGGCGTTGCCCAGACATTACCATGTCCTCGTCTCTGTTCAGCATACATCTAACGGGTCGCTTGGTTTGTTGCGCAGCTAGAGCCATTATAGTACTGAGCTGGACACATCTTGTTTCCTTGCCACCAAATCCTCCGCCTAAACGCTTCACACGAGTAACAACTTTGTTGGCCTGTACGCCAAGAATCTTCGCAGCATATACTTGACTATAAACTCGTCAGCCTTTATTCCTCTCGGATCTGGCCTAAGAAACATGCCTTTCAGTCGGGTTCTGACTACTGCTCCAGATCTCCATCTCACCATCTTCAGGCTTGGGTATTGCCACACACGCATTAGTCTCAAGGTAGAAGTGTTCTTGGCCGCCCATTCGTGTTACGCCAGTAAAGACGTGGTCGCAGTTCTTGAACGCCTCTTCCACGTCCCCTTTCTTGATGTAGTTAAACCACTTGTGGAAGCTCTCTTTCTCGATAGCTTCCTCCATTGTGAAGATAGCAGGGAGGTCCTCATATTCGATCTTGACCGCCCGGACTCCATCATTTGCCCTAGCCTTTGAAGTGGCTAAGACAACCGCGATGGGCTGGCCTGCAGTGAAAACTTCGTCTTCGGCAAAGAAATAATCGTCAAAGTGTGGTGCTCCCCATCTGTTGTCTTCAGGCTTATGTAAACTATCTTTATCAACGACATCAACCACCCCAGGAATATCTAGAGCGGCGGAATAGTCAATAGACAAAATTTTAGCATGCGCCCGAGACGAAAAAACTATGGAAGCATGAAGTTCATTTTTTAAAGGCGGAATATCGTCGGTATACTGGGCCTCGCCAGTCACTTGTTTTAAAGCGGCAACGTGATTGCCAGCTTTTCCGACGGATTCCTGCACATATTCTGCAGTGGCCTCATTGTCTTTCCAGCCTGTTGATAACGCTCGCTCCAGCTCCTCAACAGCCTGGCTATCTCCGTATTCGCTTTCTGCATTGATTTCAGATAGCACGTCGTGGTAGAAACGGTAGAAGAATCCCAAGGCTAGAGATTTGCGGTAGGATGCCATACCCCCTGGGACACTAAATACGAGATCAAAGTCAGATTCAAGTGCATTCATAGTGCCCTCAAGTGTTTCTGGATGCGCGAACATCTTCCCCTTGAGATACTCGTTCGCTTTTGTTGCCGCAACGGTGAATGGTGCCATGCCACCATATACAAGGTTACAGTGCGTAACTGTACCTTGTTGGTCAACAGTTACATGAAGCGCACCAGTTACTATTGCGATATCGTCGTCCTTTCTCTTAGCCTGCTTATAAGCTCTGAAGTAATCGCCTTTCTCGCTTGTTAGCGGTATGCGGATAGAGGCGATGATAGCATCTGGATCTAGTGAGGTTTTGCGATAACCCGTGAAGAAGGTAGCCATAGGTAACAGCGTTTCTTTACTCCTAGATTTCGCAATGAGTGTGCAATTGGCTGCCATAAACACGGGATTTAAATCGGATATTGGCGACGCCGTGGCTAGATTACCTGCAGGAGTTCCCACATTCCGAATCTGTCTCCCAGCAAAGTACTTGAGCTGTTTATAAATAGCCTGGAAAACTTGGCCCTTTGATTCCCCATAATGCCTAATAGCCTTTTGGCAGATATCTTCAAGATCTGTGAGAATAACGTTTCCACCGATCTCAATGTGGTCACTGTTGAAAGAGTACCGTCGCAACTCGGGAATATCGCCGACGAACACCGAGACTGGGTATTGCATCGCTTTGAACTTGATCTCAATCTGCGTCTCTGTACTACCTCCAATGATCTTCGCATCTGGGTGTACACTCTTGATTTCCAAAAGTTGCTCGAGTGTGACCGGGCGATACCACCATTTCCTTTTATTTCCAAAAGCTAGGGGTTTGAACTCGTGCTTTTTCAGCGACGGGGGAAATATTAGCTCCGTGTCTGGGTTATATTCGATGAAACCTGGAGGTGTAAACCTCTTGATAGGCTGGCCGTCATCAAGGCTCTTGTCTTTGCAGCAACCGCCGCCTGTGGCGTTCCCATTCTCCATGCAACAACCAGTTCCCCCATTGCTCTCGCTCTTCCCGCAAGGGCTCTTTGTGGTGAATGTCTGAGCGGCGTCGAGTATAGGGCGGTACCCTGTACAGCGACAGAGGTTACCATCAAATGCCTCCTCTATATCATGCTCGCTCGGGTTTTCGTTATTCCTGAGCAATGCGTATAGACTCATGACAATACCAGGGGTGCAAAACCCGCATTGGCTGCCATTACTCTTGGCTATTCGTTCCTGGGTTGCATGAGGTTTTTTGACATTTCCAATTCCTTCGATAGTTATGACATGTTTCCCATCGACACTGGCGAGTGGTGCTAGACAAGCGTTCACACTAGCATGATATATCTGCTTCGTAGTTGGGTTGTACTGGCTGATGACCACTGTGCAAGCGCCACATCCACCCTCAGCACAGCCACTAGTTACGACTTGTTAGTGAGAGTCTAGAGAATAAGGGTATTCATTTATGATGGGCACAATTGCCTTACAGCTTGGTTCCTGTTAAGCCTATCCCTCGAAGATATTCTAATAAGGTCACCTCAGGGTCGATTTCATCAACTACTACTCGTGTGCCGTTGAGGAAGAAACGAAGTGTGTCATGGTAGACAGTGGTCAATGCGGATGCATCGAAGCCACCAGCCTGCCTCTGTGGGGAGATGGCGCTAGGAGCCATTTTTGTGGGCTCGAGGGTCAAGGTACTTGAGCCACTTGAGGTGGAGGGAAGGATACCGATTGCAAGGCGATGGAATTATGGAAGGAGAATTAATGTTGGATCTAAGTCTGGGATTAGGTCGGGGACAATGAATTGGCGAGCAGACAAAAACATTGACTGCCTCGTGCGTTCAAGGCATGAATTGAATGACGACAACGATGCTGATGCAGTGACGAGGTATGTCCGAGCGCTGTATATTCACATCGTTTGCTAAGACAAATTGGCAGGCACACAACACATGAGTATATGCCGGAAATGCGGTGAAACGTAAGCTGATTTACGGGAGCGAAGAAAGTGAGACGGGTGAAACAGGTGAAACGTGTAGGTAAGTAAGTAGACAGGTATCGTGCAGACAGATGGGAGGATTATGGGAGGATGATGAAATACGGCTGTGGCGAATTGATGAGAAGTGAAGCCGGCACAAGATCTGAGATGAAAGACACATACCTATGTAAGACCCAAGACAGGCCCTCATCTCGAGCAGCTCTCCTTCGCCCGGCTCCGGTCTACAACTCATATTTAGATCGGTCTAGTCTGGATTATCTACTATTTGTCCACAGATATCTTTCAGAGCAGCGAATCAGGTGAGACATATATCGAATTAAATTCCTAAAATGGTTTGGTGCCCTTCTGCTTTAAACGGGGGATACTAGCACGAACTACCCACTATCTACCTGTAGAATTATACCTATAGACCCTACCTATGCTGCCCTTACCTAGGTCACTCACTGCCTACCTAGGTAGGAGGTAGGTACCTAAGATAGCTAGACAAATAGATAGGTAGGTGTCGAGCTGCCTATCTCCGGGTAGTGTTCTGTCCAGCACTACGTATGTACCTATCAGAGGCCTGTCAGAAGCTGTAGCAGCCGGGGTAGGTCCACCCCGCACCGGTCAAGATGTAGTAGGACCAACCAAACAACTATACAACGTCGGCGAGTTCCGTCTTCCCCATTCTCACAGCAGCACCCAAAGCGATAGTGTACCTAGAGCTGTACCCGGACCGCCCGGAGCAAGTTATCTTTTTTATCTTCTCGTCTTAACCTATTGTCACATGACTATAAGACCCTTGATTATTTAACCAATCATCTCGAAATTCCACATGCATGTTAGAAGCCAAGAAGCCTGCCAGTTGGTGGGTGTTAAAAATTGTACCAATCATACTTTGCAGGAATTTCTACACCACAAACTATTGCTTAGGCAAACGACCAATTCTTTGTATTACCAACCATTACCTACAATACCATCTTCATCGGCGCCCTAAACAATGAGAAATCCCGTCTCTTATATACCAAGCAAATAAGACGTGGATCGGTAGTGCTTAATTTTGGTTCATGACCCGGGTACATAAGTGGTAGGTCTACCCCATGCACCACCTACCTTAGGTAAGCTTAGTGTGGACAACCACTAAAGCCCCTTACATTGTCCTAGGGTTATTCACGTACCCAAGCCAGGTACACGAATTCCAGGATGCCGGAAATTTATCAACACCCGCTCTTGGATGTAACCAAATGTTGCACTTACACAACATGAACCTCTACACTGCAGTTGTGCCTCATCCATGCATTCAGCTCAACGTTGGGCCGGGATATGACTTGGCTCAATTTCGACTACATTGTCTCATGATCCTATGTTTTAGGATATGCCGCTTCAGCTTTCTCCGGTAGCGGCAGCTATCGAGGTGGATTGGGATTGATTCGTATATAGTCTAGTCCTTCACACTACCTGCGATTATCTAATCCTAGACTCGGAACTATCTATTGGTTTCTTCACTAGAACAGGCGCCAAGCTGATTAGTGATAAAAAACAATTGCGGCTCAAAAAAAGAACGACCCAGTATATCTATCTTCCTCGATCCTTGATTGGATCAGGCCTGGCATCTTAGCTGATCAACAGATCACGACGACAATCAGCTGAATCGACCACAGTGGGATGAAACGACTACGGCCAGGCGGGGGAGAGCTCCCAAGCAGAATTCGTCAAAGCGGGACGCGTCATGTTGCCCTACCTTGGTCGCTACACTATTTTGATACGTAAATATCTGCCGGGGGGGTAAATACCAAGGCAAATAGCCCCGGTTGATCTTCTGGGATACCAACGCTTCCGGCTGTTTTGGGGAACCCCTCATCTAACTTTAGTATAGCCACGATCATGCTTAACATGGGCGACATGTGGGGGAGAGCAGGGGGTGTGAATCCGAATGGCTTAGAATCTATAGCATAGGTGCCTATCTAATATCTGGGGTCTATATTTTTTCTCTTCTATTGGGGCATGTGGCAGACCTTTCTAGTTGTACCTATTCTTCTCTCATCGTTTCATTGCCCTCCATCGTGTAAACAAGTCTCGCTACTATAACCCACCGCCATGCCCACCGCTACGGTATTAAATGGGGACTCCCCATATCCAGATCTCGCCTTTTACAACGTCATTGATGGGAAGCAGAGGAATTCAGAGGTCAAGGAAAATGTCACCGATCCACGGACCGAGGAATCTCTCTGGGATGTCCCCATAGCCTCATCTCAGGACCTCGACGACGCCGTCGATGCCGCCAACCGCGCCTTTAAGACCTGGAAACTAGTCTCGCAGACGGAGCGTCAAAAGGTCCTTCAGGATGTCGCCGACTGTCTACGTGCGAACAAAGATGTCCTGGCGTATATCCACATGAAGGAGACGGGCAAGTCATTAATCATGGCGAGCACCGATGTCGAGGTGGCGGCTCTTCATTTCGAGTATTACAGTACGCGGCCCTATTTGTTCCCGCCCGTAGTGCTGCCTCTCTACCTGGAGGTGAAATGAAGCTAAAAAATAAGCGTTCAGAGGGCGTAACTCTCGAAGACGACGTGCAGTACGAAGACGACACCGTTAAGATCGTGGGGACGTATGTACCCATCGGCGTCTTGGCCGCCATATCACCGTGGAATTTCCCCATGATATTGAGCAGCGTGAAAATCGTGTCTGCGCTGGCCACAGGCAACTGCGTGATAATCAAACCGTCCCCCTTCACGCCATATGCGACCATCAAGTTTTGCGAGCTCGCCCAGTCCGTCCTGCCACCGGGTGTCTTCCAAGCGCTAAGCGGCGGCGCCGACCTCGGCGAGCGCATAACACTACACCCAGGCATCCACCACGTCAGCTTCACGGGCACCGTAGCCGTGGGCCAGCGCATCCTGCAGAACTGCGCTAAGACGATGAAGAAGGTCGTCCTCGAGCTAGCCGGGAACAACGCCGCCATCATCTGCGAGGACGCAGACCTGGAGAAGGTCGTTCCGAGTGTAGCCTACGGGTGCTTCTATCACGGCGGCCAAGTCTGCGTAGCCTCGAAACGCGTTTACGTTCACGAGTCTCTGTACGAAAAGTTCATGGAGCTCTTCATCGAGGAGTCGAAGAAATACTCGCAGCATAACATCCTATACTCGCCGCTCAGCAACCTGCCGAATTTCGAGCGAGCCAAGTCCTTCATCGAAGACTGCAAAAAGAACAATCACAACATCGTCGCCGGCGGCGAAGTCAGCGACGAGAAGGGGTTTTGGATTCCACCTACGATCGTCGCGAAGCCGCCTGAGGAATCCCTGCTCGTGCAGGAGGAGCAGTTTGGTAAGAATACCCCGACCCCCTATCAACCGGTGTAGATCATTCAGAGACTAATACGTCATACCATTTAGCCCCCATAGCACCGGTTTTAACGTGGTCGGACGAAGACGACGTCATCGCACGCGCCAACCTTGACAACGCCGGGCTCGGCGCCTCTCTGTACACGCCAGATCTAGAAAAGGCCCGTCGCATCGCCCAGAGACTCGAGTCCGGCTCCGTATGGATCAACCGGTTCGAGCGCCCGCATTTCGGGGCGTACTTCGCCGGCTGGAAGCTGAGCGG
Source organism: Xylaria sp. Z50 (assembly GCA_037356035.1). Lineage (NCBI taxonomy): Eukaryota > Fungi > Ascomycota > Sordariomycetes > Xylariales > Xylariaceae > Xylaria > Xylaria sp. Z50. The sequence continues at coordinate 829,771 of JBAWJU010000009.1, read as the reverse complement.
GTTTGGCGGCGAGCTCGGAAAGCACGGCTTGTATAATTACTGTCAAGTGCAATGCTTACACTTCCATAAGTAAGGAGCTCTGGTGTGATTCTCTTAGTTTACATACAAAATTTGAAGTGTCGGCATGGAAGCCCCCAAGACTGGAGGTTCTGGCATCTGAAATTAGAATCCTCTATATCACGTTTGCCCTACAGGGTGAAAACCTTTACATAAACCTTACCTTACAAAATCTAGACGAAATCATTAATTAAACCTATTTTTACAGCGCACGGTATATTGTTAAGGTAATAAAAGTGCAGACCTAAAAGGCCCCGTACAAGACGTGTGAGCTGGAGGAAGTCCGCCTTGAATCAGCCTGTGTCGTAGGACGACCTTTGCTCTCCGACGACGAGGAATTTGAAGCTTTTGGGCAAGCCCGATCCCGCATCTAGTCCTGGAGCAACACTAGGCAGCGTAAGCGTCACGTTGCATCCGTACGACGACCTTCAATGGTGGCTCCAGGCTTTCCTACTCGTTGGTAGAACCGGAAAGAACATAAAGGCATTAATGAGTTAGGTCGATGAGAACGTCGCTGCGGCGGAGCCAATACTACAGGCCATGTATCTGGAAACTTCTCAGTGGCCGCCGAAGTCTATTTCGAAATTTGATTTCAGTGTTCTCGTGCCCCTGACGCTGGACAGCGGCCTACAAGTGTGCGTTACCATCGTTTTACATAGGCCTAGAAAAGCCTAAAAAGACAAGCTATCTACCTCTCGCGGGCCCAGATAACCCAGCCTCTCCCGGCGCGAGACTGAGCAGAGGCAGCGAAGCCATCGTGAGCGGAGATATCACATTCGGGATAGGTGTGGACTTGAAAAGGGTTTACTTTTAACCTCTTCGTTACCTTGAGCGATTCGTCTGTTACACTGCATCTCCAGAGAGATGCTCCTGGCTAGGGGAAGGAAGGCGAGCTCACATAATTATTCCGGTGGGCTGCTAAGTCGCTGGGAAATCGAGATGGTATGACTTCTAGAGATGAAAGCTACAACGACAGCACTTGGGCAGCCTATGAGAATTGGATCGACGCCGCATCTAGCTTCTTGAATGCAATTCGGGCTCGTGCCATTGAGTTCATCTTAGGATATAATGATGAGAGAAAATTCCAGGCCTTGGAGTTTGCATCTATCACTGTGTAGATGAAACTAACGCTAGGATATGGACGACTTTAGTGTAAGGAGCCGAGAATGAAGGATAAAGTCGGCTATGCGCAGGCTTTGCCATCATGAGCAACGTATTGCAGTGTTACTGAAAAACCACCTTCCTGCCATGTCTTCTCATACTCCCGTACCTTAAGTACCCTTCCTCCTAAGCACCGTCATAAACAATTGTTTGTGCCCCAAGTATTACGCCCCTTCCTCTTACCGTTTATCCTGCGTAACTGCCGTTCTTTCCTCCTTTACTGCAACAACTACGCAAATTATCGATCGTCTTTTTCTATATAACCCTAGTTTCCATCAAAACAAACCTTCGTACCCTTTCTACCTTTTACTACCTATCAGTTTCTACACCTTTCCAGGAACACAGGTCTTTTAGTCGCCTACTCCTAATCTATCTTATTACCTAGCTTCGCTTAACCACATTGCTATCATACATTGCTATCATACATTGCTAGCACGCCTTGCTTCTTGATTAACCTACCCCTACCATCACACTCGACAATAAGTAACCCGTTTTATACCGTTGTCCCCCTATGTCCTGATAAGACTGACAACGCCTCACCTATGGACTACGCTGACAACGACATGGGCTCCCCGATCATATAATATGAGGACAGCTATATGGCCCCCTATGACGAAACGCAGGATGTCGATGGCAACGCCGGCTGGGCGATACGATGACGGAACGTGGGAACCGCTCGCAACGTTGCGAGAAGATGTACCCAAGCTGCTCGACGCTTACCATGCCCCCACAAAGACTACCAAGTGCTACCTTACAACCCTTCCATCTTTAGACCACCTTCTACCCGATATGGGTTTCTAATTGTGCTTCCTCGAGCATATAGCGGCTTAGCCAGCTGCCCGGTACTGCCGATTCAGACGCGAGGTTTATGTCTGACAAAAGGAAAAAACAACAATTCTTACCTACCTAATTAACCTACATTGCATTACTGCAATAACCCCCCCAACCCCCCAATTGTGTGTCTAGAGATAAAGCCAACTTATCCAGACTCAACAATTGACAACATCGATCTGCAGAAACTCCTTGGGATAGCTATCACAAGGGCAGATATTCTAGGCTTAGGAATAGCTTCATATTCCTAATGCTCTAATAATTGGCTATGGCGTCAAAGGAACTCTTGAGGAAGAAGTTTTCCTAAGAGGGCTTTGAGGTTCAGCCAGTCTATATATATACATAAAATGTCTCGGAACCTCTCCAAGGAGGTCCTTGCGACAATAGCCTCGTTGTCAGCGGGCCTGCCTGCGCAGATAACAAACGCCAGCATCTCACTGGACGCGGATGTAATGACAGTTGAAGGAGCAATTGCCTGCACGTACGACGAGAATAACAATCAAACAGACTCGGCGGTACCTATGCTAACTCTCGACAACCTTGATGTCCGCATCGTTCGGAACTTTGAGCAAAAGTCCAAAGCCACCGCCGCTTCTTGGGATGCCACTCTGGAATTCAACATGCTCCTATGGCCGGGTGGCAAAGGGTGGGCAGAAAATGATGACGACCTAAAGCAAACAGCTTAAGATCCAAAAGACCTGCCTTGCGGAATAATAGGCGGCCTGTACTACAGCAGTGCATCAGCAGCGGCGGCAGCGGCAGATAACAGGTCATCATGGATTCTAGGGGCGAGCATTGATGGCCTTCAGTTTCACACCTCGCCACATTCTAGCCACAGGGCGAGGTTAGCGATGCAATCATGGACATGTCGTCACATATTAGTCTTGAGCATCTGAGTTTAAAGTACTACGATGGTCCTAAAGGTGACGGCGGCTCTGAGTTCACTGTTGATGAGATCCTCAAGCTTAGCGGGCTAAGACTCGGCCTCGATTTCCACCACGACTCTACTAATAGCTGGGACGTTGATGCGAAGCTTCTTATAGATGGAGATGATAGTGGCTCGGCCACAATCAGAACTGTCCTTACCGAGTTGTTATGATAGGATAACATTCCCACTATTCCCGGCGAAGTTCTCGATATCCCTAAACCGCCCGAAGAGCGAAGGGAAAGTTTTATCATTCAAATGCGTTCTTGTCAATATGAATAGAGATGATAAAAGGGCCGAGAAGGAGTCGGAAATTTTGATGTGTACGGCTTCTATTCACATCGTTGCTATCAACCTCACGCTCGTACAACGGCGCGACACCTCCTGGGCCAAAGAATCCCGCCCAAGCGGATCGTCAAGGTCGCGCTGAGTGACTTTCCAGAGATCGACGCGCCGCTTGTTGGTAAACTCGGGCAACCATTTGAACAGCTCATATACATGTTGGTGTTTGATAAAGGGGCAGGCAATAGGATCACCCCAGGTGCGCTGGTGGTCACAGCATCTCCCGATGCTGGTCAGGTCGTGATGGGGGGAGTCACCCATGCCGAATTCCAAACACTGAACAACAAACTTTTGGCTGATGACAAGCTCTATTTCAAAGCCGCTGTGCCGAATCCAGCTAAGATTCCTCCTAAAGAGATTGTTATCGAAGCAGGCTTGCATTTCATGGGAGTGACCAAGACTCCAAAGAGCGAGATCAAGGCAGTGCCGGATTACGTCTTCCTGCGCTCCAAAGTTCCCCCTTCGGGTGGCAGGAAGGAGAATGAAGGTGTCCAGGAGCTGGTTGTTCTGGCGGGTGAGGCCGATGTTGCGGAGAGCAAGCAGCCTTCCAAGGCTCCGTTCAAGAAGACCTCAGGCCCCTTATCTATTGAGAATGTAGGCCTAACTTACGACATCAAGAGAAATAGGTTAGGTATCGTACTGGACGCTACGTTCTTGCTTGGCCCTATTGGCCTTCCACTCCTAGAGTTTGGTCTTAGCGTCGAGCTCACCCAGGGAAAAAGCAGCGTGTCTAGTGATTGGGCAATCTCGGATGTCTCTCACGATGGCTCAGGCAATCATGATTTGATGATGCTTCCACCTGCAGACGATAATGATGCTGCCAATATGGGCTCTCTACCCATTTCAAACCCTAAGGTAACTCTTTATGGTCTAATGGTCTCGTTTGATCGGCCACCAGTGACCATAGCAAGAGGATTTGCGCGCACGAAGATGGACGACGCGACGTACTATGCAGGTAGTTCGATTGTCGGCTTCTTGCCGTGGAAGTTGATGGCCATCTGTGTATATGGGCAGGTTCCCAAGAAGAAGGCAGACTCCACTTCACGCAAAATTATCGGACTTTCCAACGACAATCACATTCCAGACTTTGGTGATTCCATCACACAAACCAGTAGTGATAGGCAATAATAACGAGGCTTTTACTATGGCTTTTGTCATTCTGAAGCTTCAAGGCTCGCTCTTCAGTGTCGGCTTCGCTGACATCTCAGGTCTCATAGCTGGCATCGGCATTAACTCATCGATCCGTCTACCCAATGTCGAGACTATGGTGGATTTTCCTTTCACTAAGCTAGAGGGTACACCCAACCCAGACAGAGCCCCCCAGCGGCACTGAGAGCTGTTCTCTTTCTACCAAAGGATGCGATTCCCTGGTTCCATCCCCGCGAAGGTGCATTCTGGATTGCCGCAGGTCTCAGGGCGACGTACCAAGCCTAGTCGTCCCTGTCAAGTTCGCCCATGCGGAGATTTGCTTCGCCTACGTTTTCGATCCAAACACTGGTACGTTCCGTTTTGGTGCGCAGCTGTCACCGCGGAGCTACGTGCTTCATGAGAGCTGTCACTTGACCGGTGGCATGGCGCTCTATGTGTGGGCCAAGACGGGTGACTTTGTATTGACGTTGGGAGGATACCACCTAGTCTTCGTGACACCGGAAGCGTGCTCTTCTCCGCCCAGATTGCGTGTCTCTTGGTCGTTGAGTGATGTTCTCCGTATCTCGGGAGAGGCGTATTTTGCCGTTACGGCATGGATGTGCATGGGCGGAGGTAAGCTCAACGCCGCCCTCAAGTCGGGTCCCCTTTCTGCGTGGTTCGATGCATTCTTGGAGTTCTTCATTAACTTCTGTCCTTTCAAGTTTGCCGCAGATGGAGGCCTGGCAGTGGGTGTGCGCTTCAGCTCGGATCTGTGCTTGCCACTGTTCGGATCAAGGCTGAGATCAAGGCTGTACTTAGCATCCTCGGGCCTCCCATGGCTGGACGTATCCACGTGGATTTCTAGGTCTTTGGATTTGGCATCGACTTTGGGGATCGAGACGCCGCACTACGTCAAGGTTCGATACAGATGCTGAACCTGGATGACTTCGAAGATCTGGTTGTCAAGGGTGGGGGCTCCGCGACCAAAGGCACGCCCGCGCCGATGGACTGGGTTGATGTAGATCTTCGGGGTCATCCGGAGACGTCATAGATGCTGAGAATGAAAAAGACGGCGACAATAAGACGAGCGAGCCGTTTTTATTTAATTGCATAGGAAGCCTACTCCCAGAAAGAGACGTCAAGTCACCTCCATCGACCTCTGCATCTCTCAGGTCACTAGAAAGCTCTTGGATGACGACCATGATCAACAACGGCACGGTGATTCCCAAAAGCACATGGGCAGCCAAAGCAGGAGAGCTCGATCTCTCAATCACACTCACCTTTGCGGCCAGCGCCGCCAAGATCCACTATGAGCGCCCTGGGCAAGTGACACCGGGGCCAGTTGAGATTGAAGAAGTATAGAAAAACATTTATGCCCTTCCCATGCGCCTCACGGCTATCGTCGAGTCAACTGTAGAGGTTGTGATCAAATAGGAAGAGTACCGGGTGAATCTCTTATGCGCTACTCCAGACCGATAGGTTGTTAAGCCTGTCCTCAAAAGTGTTCCTAAGAATTTATGCGAACCCGATAAGGATCCTGCTGGCGGGTTATCCCGTCGCGTCGCTGCTCAATGCCCCAGAAGCACCTGGGAGAGTTTCGCCAGTGATGAGCCTGGCCTTCCAACCCCATTCACCCACTCTGTCCAAGGACAAGGTGCCCAAGTTCAACATTGTAGAAGACATGAAACAGAGGGTTAAGGACGACGGGTATGCTTTCAGACACACGGGGAGCAAGGCTAGAGCTGGAATCCGACGAATCTGGGGGAAGCTGAGGAGTGGAAGAGGGTCGTCGGAGCATGGAACACAGGCAAATGAGAAAACGGCTGAGGGCACGGTGCGTGCATGGAACAACAGTATGGACTGGAAACTAGACGCTGGGAAGAGGTTAGTTGGGTCCAGACCAATGAGTTTACTCATAAGGTACGAGGATATGGTTTCGGCCGCACCGAGGATTGCCATTACAGCATAAATTTGGTACAGACCTATATATAGATGTCACCAGTAGTAAAATAGGTCATGTTCTCACCCCTGGTGATGTTGAAAAGATGAAGGTGATGGTTGAATAACTGCGAGATCGAATTTTGATTTGATCCTAATCCCAGGAAACGAATTACCAAGAGTCGCATTAATCAGCGATCTAGACCAGACCGACTAGTATCACAACAGGGGTATCATTAACTATCATACTCGCTTGGGTATCTTATAGAGATATGGTCTTCTAGCGCGTAGGTATTTCGGCTGATATTTGTTCTTCCAAAAACCAATCTTTCATGGCCGTATAAAACGAGGTCTCGATCCATTGCTTGACATATTCCAAGCACGTGAACAAGGAATATACTTCTAGCATGGATTGGGTAGACCCAATATGAAGAGGACCATAAACGTCAATTGACCGGCCTGAATCGCAGGCGAAATACACAAACCATTCATGAGCTATCACCTCAATCAAAGGAACGGAAACCAACTTTGGAGGCACACGCGAGCCGGCGAGATACGCTTGCGGCGTAGCTGGGAATCGTCGTTCTCGCAGTGTGGCCATACGCTTATGCCAAGCGGCCGTCCAAAGACCAAGCTGCAATAAAGGGTCTTCTCGAGAGGAAGCGATTTTCGTCTTAATAGAAACGGCGATCGGGTTATATAAGAGATTGGATAGCAAGGTCTGGTTTATATAGCCGTACCCAAGCTGTGGTTCAAAAGTAGTATCGGAGATCACGCGGTGGAGAGGCTCCTGGTCATCAATATACATCACTAGCACATAGTCGACTTTCTTACTTTCGCTACGACTGTGGATCGCATGGGGTTCGACATGAGCCAGGTCGACCGTACTATCCTGGGAGGATTGGACAGAGCTGTCAACAGAAACCGAGCAAGCTAGGCCAAGGTTGGGCGCGTCTGACTGGGGTTGCTGTAATAATGGGATCGTCGTGCCCACAATAGTCGCTCCCATTACAGCCTCAAAACGTGCAGCTACGGGCTTTCGAGTGGCAAGTGTTGTATTGGAGTCATTGGAGTCATTGGCATCAGAGCCATCATCCAACAGCGACCCAAAAACAAGGTCCAAAAGCGGTGTGTGAACATGGTGATTCCAACCAGCCTCGAGACGTCTATATTTTTGAGAAATCCCAGATGCCCGGACAATAGAACGCAGCGTGTTATAAGTGGCTAGAGCGCTGGCGCTGTTGTGATCTGGATCGCGGAAAACATGGTCGGGAATATGATCGTCAACCGCCTCTATCAGACTGCGCACCTCATGAGGTATGATATGGTGCCGGAATTGAGCCGCCGCGTAGATGCGTTTATGAAGGTTCTTGATATCTTCTGGAAGGTGGGCAGCATTGCCTTTGAGTGGATGAGGTATCACTGGTTTCTCGAACCGACGGAGGTTTGCTCGCGATTTCAGGCTGGTTTTGCTGGGTTTTGAGCGCTTGGTTGGCGATGTGGACCGGGAACGCGAAGAATGGGGGGGCCGTGGTAGAGAGGGAGGCTCGTAGTCGGAAGGCCCCGATGCTGGTGTTGGCGATGGAGACCGAGGCCGCTTTCGCGAAGATTCAGGCTGATTCTTCACTGACTCAATCCAATCTCGAACGATATGAGGCGGAAGCATCGTAGTATATGGGAGAGCCTGCTCTGAGGGAGAGACATGGGATCTAGTCTGTTACCCGCTCGGTCTCCTTGATCAACGTCATAGCGGCGCGGCGTAGGGCGTTGTGAATACTAGCGCAAAAGCATGTGATTCGTGAGAAGTGGGCAATCATATTTTCTGAGGCCCCACAAACCTCCCCTAGCGTGCGGCATCCCATTGAACCCTACTCCGTATTGCAACTACAGATTATACAACCCCCCAATTTCGGCCCACGCCAGCAGATAAACGTCTACCTCATAGCAAAGCTACTGAGGTAGTATCTAGCGGTTGAGGATAAATAGGAAAGGATAATTAGGGGTAGGGGTAATTGAAATTCTATCAATCTAGTACTTGCGGTTAGAGTTGGATTGTTTAAGATCGTGTTGTGATCAGAGACTAGCAACGCCTATAGGGTCTGGAGGCCAAGTTCCATCCGCCACAGATTATCAAATCGCAAATATTCTAGACAGAAGCAAGTCTGCTATATATCAGCAATGGCAGAAACAAAACCTACCTAACAGTGTGTAGGTGCAAATTACAGCGCGTTGCGCAGAGTGTTGACAAGCCACCTCCATCCCGGTGCGGCTCTAACTCCCACCATCTGAAGTATACGTACAGTGCCCATATGCAGGGATGAGGGTCGCTCCAATCTGCACTATCAATTGGATACTTATACTCACAGCATTCAGAGCAATCGCTATGGTCTGCAAATCCCACCTGTGGGCAGCAAAGACTGCGCAATAGCGCTCGCGCATCTCTCGGCTTCCACAGAGTGCTAGGTCATTCAAGCCTACCTAGCTCTAACCTGACCACACTTTGTTCACTATGTTTCGAGTCCATATCGTAAGATCATCGACCGCCTGATAAACATATCTACTATACACTAGTAACCAAGGTAAATAAGTCGGAATAATATATATTAGTATTCTATACTCTACGTTATAGCATTGATTATGTGAAACAATGGAAATTTGGCCTATGATCATGGCAAGCAACATTTATACCTCTATCTGCTTGACAGTGTAAGCTGATTTAGCAGACAACCTTGGTTTTACCAATGCGCCTCCTCAGTCTAAGACTCTCGTCTTAATTCACGCTTAAGAGCTCGTTTACTAACCCGTAGATAACTCTTAAACCTGTCAACTACACGTCGTTAACTTTAGCAACGGAATTAAATTGTAACCTCTACTTATAAATAGGGCTATATAATCAAGCTGCTACGAAGCTATCATAAGACCCTGAAGTCTAACAAAGAGACTTGCTGTGAATAACCTCAGATTATGCACGAAGGTCTAATAGCAAATGATAGACAGGAACCCTATTGTTGCGCCCCTGATATAGATGAATACTCTGTATTTCTAAAGCAGGTCTACTCAAGGGCACTTACCTTTCTCTGTTTGGTACTCATTGTTATGCGTGTCCAGAAGCTGCTCTGGCATCATGGTAGAATGCTGAGCATCTTTCGTGGAGTACCAAAGTCGCGGATACATAAAAAGGAGAAGGTGAAGCTTGAGAAGTTCTACTCAGATACTCCTAATGCTCAATAAAACTAGAATGGCTTCCCATTAGCCCAGAAAAACTCTGCAAGACTCTATAACTAAAATTAAAATAGAAACCTGGACAAGGTACACGTAAAGCTTTCCATTTTAGTAACAGCCCGCCTGGCGCTACTGTGGCTTATAACCACACAAGTACACGACAGGATTCCAGAAATAGGTTAAACATAATGGTATATCCATGAATTGCTCGGCCTCCACGTATAGTTTCCGTTTGCTCGCCATCACCTCAACTCCACTTCGCTAGTTTTAATGCTACACTCGCTTCGAAATTGGAATAGTTGATGGAACGGCCCGACATGCAACAGCCCAGACCCGTCTATGGGCCTCGTCGTTTCGAGAGTATTTATATCATGGGCAAAAGAATGCGACGTGAGCCTAGAGAACGCTCGGCTTCTAAAATAGTCGTATTGTCGGGGAGAATCATGAGATAGGCGCCAAATAGCACAACACGTAATCTCAGAAAATAGGCTATTTGGCTCACTAGTCGTTGGTATATATCCTGAGCTGCAGGACATATACTAAGATCTATAGGGAGGGCTAAATCCAAGTTGCTGAATAACTCAGGCTTATCAGAGGCGCTGTTTGGCGCTGATTCCAAAACAGCCTTTAGGACATACTCGGTAAATGTCGCCGGAGCGTTTCCAAATTGTCGCCACGGGTTATTGTCTTCGATAAAATCCATCTGCGGTGCGTATGTATTATTCATAGCGTCGAGAAGAAAAAACATCGAGATGTCTAAAAGAATAATCTGCGCCCTCAAAAGCTCGGCTGCATCATATATGGGCCTGGTGGGGTATCTCTCGCGGGAAGATCGCTCCCAAGCTCTTGGATCAAAGTTCTCGATGAGGTCAATGATCGGTTCTAGTATGAATTCCCATTTGCGGAATACCCCTTTCCTCAGATCAAATTCCTGAGGCTTCCATTTTTGTATCAACTCTATTCGCGGCCCTATCACGCCCCCATGCTCGGAATTTTCAGTGTTATGGATCGCCCAATGTGATTTCAAAGTAGTTACGCGGCCATACGGCATTGAAATACAACCCTTGAGAGATGGTAGGTCCGCTAAAGCCCTCTTGCACGGATCATATATAGCCTGAGAGATTTGACGAAATTGCCATAAAAACGGGATTAGAAGTGGGCGCACAGGAGACATAATGACGTCGCGAGATAACTCTGCTATTGCGAGTGTTTTGAAAATACTCGGTAATTTGGTGCTAAGTCTCATCCAAATTTCTTCCATATTCTTATTCGGTGAGGTGTTGATGATGTCGTAAATATCGTCGGTACATGTATTGCTTTGAATCTGAACGCTTATAAGTTATGAACTCCTGTGGATTTAACACTTTAGGGGTCCCCTTACATTCTCTTGTAATATTTCCATGCTTTCGTTCGCCTCAATCGATATATGTGAAAGGTATTCTTCCTTGGTGAGGCTCTTCTTCCCGTGCAAATAAGCGTAGGGTGTAAAGTGACCTTTGGCGAGCCCACAGGCTTCTTTTCTCAAAACATATGAATATAATAAAACATCCGAATGTCGCCGTTTTTTAGTATACGCCTGAAATCTAAGGAGTTTCCCAAATCCCATCAATGTTTCTGTTGATATAGACCCGAGCTCCCCGATCGCCTCGAACTCTCCGTTCTGAACATCCAGTGTTGTAATGCCAAAGCCCATCATAAGCGCTATTTTTCCTAATATAATTAGGTCGAACAATTGCGGCGGTACGTCGACAGACCCAGGTATGCTGTCCACGTCGAGGTAGACTTCGGGGTTGATAAGTCTTGTAGCCTTGAACGAACCGATAGATAAGAGCTGGGCCCAGGTTGCTCGTGGACGGGATTGGAGATCAACTTCTTCACGTCGGCGAATTGGACTGAACCCTATATCCCAGATCTTTAGAGGCAGATATATATGAAATTTTCTCTCTAGAACCATCAAAACATCAATAATAAATCCCTTGTAATTCCCCACTTTAGGATCAAAGTCCTGATTAAGTACAGGATAATAAAATTTCCGGCGCCAATGCCGGAACGACCACTTTTTGCGCACATGTCCGGAGAACGGACCTATTGCCGCCGAATCACACTTGCGTCGAGCTGATTCGCCTGCACTTGCGTATTCTAAAATGGCTTGGAGGAATGCAACGAAGAACGCGGCAACAGCGATAATCGTAGCTGCTAGAGCTAGACGATTGGCGGTCGATGTGGGCGAGTCCGAGTCATCAGAGGCACTGGTGATAGTGGTGTTCGCCAACGCGGCGATCTGGGCTGTGATTCTAACAAGCTCCGCGAGGAGTTGCTCGATATCGGCCGTTATGTTAGCCATGGCGGCTTAGGTAGAGCAAGGGAAGCTTCGGTGGCGATGTAGATAATGAGATCAAGTAAACGAGGATGATTGCAAGATTTGTGGCTTATTACGTCCCTGAGGATGAGATAAAGGGGAGAGAGGAAATGAATTTGCTAGATGGGGTGGGCTACGTGAAAGTATGCCAAAAACCGCCCAGGCTGTGCGACGTCGGGATAGGTTGCGGTTGATTGGGAGATCAACAGTTTATGGGTCAGAGATAGATACTGGTATGCCCAACTAAGATACGTACAGTAATATAGACGGCACCTTCGCTTAGGTAGATACCTACATCCAGAACACCACAGTGTGATCTACAGACCGTCCTTAAGTTGGCCATTTGGGGCGGCGCTTAACTTGATTCGACGACGCAGCCTGCTTGATCTCGACCACCTCAGTAAACCAGTGTTTCAGCACTGACCGCTCTCGTCAGCTAATTTCTGGTAGGCCTCAGTGGAAGTCCAGGTGGCAATCATAATATCACTTGACTCATCTAACAGGGTGAGACGGATGATCTGATTTCGGGGATAAACATGAACGGCATACCCTTAGACCTAAAACATTTAAGGACGTGCCTCTGCCTAGGTATATATGTGACGGCTACCAGCATGGTGTTATCGGCGAACACCGAACAATGATTCCCATACCTCTACATAAAACACAGTTAGCGGATGAGTTAGGTAGATCACGTCTATATGGATAGATGCCACGCATGCAGCCGCCAAAAGGCCACCCATCCCCAAAACCATCTTCAACGTCTTTCTATCTATACCAGCCGTGAGATCTAACGTCTTCCCCATCTAACCCACACCCACCCATAACAAGAAATCCAACAACTAAGCGTCTATGTATTTCTTGAGCCCCCTGAGCCTCTCCTTGGCGGTCTCGAGGACCTCGTCCTCCTTGCAGACGGCGAAGCGCATGTAATCCTCGGCGATCCAGGTGTTGGGTTCGGTGTAGAACTCGGTGGGCGGGATGGCGGCGACGCCGACCTCTTGGATCAGGAACCACGCGAGCTTGAAGTCGCGCGGCCGGCTCGCCACGTGCGGCGGGAACGGGTAGTCCGCGGGCAGCTTGACCTTGGCCATGTTCACCATGACGAAGTACCCGCCCTCGGGGTCCGTGTAGGGAAGCCCCAACTCCTCCCAGATGGCGTTGAAGCGCGTCATCTTCGCCTTCATGTCGTGTACTGTGTCCTTCCAGAATCCTTGTGACTCGGCCTCTTCGAAACCTAGGGTTCGGAGTTAGCTTGCGGGGACCCAGGAGTAAATGGGAGCTGATACGCGGAACTTACCGACGGCGCAAGCTTCTTGCAATGGTGATACGGAGGAATAGCAGATGCGAGTGTGAGCCGCAGACACATATTGAATTAGGTGTGGGGGTCCCATAAGCCAGCCTGAGCACTTTCATTAGTTTCTGTCACAAGAACACTGCCGGACAGATGTCCGGACTGATCTAGTACTGTAGTATATAGCATAATCAGGTATACGCTGACAGTTCCAATGTTGCGATTATTAAACTTTAAGGAAGGAATAAAATACTCACCAACGCGCCACCCCGTAGCGTAAAAGTTCTTGCCCGCAGACCCGACGGTAAGCGTCAAGTTCTCAATCTCAGGCGACAGCGTCGCGATCCTCGTAAAGGGCGTATAGAAGAGGCGATCGTAGACCTCGTCAGAGAGAATGATGATCTCATTCTTGACGCAGAGATCTCCTATGCGCTGGAGCTCGTCCTTGGAGAAGACCTTGCCGACAGGGTTGTCTGCACGAGTCAGTCATCTACTACTAATCGAAATAAGGCGGATTCAAATAGCTGAGCGGAAAACTCACGAGGCGTGTTGATGACAATCATCTTCGTCTTGGGAGTGATGGCCTTCTCCAACTTGTCGAAGTCCACGCTCCATTCGGCGGACGAGGACGTCCGCGTAGCGCCGTCTTTGGGCGGGCTGAGGGGCACGTAGACGATCTTGCCGCCGGGCATTTCGATGTTGCTGATATATCTAGACGAAAGTGCTTAGCAAAGATAAAAGACAGATGAAAAAGAAAAGAAAAGCATCACAGCTATATGGACATACGCCAGGTTAAACGTACTGATCGAAAAAGGGCTCAAAGATAATGACCTCATCACCCGGCTCGATGAAGGCCATGAAGGCGCTGAGCATGCCCTCGTTAGCACCGGTCGTGATGGTGATCTCGGTGTCCGGGTTGAGCTTGCGACCCCAGAACGGCGCATAGGCCTCGGAGATGGCCTTCTTTAGCCGCGGCCGGCCCTTGGTCGGGCTGTACTGGTTGCAGTCGACGCGGTCGAGCGCCGCCTTGGCCGCGTTGATGATGAAATCCGGCGGGTTGTACCCGAAGAAGCCCTGGCCCATGTTCACGATGGGCTGGACCGGCGACGCCGCAGCGGCCTCGTTGACGATGGACCTACGGCGCCATTGTCAGCACGTTTTTAATTTTTTTTTTTCAAAACAGGCAATGTTGACTAATCCTCACCAGACATCCTGTCGCTGGCCGGCGACCCGGGCAGCGGGTTTCAGCTTTGCCGGAAGTTGCGCTGCCATGGGGGTGTAGAAAGTGCGGTAGACAACAGACTGGTGTCGGAATCCGGGACTGGGAGAAGAAGCGTGTAATTTATTCCCAGGCGAGAGTCCAGAAAAGAACCTAGAACAAGACCGTAAGCCGACGCGACCCATTTAAGTAAGTTAAAACCACGGCCAGCTCTTCCCGGCTTTGACTTCCTACGCTCAGAGGCTATTCACGAAACCAAAACCCGGGTTCCCCACTTCTCGTCAGATACCTATTTGGTGCGAATCCCTCTCTCGTGGTTGGTCAGATTTCCTGATCTCACTCTCTCCTGCCTTTATAAATTTTTTCTTCCCTCTTCGCCCAATACCCAGGGACGATGTATTATTCGCCCTTGAGATTTATTCGTCGAACCCCGTGACGCAAAAGTTCTTCCGGGATCGGACTTGGGAATTGGGCGGTACCGTAGTCAGAACGGAAGTGCGGAGTGCGACGTTGGGATTATGTGTGAATGAATGGACCCGTCACGTCATTTTCTAGGTACCTTAGCACTTCGCTCTAGTATGCGGAATAGGCGCGCCCTTGTAGCGTGAGGAGGTGTGGTACTTTGCGCTAAGGGGAGCCAGTCCCGAGTCCCTGAGGCTCCAACGCGGCAATCCTTGGGTACGGGTCTGGATGCGGTGCCTGGATCCACGACGCCAAGCACTTTGGATCAGCAACATGGTCTCGAACCCCAATCGCATGTACTGGTACCCTGCATCATCATCAACATACCATACCACCAATATCTATAGATTGTAGAATAATAATATTATTATCTCAGCGCCTCGTCTTCCCTACCATCATCGACATCTCGTCCAACATAAACCCAACCGCCAACGAAGCAACGCTATCCACGTAGTTTTCCAGCCACACAATGCCTCCTCGCAACACCAGCAACCCAACAACATGACGACAACGGCCCCCAAATCCCCCCTCCCGCCCAAAGCCATGTCTGGCGCGCCGCCGCCTCTCCTCCTGACGATCCGGTTCAGCGCCGCCCTGCCGGACCTCGAGCTCGACATCCCACGCCCGGGCGCCACGACCGTCGTCTCGCTCAAACACCTGATCCGCTCGCGACTCGACAAGGCGCACGCGCGCCGCCGCCTGCGCTTCATCCACGGCGGCAAGATCCTGCCCGACACAGCGGTGCTGAGCTCCGTGCTCCGCGCCTTCCCGCCCCCCCCTTCATCAACCCTCTCGCGGGCCGAGAATGGACAGCCCACAGACCCCGAGCGCCGGCGCAGCGAGGAGGACAACGACGACGGCGGCAAGAGCAAAAGCAAGGGCAAATCCATCCCCGGCCGCCCGGAGCCCGCGCCGCGGATCTACGTGAACTGCAGCATCGGCGACGAGCTCTCGCCCTCGGAGCTAGACAGCGAGGCGCGGGCCGCCGCCTTGCCGCCGCCGAGCGCGCCCTCGCTCCACCCTTCTCCCGCAGCCCCGGGTTCAGGCCTGAGCCCGCCCGCGGGGATATCGCCGGCGTCCACGCCGCGCGGCTTCGACCGGCTTCTATCCGCTGGCTTCACCGCGTCCGAGGTGAACCAGCTGCGCCTGCAGTTCCGCAGCATCCACTCCTCGCACTACACGCCCGACACCCTGCCTAGCCCGGATAGCTTCCGCCGCATGGAGGATGCCTGGATCGACGACAACGGCGCCGCCATGCCTGCGGCTGCAACAAGCACGGCCGCTAACGGCGGCAGCGGCATGTTAGGTATGGGCGGTGGCGGCACGGACAGTGATGAGGTCGGGTTGGTGGCCATGGTCGATGTGCTGATCCGTGGTGTTATCACGGGCTTCATCTGGCCGCTGGGCAGCGCAGGGTGGCTTATCCGTGAGGAGGGCATGTCTAGTGACCGGTGGCGGTTCATGGTTGGTGTCGGCGTCGTCTTTGGCGTGCTGATTGGTTTTATCCGGGCCATTTCGGGGGATAATAAGTGAAAGTCTGGGAGGAATGGTCCTCGCTCTATTTTGACGTAATTGTACTAAAACCGCGATCTTGCATGGGAATGGCGTTTAGGAAAGAAGCATTATAAGGCGTTTACGAGGGTTACTTATAGGGCCTACATAAACATGACACATCTCGCAGAAAGTAAGACGGTAAGAGGCTTTGAGTACCGCCAACAACGGCGATACTCGGTTTGTCTATCTAGAAAATGTGCATCTCCCCGAGACCTTAGGCGCAACTTATATTCGCCTAGGAGATTACACCACCTGTCCCCTTTCTCTCACTTGTTTTTAACAACACAAAGTATGTGGTATCCCCTTAAAAACTCCTTACAAAAAAAAAACTCGTACCGATGAAGAATCCACAGACGAGACTGAAGTACGTAGAGCCTACTACGTAGTGGCAGACCACTGGTTCATAGATCTCTCATCCAAACAGCTCCTGCTATGTTCCGCGGCAACACAAGACAACTAGCGAAGAAGGGATTGGAAATAAGCTTATAAGTAGAGAGACTGAGCAGCCACGATATCGCGACGAATCTTGGTTAAGCTCTCTTCAAACTTATTCTGTAGATCTTCGCTACCCATGACCTTAGCTGCCTGAGCCATCTGTCTAAGAAGCTCTTCGAGGCGGCGGAAAAGACGAATAAGAGAGCCTTCGTAGGCACCAGTCATTTTACTGCGACATGTTAGAAAATGCAGATCCAATGAAAATAAAGGGGACTCAGGGGTTACGCCAGTGTATACATACCATACTTCTGCAAAAGACTTGCCATTAGCCCAGGCATAAACCGTTTCCATCAACTGATACTTCAGGCTCTGAACATATTCGTCCTCGTTAACTTCTAGTTTGCTTTCCTGGCTGACCTTGGCGATGATACGAGCTTGGGCCTGGATTTGCGAGTATGGCTTCATTAGTTCCTCGGGGAGAGCTGGTGCTTCGACTTTCTCTTCAAAGATAAAGACACTCAGTACAGCAGCGATAAGCTCGGGAGATAATTCGTTGAAGAAACGATTGAATAATAGCTCCGAGAGCAGAAGCTCATGGCCTTCAGTCGATGATATCTCGCAAGCCACACGGGCTTTCATCTGGACAACCTCGCCTTCGTTAATAAACCCGAGACGTCGCAGTACTCTCTTTCTCGACTTAAGTTCGTCCAATTGCGCGATGGAGTGTGCCTTTCCGATTTTCTTCTTCAGGGCCTTGATCTCATCGGTTCGCGCAATCTTTTTCGAGTATTGCTCCCACAACTCAGGCAACAACGGCGAACCATGTAGAGGGTTGGAGAGTAACCGTGATTCTAATACTTCAATCTTGCGAAGAAGCTTCTTAAAGGATTCATCCGTGATATTCATGTTTTCAATAGGGTCTAGGATAGGCAAGCCATCGGGAAAGCGTCGCTCGACCTCTTTCAATGATTTGAAGAGCTGCTTACGAACCGACTCCATGTTATCTCGCGAAGAGATATCCTTGGGCATGAATACGCGAATTTGACTTAATGCCTTAATGCAAGTGAGCATACAAGGAACTGCCTCAAAGATGCCATCTTTGTCCGGGTTATTGGGTGCAGCACCGACCGGCATCTCGGTAGAAGGATTAGCAGGCCCGAAGGGATCACAGTTAGGGTCAAGCCGAAGATACACATCGATAAAGTAGGACTCCTGCGGCTCGTACTCTTTCTCGCCAAACTTCGGCTCTTTGCGTTTCGTAAAGTCAAGCACCACTCCCCAGCCGAAATCCTTCCCAGTCTTTGGGTTCGCAATCTGTACGAGCCGGCCAGGTTGCAAAAACTCAATACAATGCTTAGGGTGTTGAATGACATGCAGCATATCCTTAGTGTATGTTGATAGCTGCTGGCGTAGGCTGTAATAGTCTTTAACCGTAGCCTCATCCGGGATGACCATCTCATCACGGTCCTTCTGTAATTTCATCAGGTCTTGCTCCAGACTGGCGACGCCAGCAGTATTCTGGAACTGGAAGAAACAGTTTTCCAACATGAAGTCAGGAGAGATAGCTTCAATTCGGAGCAAATTTAGGACCATGTTGTACCCAAGGTGGAAGGCCGAGTTAAGACGATCTTGTTGGCCAATGACGACAGCCTTTGCAGTCTCCGGCTCTAGCTTCTCGTCAACCATCATGATAACGATACCACGCTCATCGAGACCTCGACGACCAGCACGACCAGACATTTGGACGTACTCGGAAGGAGTAAGGGGACGCATGCTCGTGCCATCGAACTTGGTGACTTTCGTAAAGACGACGGTTTTTGCAGGCATGTTGAGGCCGATAGAAAAGGTTTCGGTCGCAAAGAGAACCTTGATTAATCCCTCCTGGAAGAGAATCTCGATTGTCTCTTTCAGGATAGGAAGTAGACCTGAGTGATGGACACCAATACCCTTCTCCAAAAGCGGGAGAATATTCTGAATCTGAGGGAGCTCACGATCCTCTTCGGATAGAGATTCGATGGCACTGGTAAATACCTTGCGCACCATTGCTTTCTCGCTTTCATCGTTGAAGGCATATTTCGACGTATGGACAGCGAACATCTCACATTCTCTCTTGCTGAAACTGAATACAATGACGGGATTGAAATTCTTACTCATTATCATCTTCACAATCTTTTGAATGTCGGCTTGTTGGGAATCGTTCTGTTTTCCCTTGAAGTTTTTCTTGTTCTTGCCCTTACCGGTCTGTTTGGCGTTCGGGTCGTTGGCTTCCGCGGCTTTTCGATCTTCAATTAATTGCATCGTTTTGTTAAAGTTGTGCTCCCGGAAGACGCCTTTCTCGTCTACGACCAAGAAGATGCCTGATCCGCCAGCTGGGAAGAAATAGTTCTGTAAGGGAGTAGGCCGGAAGTCGGTATAGACAACGTGACAGGCCTGGCGATGGATCTTTGCAATCCATTCCGCGAACTGGAAGGCATTGGGAATGGTGGCAGATAGAAAGACGTATCGAACTTTATCTGGTAAGAGGATAATAGTTTCCTCCCACACGACACCACGCGACTTGTCGCGCATGTAGTGGATCTCGTCGAAAACAACCCAGGCTACTTCGCGCATGATTTCTGAGCCTCGATACAACATGGACCGCAGAATTTCCGTCGTCATAACGAGACAACTAGCCGTTGGGTTAATAGTGACATCACCCGTCATAAGGCCAACGTCTCCGAAAGCTTCGTTGAACTCTCTGTATTTCTGGTTACTCAGGGCTTTGATGGGACTTGTATAGATGACACGCTGGTTCCTCTTAAGACATTGTGCAATGGCGTATTCTGCGACGACAGTCTTTCCGGCACTTGTGTGCGCCGACACAAGTACACTCTCGTCTCGTTCAATGGACGAGATGGAAAGGCGCTGGAAGGGATCGAGTGTGAAGGGCCAAGATCGAGCAGGGTTCTCGGGCGCTTTGTGCTCGGAAAGTGGGACGTATTCGTAATCTAGATCTGGCGGAAGCGCGACTTGATGCTGAATGTTGTGCGATAGAACAAGCGAAGCCTCTTCCTTCGTAGCGGCAAAGCCGGCGGCTGCAGCAACTTCTCTAGACTCGGCGGTCTCAAATGTATCGGTTAATACAGGTTCTGCAACACCGTCCTTCCGCCGTCTTTTGTTGTCGCCTTGGCCATCTGATGCCGGCTCTTCAGCGCCATCTTCTTCAGGGGAGGTTGGTTGAATGTCGGTCATGTCGATCTCGGGCGCAGATGGCGCGGACGCGGCAGTTTCAGTACCATTTTTCATTCCACCATCTGCTTTCCGCTTTTTGCTTTTCTTCTCCTTTTTCTTTGATTTATGCGATTTTCCTGTCAGAGATGGTTCGCCATCTTGGCCTTGAGGCTTAGCCTTTTTGTCGGCCGGCTTCCCATCAAAGACGTCGAAGAGTTCGTCCATGATGGTTGCGACAAGCGGAAGATGGATGTTAGGCAGGACGAGTATGACAGGTAAAATGATTAATTGCGAAGTACTAAAAGAATGAGTGATGATGGCGGATGCCGTAGAGTACTGCAATTGCTTCTGGCAGCACCTTCTAGCAAAGTGAAGATGTACTGCGTGAAGGGAACTCTATAAGTAAAAGAGTGGCAGAAAAATAGTTAGCTGTGCAAAGAAGTTGGGATGACGGGGGTCGGGCGCGGGCGGTGAGATGGGTACCTACACTACGCATAATCTGCTGCAGACAGGTACGTACCTTGATGGTACGTCAGTACACTGCATGGTGTTACCTAAGCGCCTAGCCGAAGCTTAACCGGCCGGGACTACCAGGTACTGCTGGACCGGGAACTACTCGTATGATGATGATTCTTTATGATCCTCTAAAAAGCTCCCCAAGCTCAACCACCTCTCCAAGCACCACCACATCTCCCCTCTACCATATCCCTGCCAACAATTAAAAGGGTAATGCTTCCAACCCCCGTCTCTACGCTCAGAGCTCCAGGAAGCTAATTGATCGCTTTAGATGTCTCCCCAGGCCGCCCTCGTCCGCGCCAGCCCGCGCATCACCTCCCTCATCAGCCGCCGAGCTTTCCACGCCACCCGGGCCCGTCTGTCCTCGCCATACCACTACCCCGAGGGCCCCTACTCCAACCTGCCCTTCAACACTAAGACGCGCTTCTTCGCCGTCCGATTCTGGGCCTACTGCGTCACCGGCTTCTTCCTACCCTTCGGCATTGCCGGTGCGTCAATTTCCTCCTTTTGTCCGAGCCAGCCAATTCCGCGCCTGTTTGGGCCTGTGTTTAAATACCCGAAGAACGGAAACAATAGGATATGGTAGACGGCATGCTAACAGTTGCGTTTTCTAGTCTGGCAAACCAACAAGCCCAAGCAGTAAGCGCTTCGCGATCGAGTCCGTTGTACTAGAGCCGGGTTATGGATGGGTGAGCTACTCGTGATGGTTGAGGCCTTCAATCCAAGCAGGAGGGGTGATGCAACTGTACATATAGGAGTACTATAGACCTAAGAGGCCACCGCCAAAACTACAATTCCATTTGTCCTCCTATCCCGCTTATATATCCGTGGTCTAACTACAGTTCTGCGAGCAACGGGGCTTAGGTTAGTGTACTGAGTCACAACCATGTCTAGTTGATTGCATTATAGCCGCTACATTGCAGCTGTCTGAGAGTAACATGGATCCTTCCCAGATTACCATGTAGTCAGATTCAAGGAATCTCCGAGGGGTGCAGTTTTACCCGCAGGATCGAATTCTAACATGTCCGATTCCCTAGCATGCTAGTAAGGAAGCTAGATTGACTAGTTCTTGTTATTCATGTCCCAAGTCCTCTAACTTTTTTCTGGCTGTAAGGTAACTACTTGACACAGGAGGTATTAGCATTGGGAGAGAATAAAGTCTAGGTCCCGCCCAGGATGAGAAATTACGCCACTCTACCCAACTATACACCATTATGTTTCAATAGTTATGTGAGCTATTATCTCTGAAGTCTTGTCTGTCATCAGGCTAGTACCTATTCATACAAGGGACAGTTCTAGGCAATTCGGTCGGGGCAGTTTCTGCTCATTAACAAGTTGCGTTTCAATTCCATATGCATATATACAAGGGGCGGTGGTATCATAATATGACGTAGGCCATCGATACCTACAGCAATATACATTTTGTTATTTGTACACGATGATGCAAGCCCGAGCCGTTGATAACACCAACCACGCTACCCAACCAGTGGTCAAGGTCTCTTGGTTATTTATAGTACTTAGCCGAGATGCATAGCAGCCAGCCGCGATTTAAAGACATACATGCCACCCTCCTTTAGAAGCGTCTCTAGAAAGTGCAACATGTACTGAGAGTTCGCGTCGTCTAGCTCCCATCTAGAACGCAAGCACTCGTAGACGTCTAACAGCTCTTCCCTAGACGCATATCGGGCATGTGCCTCGAGGACCGCCATAGCCAGCCACGTACTAATGTATAGGCCGTCGGCCCCAGAGTCCATGGCGTCTAGGAAGGCATCCCAAACACTATCGAGCCTCTGGGCGCTCCAGTCCGAGCCTGACCCACCGTGGATGGAAAACGACTGAAACAGCGCCAAGAAGACCATACCATTGAGCGGAACCATGAAGGCCTTCATCTCGTCGAGAAACTGGGCGACCTTGCTGAGGTTGCCAAGCCGGAGCCCGTAGTGATTTATGAGGATGCGGTATGTTTGTAGATCCGGGGATAGTAAAGCGGACTTCTGGAATGCAGGGCGCATACTAGGGTGCTTTTTGCCGACACGGGCAAACATGGCGAGTACTTTCGTAATGGCCTTTCCAATAGTATAGTCTCTATGAGGCAGTGTAGGTAGGTGCTTATTAAATGTCTTCATCTTCTCGTAAACGTGTTCGGCTGATTGCTCTTCACCGCACCGAATGAAGCTAGCTATGAGACAGTTCAATACCACGGTATCAACAATCTCGCCAGCCTCGATCATTTCCCTGTACCCAGCCCTGACACCACTCGAGTCTTGCTTGAGGCCAAAGTAGTGGATGAGGCTGACGTGGTGGTAACGATTACACGCAAATCCGCGATGTGTCATCTCTTTGTATATCATCTCGGCCAAGTTGAACTTGCCTGCCTTCGACGCAGCATCAAAAAGGATATTAAAGGTCACTTCATTGCCCTTCAACTTGGCCTCCATTTCCATTTCACGCCACAGTTTAAGGGCCGCCTCGACCTCGACCTCTGTGGTCCGCGCGACGTACCTGGTAGCAAATGAGAGGGCCGAATTCCATTGGAAAGTGGTTAAAGAGAACCCCGCATTCTTTATATCGGCTATCACAGAAAAATACCTCAGCATTGATTTTTCGTTCTTGCGTTCACCAGAGGCCAAGGCATTCGTCAGCGAATAGCGCGTGCGAGCACTAATTTGCATCGGTCGAGGTTCGGGGAGTGCGTGGTAGAGATCCCATATGGTGTCCAGGGAAACTTTACCAGGATGTCGGTGCCGAGCGATAATGGCTAATCGTAGTTCCTTTGCCAGCTCAGAATCCTCCTCAGCAGGCGCTGGGTCGCCGTCGACGGTCTGAAGTTCGAGATCCTCCGGCTTGTCAGAAACTACAATATCGGGCCCATTTGCAGAGGCATATTTCCGCAGGTAAGGATCCCGGTAGAATTTAAGCGACTCTTCGACTGAGACATCATCATCGTAATAATCGACGATTGCAAGAACCTCATCTTTCGGCTGGCCCACCGCACGTCGCTCAACGAGGCCCGGGTTATTTGGGCCCTTCGTTTCCTCAGTCGGCTTAGTGGATGGCACGGCGGTGTGATTCCAACTGCGTAAAGTAGCAGGAGATGAAGTAAAGTAGTTTGAGTTCGAAAATCGACCGCCACCCGGTGTCACCGCTGCACAAAAGGTCCGGGGCAGTGAGAGGTTAGGGTGGCGACCATGCGCCCATTGCGGCCTGGTCGGACAGGCGTGGCGGGAGACAGTATGTAAGTCATTCGTGATGGATTTTGCACATCCGTTGTGTACTCGGACAGCTCGAGAACGGGTTATCGCGCTGGCAGCCGGCGAGGGTTGGCCAAAGAGTACCGCGCCGTATCTCGACCCGTCTATTTTAGAGATGTTCATGAGCTGGCGTCCCGCATGGTGGTTTCGTCATCACAGCCTTTCCTATATGTGTGATGACATTGGCGAGCTGATAGAATATCTTAATCGGCCGTAAATAGGAGCTGAGCTGCAATGCCCAGGTATTGTTGGTCCCGTATACCTAGGAAGATACTATAAGGCGGGCAGGTTTTGATCATCAGGCCCGGGAAAAAAAAAGATCATGAATAATAGTTGCGTTCGAAGCTGCAGCAGTGCTGGACCCCTGTTTAGCGCTATCAATTAAGAGGGACTGGGACTTTTATCAGCCAGTCTACTGGCCCCATTAGCGGTTTATAGTGGGCCTCGGATCAACATGTTCTCCCTGGTCAATTCAATAATTTCTGGTGAGCTTGATAGTCTGTGCAATTGTGAGGGGACATTTTGAGCGACGGCGACAGTGCACTTCTCATATAGCATTGTCAACGACCGAATCCACGTCAATTCCTCGATGTTGTCCTCCTAATTTCGAAAATCCGCCCTGTCACATCACATCACATCGCTTAATCCTCACAATGGGTGGTCAACGACAGATTAGGCCCACTCGGGTCTACCAGACTGTCACCAACATGTTGAACCACCGAATAAGTCCCGAATTCAAAGTTCAGAAGCCCGTCTGGTACAATGTTATCGAATCCATACCGCCGTCCGAAATCGTCACACGACCCTATCCACCCCAACACAAGATACCCAATCCGAAAGCCCGGAGACCAAGCAGACTATTTCAACCACAAGAATTGGTTTACGAGGAGGATGGGCTGCGACATCAATTCTATAAAGACCACCCGTGGGAGCTGGCAAGGCCGAGGATGATTGTCGAGATGGACGGCAGAGATGCGGAGAGATACGACTGGTCTAAGGGGCTTCGACAACCCGGCATGCCCCTCTGTGGCGAGTGGTACGCTTCTACCTACCGAGAGAATCACTGGAGGAATTAGTTGCTAACGATGATCATCGCAGCGTTGTTCAGCGACAGCTATGGATAATGTACAACGTGGAAGGCATGACAAAGGAGAAGGCCTACGACTTGGCACGGCGCGAGTTCTACGCATTACGACACGAGGAAGACGTCGAGCGGAGAATAGCGAAAGAGGAAGCCATGAAGGTAGGCGCATACTTCGGCAAGTCCTTCCTGCAGGTCGGCATGGAGCTCGAAGATCAGCAATACGAGAACTGGAAGAAGTGGGCCGGCAAGCAGATACAGAACGTCCAAGCCGAGCAAGATGCCGCATACACCAATTTCGGTGCCGTGGAAGAAAGCGATGCGGAAGAAAGTGATCTGGATAGCGATGATATAGATGCGGTGGGCGAGGCCGCCGCAGCGGACCAAGCCTCCACAAACTCTACGTAGAAGAAGTATAGGGTGTACTTTGCCTTCTATGTAGCATTATTGTACAAATTCCCTGTATATACAAGACCGCCCAAACGCCACGCCCCGAGCGCCTGACTGTGTTTAAATGTCAAGCGCTCATATGCTATGCCCCCAAGCCATGCAGATGCAAATGCAGATTTCAAAAGCCGTAATTCCCTGGCCAGAAAGTGATGAATAATAGTGCGCCAAATGACCATCGCTCGACTAAGAATACGCCAACAATTCATTTAGTTCTTGGATGCGATTCGTGTAGGCTCGTCGCTATTGCAGGTATTAGTGGAATAGTCCGAACAAGAATCAATAAATATCACTTCAACAGGAAACTCACGATGTCCTTCAGTTTCTTTATATCCTTCTCATCAGAGGCCCGGGTAATGACCCGGGCCAGCATCTCAACGACCTCGACATAATACGCCTTGGCGCCATCATGGTACTGGGCCTGGTCGAGCTGGACGGCAGTCCTAGCCTTGGCCAACGCAGCCGAGAGCGTAGCTTTCGAAGACAGGGGCATTCTTGTGGTAGTCATGACGACGATGTGATTTTTTTGTATGTTGGTTTTTTTTTTGTTTTTGTCGGTAGGGGAGACAAACAATGACTGACGCTTGAGTTTTTCATTCATCCGATCTTTTTGGAGAACCAGAGAGTCTGACAGCCACAGACGCGCGCATCGGGGTTTATCAATTGCGTTGTCGTCGGCTGTTCTGTGGGCCTCCCTTCATCAATGTCTCAACCCCCTGCTTGGCGGAGGTGTCGTCAAGAACGTGAGGCGCCGTGTTTACAATGCATTTATCACATGCGATAGCATCCTGTGCCCCAACCGCGCGTTTTGCTTCATCTCCTGCCCGAGTTAGAACTCCGTTGAAACTTGGAATGGGCACATGTGGTGTGCCTGCTTGCTATCTAACTATCTAGTGTAGTCATTTATCTAACTGTTTAACTTGGGATCTGGATTCGACTTTGTGGTAATATTTACTCGAGTCTACTATAGTCTCCGCTGAGTCTGGGCTGTAAGGCTCTAGCTTACATAAATAAAAGCCCGAATATAACACCGCCGATCCAGTTCCTCTGTTGCTAATTATTACCCGAGATGTGCCAGGTTGTAACATAATCCAACGACTTATAGGTCCCTGTATCCACCCATCGATCAACGCTCAGTCTTTTTACGGCTATATCATACCATTTTAGCTACACTAGCAGACTCCTTCATTGGCAAAGTATGAAACGCAGTCCTTCAAACAACATCAATCAATTAATAAGTTACGCGATATGACCTCGGTAAGTCCAACGCAAAGTCTTGCCGCATCTCGCCTACACCACCTACTTTCCTATCTGCATACACTACATGCTCCTACCTATACTACCACCTACACTATTACCTTGGGTGTTACCAAACTACCCAACCTGCATGATAGACAGGCATGCGGTAGCTCAGCCTGTTTTCCCCATCGGTTGGTCCGATAGTAAATCCCTATGCGACTCATTAAATATAGGTATTGGATCGTCGTCCTCCCTTGATACCTCCAGGGAGCAGGAGTCAGGTAATGCCGGGTGCCCAGATGACTAGACCTCGACTCAATCTTGCGTATTCCCCATTTCGACAAGGTGAGTATTAGACAAGTCTGTCGGTGAGTTCTTATCATACCGTAATGGTCTAGGTTCGTTACCGTTGTTGCGCGTACCGCATCCTCCTATTTGTCAATTCCTTTCTACAACGACGCATGGTCCCAACACCCCCGCCCACGTAAGAGTAGTGTAGTGTAGTGTAACTAACCTCTAGTGTAATACAACCCCATCCCCATCCATCTGCGAGGAGCAGCGAACATCTATCTACAAATTCGCTTACAGCCAGTATCCCCTATCCCCTATCCCCTATTTCGCTGGTTACACCGGTGCCTATAAGAAGGCGCTTAGTAACTATAACGAACCGTTGAACTTCGGTCTCCGCCACGAGCAGCGCGGCGGTCAGCCATCCAAGTAATCAATCGCCTCAACCCAGCTCCCCCACCTATAATACCACATTGGGTATTGAAGGATTCCTATCTAAGCCCTATTATTATCTAGCCTGTCTGTCGGTCCCTCAACCCAAGCAAGCAAGGCTTTGAGTAGAATATATACATTGCCTGACTTGGGTCGAAAAAAAAGCAAACAGACATCTTAAGAGAAGAGACATCCGCCAAAGTAAAAAGCAAATAATTATATAAAAAAAGGTCAAGCTTCAACCACACAGACGACAATGGGTCGTTCAATAGTAGGCAAGTCCTACTTACCTATAGTCCAAAATGCCGATAAGTAAGCCCTGCCTCACATCTCAAATTATCTCTCCCCCCCCCCTTTTAAAAAAACTCTATAGGATACCCAGCTCATGCGCTCCTTCCATCAAGCTTTCCCTATGACCGCGATCCTTTAGAGATCTACTACCAGCTCCTGTTAGCCGGCGACCCCAAGCCGCACGGGTACCTGCGGCCGGAGACGGTGGCCAAGATGCCGTGGACGCCGTCGTTCGTGATCTCGCACGAGCACCCGCGCACCGTGACGGTGCAGGACTCGTCCCAGGGGGCCGACAGCGCGGCCGCTTTCACGGCGGCCTTCAAGGAGCTGGTGGACCTGTGCATAGCGCAGGACACGTTCCGCCTGATCGCCAAGAAGCACAGCGAGCCCTTCACGATCCTGTCCTGGCCCACCACCAGGGGGAGCGAGGGCGGCGCAGCAGCACCAGCACCAGGCACGGTGACGATGGAGCGTTTCGCGGCGCCTCTTTTCGGCATCCTGCTCCAGGGCGCGCACATGATCGCCTACGTGCGCTCGCGCGCCACCGAGGACGACTGCGGCGTGATATCCGGGCTTTGGATCCCCCGGCGCGCCAAGCACCTCTTCAGCAGCCCCAACATGCTCGACGCCACCGTCGCCGGCGGCATAGCGGCGGGGACGACGGCGCTGGAGACCATCATCAAGGAGGCGGGCGAGGAGGCGTCGCTGGGGCCCGAGCTCGTGCGCACGAGGGTGCGCTCCACGGGCCTGCTGTCGTACGTGAGCTCGACCGACGCCATCCACGGCTGGCCCGGCGAGTCGGGGCTGCTGTGCCCCGGCATCGTCTACACATACGACATGGAGCTGCCGGTCGACGTGATCCCGAAACCCCACGACGGCGAGGTCGGCAGCTACAGCCTCATGAGCGTCGGGGAAGTGCAGGCGGCGCTGCTGAACAACGAGTTCAAGCCCGACGCCGCCGTCGTCGTCATCGACTTCCTCGTCCGCCACGGCGTCATAACCGCCGAGAACGAGCGGAATTTCGTCCGGATCAACGAGCACATACACCGTCGGCTGCCCTTTAGGGTTGCCGAGGGTTAGAGAACGAGGGGAAATGTCGGGTTCTTGGCTCTAGCAACCTTGCTCACGGATTTAATGCCATTCAGCGGGCGAACAAAAAAAAGGGAGGGGGATAGGAGGTGGCTTGTGATACTTCAGCGTTTTTTTTTTTTTTTTTGCCCTGGTTTCACGGAAAAAAGCCCAGCGGGGAAGGAAAGGAGATAGAGCTGCTTGATGTAAATATTGCCTATATAGAGGCGACCACCGGTTATCAATATCCGACCTTCTCCATCAGATCACGCCACTTATGGATCAAGGTTGAATCTATGTTTAATGATTCACGAAAATATCATTGTACACATCTTATGCATTCATGCTACTTATGAAGAAAAAAAATACCTCAACTTCCCAGAGACTTACATATTGGTAGTGAAGCAGGAATTACGAGAATCGATCCTTGATATCACTTCAAAAATTCAGCTTCGTAAGAGCCACTATATTTCAAATTAAAAGCCTTCAAAGCCCGTTTTCAATTTCTCTATCTCGTGACATAGCGTCAACAGAAAATCTAAATGCCGGCTGGGCCTACGTAAGACCTATTTACACGTGTGCTTCGGGATCTATTGGTATGATCGAGAGCTCCCACGCCCGACCTAGGAATCATCAGTGTAGTTGGTGCTGCTGGCAAACTAGTGAATGAGGATGGGCCTTCCTTTTCTGTGTGTATGTGTCTGTGTCTGTGTCTGTGTGTGATGTGCTGCAGTAGAATCAGCGTCAAGTCAAGTGCTGCTAATCTGCGTATGGGTAAGGAGAAAGCGACAAATAACCATAGGCATGTCGCAAGGTTGTGTCGTTTACCAGAAGAAAACATGCGATGCTGGCAAGCAGCAAGATCTGGGTAATAGTGTGGGACGCGAAGGGCGATTTCAACGGAGCCTACTATGTGGTCAGTTTTGAAGTAGAGTAGCCAATGGAGTCTAGACTTACGAGCAAATTTCCTAGGAGCAGAGAGGTCAGGCCAGTGATTAGTATCTTAAAAAGCCTTGGTGCGAGAGAACAAACTGCTGTAGACTGCATCCACAACAGGCGCGGCGCTGATCATGCGGCCTCCAAAGTAACGGCCATTGAGGCCCTTGATAGCATTCTCGCCTCCTTGGACTTTATCAAACTTGAGATAGATGTCGCCTTGGGAGTTGGGGTCGAGAGAAATATGAACGACGTGGCCATATTTCTCTTCGGCTTCCTGTCTAACGTCATCCTCAAGTTCCTTGACCCAGCTTTCACCTTCTTCTCTATAATCTATATTAGTCGAAGGCCAAGAACACAATTCGGTGGGATACGACTTACTCTGTGGGGTCAAACATATTGTGCAGAACTACACAGCGACTCGCCATGTTTACCTTGACAGGAAGGGGTTTGGTCTCGGTCTTAGGTTTTACAATCGGTCCTTCATTCTGGGTGCCGTTGGAAGGTTCATCTGTTCGCGCAAGCTTTCGCATGAGGGCATCACGACTATAATTGTTAAAATTTACACCAGCAACGTCAGTGTCGTCTAATGCACTGGCTCCTGTTGCCTTGTCGTTGTCACGGCCACCGGCGCGATCGAAGCCAGAAGTTTGCGGGCCTCGTCCACCAGCACCGGAGAACGCAGAACCCTGATATGGTTGGTTTTGGCCTTGGAATCTCTGTAGGAGATTGGCAGTTGACTCAGGGGTGAACTTATCATTTCCAAGACCAACACGGATTGGGCGACCGGCGAGGTCAAATCCATTCATTTTTTCAAGCGCTTCCCGAGCTTGATCGGCATCGCGGAACCTGTATCAAAATAAACACAATGGAACTTGTAGTAGGGGTCAAGAGGGAACATACTGTACGAATCCATAGCCACGGCTGCGGCCAGTGTCGTCTTTCTGAAGTTGGACAAATTCGAGTTCGCCAAACGGCTCGAAGACATTCTGCAAGTCTTGTTCGGTGATACTGAAATGAATGTTTCCTACATATAGGCGGTGAAAGGGGACCGAGTTACCGTGGCCTGAGCCATCAGTACTCCGCACTTGGCGGTTTTTCTCAGCTTCCGTAAGTTGAACGATGACCGGAATACCTATTAATTTTTGACCTGTGAGCTGAAGGGCAGCAGTGACAGAATCTTCGTTTTTGAATTCAACATAGCCGACTCTAAGAAGCAGAATGTCAGTAGTACTCCGAGAAGTGGGAAGAGGGAGCTGTATTTTACATACCCCTTGGACCTTCCACTAATACGATCCTTGACAATCTGAGCCTCGTTGACTGGACCGACCTTCTCGAAGAACTCCTTAAGCTCCCTGGTGCGCAGGCGAGCTGCTAATTGCTGAACGAATACGGTGCGCCGATCGCGCTCATCCTCGGTCAGAACGGGAGTGGCGTCACGCTTGGGTGTCCGTCCGTTGCGGTGTCTGTCTTCGTCTCTGTTCCGGTATTGGCCACGGTCATCGCGGTCGCGGTGGTCATCCCTAGGACCATCCCTAGGACGGTAGTGGCGGCGAGGCGAACGAGAGCGCGAGCGGTCTCGGCCACCACCACCACGGCCGCTGCGGTAATAGTCTCCATCGCCTCCTCTGTGACGGCGTGAGTGTCGACGGTCATCATCACGACTCCGGCTTCTGCGCCTACTCTTGTGGCTACCTGCATCACTTCTGGGAGTGGCCTCTCGGTCATCACCTCGGTCACGCCGACCACGGTCGCCGCTACGATCACGTCTTCTGGGGCTACGGTCGCGTCGGGAACGGTCTGCGCTACGATCACGATCCCTGCGGTCGCTTCGATCGGACTTCTCGCGGTCAGCAGAGTCGCGAGACTGTGGCTCCTTCACATCATCATTTTTGCTTGCTGTCGCATCGAGCAGAGCCTCAACGTCGAGTGTGGCCATTTTAGGCTTCTACAATTCGAGGAAAGTATGTTGACCTAATGCTCAAAAGTGGAGGGGTTAGAATATTTTCCGTTTCTCCTTTCACTTAACGGATGCGGTGAAAGGAAAGAGACAACTTGGTCGGCAGGCGGGAGGGTGTCAGACGATGGGTTGTCTTGACTCAAGTGTGTCTTCGAACAGGGCTGTGGGAAGGCAGTGAAAGGCAGACAGACACGGTCACTCTTTAAGTACCTAACCTAGGTAGGAGGCATGCAGAGTGGCGGCCAGGTGGACCAACCATAAAACTCTAGCGCGGAGTTTCCTCGGCAAACCTGCATAGCTAATACAGTGCGTGAATTGAGTACAACTGGTATCTCGCGTGCAAAGATGCACGTGCGATGTATATCCCCGCACTGTACGAACATCAGTCTCTTTGTCCAAGGCCTCTTAAACAATAGGAAACCAAAAACAGAGCAAGTCCATTGTTCAAATACTCAATCCGCATGCTTAGATCTTTGAAATAGTAGCTACTCATCATTTCTCAGAGTATGGGACAACCTTGCTGAGGATCATACCTTTTCAAACAGTCAGAAAAAAAAAATGTTACTCAGCCATAGCTCCCTATAGAACGCAACTATGTTAACCTTAAGACGGTCACACCTGTACAACTAGTGTCCGGAATATATGCTTGCGTAATTAACATTAATTATATATAATCTTGATGTAAGCTGAGTGTTTTCAGTTTCTATTCAACTGATCAATACCGCTCCTTAGTTGACGAATACCCTTTTAGACCACCGCAATGCCCTAAGTTAATTTACAAGAAGAATACCATCGTCACATTATAATTCAGTCGTCAAAAGCCCCATTACTTCGTCTTGCCCGCAGTAGGCAACTCAGTGTTGAAGATGCGATCCCAGAAGGCGCTCGTGACGCCAAAGCCCAATTCGTAGTCCAGGAAGTGGTGGGCGAGGTGATACTTCTTTAGGCCTTTATACCAGAGCGGAAGGTTCTGGTGGTGGAGGAAGTAATGTGTCATATCATACATAACGTAGCCAAAGATACCACCACAGTAGATGGCTGTTGCGAGGTGCCAGTTAAAGGAGAAGAGCGTATGCGCCAACTTCCAGAAAGGCGTCGCAAGGACTAGAAAGAGGGTGGGTGGCATCACCAGGCGATACTTATCCATGGGCAGATAGTGATGAACGCCGTGGAGCAGGAAATGCAGTGTGATGCTAGCCCTATTATCAGGGAGATAACTGTAGGAGGGTAATTAGTAATGAGCCAGCAAAACGAAGAGATAGAGGGCTGATGGGGAACATACTAGTCAAGATGAAATAAGAATCGATGCAAAATATACTCAACCAGGGTCCATATGAAGACACCCAGTAGCCAGCTCGCAGCAAGAGTAGCATAGCTTTGGAAGCCTTGCGCCGCCAAGTAGGTTCCATATGCGTCCGCAGGTAGCCACAGCAGAGGGACCACCCACCAAGGAGTCAAACTCAGAGGCTCGAGGAAATTCCCAAACAGTGGTGCCGATGCGCCCCCCTTGTAGTGCCTGGGTCGATGGACCTGGTCCAGGTAGAACTCCTTGCTAAATCCGCCATACCATACTTGCATCAACAACGGCCTATTCAAGTCGAGGAACTTGTGCGTCTTATAATCTTGGGTCAAGTCCGTGTCCTTGCTCAGGTCCTCTTCACAGGACATACCAGTTCGGGGGTGGACCGTAGTCGCGACCTTTTCGTTGATCTGCAGGTCTCCCGCGTTCTTCTGATCTTGCCCATTAGGCGCAAGCTTCTGTGCCACAAGGAAGCCGACTAGGGAATCGTCAAGTACTTCATAGGCGGCATCAGAGTGGGCATGCGAATCCTCGTCCTTGAGAATTTCGCCGATATCCTTTCCGGCGTAATCAAGGATCAGATCGGCACCACCGGGATGGGAATCGAGGAAGTCAGTCACATCGTAGACATTGGTGCCGACGGTGACGTAGCAGGACTTTTCCGAGCTATGTGACTCGACCTCGGCCTTGGTCAAAGTAGGGAGAGTTCGCCCTGGCATGATGCCGCAAGGGTATTGTATCAAGACAAGAGAATCAAGCAGAACCGGAGCGATCAAGTGTGATTTCAAGTTGGTTGAAAAAGGAGGGCGTAAATGAGGATAGACCTAGGTAGAAACGAAGGAAGGTGGGCGTAAAATATAAACGCGGTTGATCTGGAAATTGAAGCTGATAAAGGAGGGACAAAACGGCATAAAGCGGTATGCTGCTCAATTTTGTCAGGGGGGGCTCCAAGTAAAATTAATAGCTAGTCCAGGCAGCCTTAATGGTCAGGTACCCAGGTACCCATCCTCCGCGCGCTCCGCGGACACAAGGCGCCATCGACCCACAGCAGCGCCACTGAACAGACACTAAAGCGTTAAGGCCTGACAGTGGCGTTACCCGCTACGGCTATCGTATGATCCCGGTAACGTGGTAACCGGTGCTAATATTAAAGAAGAGCACACAAAACCTTCGACTTTTACATTAGCCCCTGAGTCATGAATACCCGGAAGAATACGTACCCGGCACCTGGCAGAGCCCGGGAGCCCGAGAAGCCTCTAAGAAACAGACGTGACAACTCTAGTGTACTATGTACTAGGTAGGTAGGTAGGTTAGTGATGTTGAGAGAACCAGTATCCTGCCAGCACAGCACAGCAAAGTAGGTGCCGAGGTTGGTAGATAATCATTAATTAACAACAGGTAAATCTCGAGGACAGTCCCGACCTAGGTCTCATACCCACAATAATTTTCTCATCGGATTCAGTGAGCAAGGAGTAATACATTACACCGTTACATATATACAATACTTAAACTCTTTCAGTAGCTTGAATCGCTACCGGGTATCTGTCACGCGAACGAATCCTATCGTCCAATGCCAATCTCATAACACCACGCCATGCAACAAATAAAAGACAATAGCCATGGCGCCATAAGTCCCCAATCCCCTAGTCTCATGGGCCATCATACATATCCCTAGAATGCCATGTTTTTCCTCTGTAATGCAGAGATACTTATGCAAAAATATGCCACATGTGATGGGTGATAATACTTCCGAACATGATATTTCCATACACCCCTGATGAGGACTTTGATGTTGAATTTCCTGACCATATATTCCACATAAGAAGAATAACGGCCACGACCTGTACCAAAGCAAGCTTCGCAAAGGACGGTACGAACACCGGCGGTCGTTTGTCTCTGCGAATCTGATGGTCAACTTCGAGGTCCGCCGCCAACCTGATCGATACTATGAGACAGACGCAGATAGAGGCTAGAGCCACGCTTCGCCCATAGTGCTCCTCAGAGCCTAGTGCAAAGATCCAACTACCTAGAGCGGCGAGCAGTGCCGCGAACTCTGCGACACGCGTCATGGTACGGTTCGGAACAGTAGTGTCTCCTTGTACATGGGAATCTGACGTTCCAGCTTTCTGGGGGTTCCTGTTTCGTTTCTCTTGTTCTGGGCTCGGGCTAAGACTGAACGAATTCTCAAACAGGCTCAACAGACCATCCCGCGGGTCATCCTTTGGCTCAGGGGCGTAAAATTTAGGCGGAGCTAGATTCAGCGTGGTTGAATCCTGCTGAGATTCGTTCGTAAAGCTGATAGGCTGTTGCCCCGTTTGTTGGAAGAAGTTTGTATTCTTCTCCTTCGGGCTCTCTCGGATTATAGGGCGCATAGGAGGGTTTCGCGACCTCTGAGCGGGGTTGGTAGGAGCCGGTGGTACTCTATACCAGATAGGGCCCGGTTTAGGTTCTGTAGGTGTGTCACTAAACCTCGGGTTGGTATTCTTAATCTTATAGGGATTGTAAGAACTGAATGCGCGGTGTTGGGAAGCGGATGGAGACCAATCCATTTCATCATCATCATAATGTGTCATAGGAGATTCTACCTGAGGAAGTTGTGCAGTCCCACGAGCCGTGTGAGAGAGAGGTGTAGATGAACTCCTAGCCCCATTGTTTCCATGCGTCGGGGGGCTCAAGCCAGCCGTAAATGAGCTCGATTGCCGTGGTGAGGTACGAGCAGCTTGATCTCGCTGGGCAGTAGACGAACTTGCTATTTCATCAAGGATATTAACAAGATCGTCGGTGTCCTTTCTCGCGGGCCTCTTGTCAGAAGCCACGTGCAAGCCAGCATTTAATTCCACTGGCTGCCGAAAAAGGGGAGTGGTGTCCGTGCGAATCGACTTCTTCGCTGTCAAGTAGACCTGTGTCCGTTTAGCGACTGTATCGTTCACAGTATCCCGATCTAGATAACCTACTTGGACCATAAGTAAGGGTATTACAAGTTGAGCACTAAGTTGAGTCGCCGCGGGTAGCTCTTGGAATTTGCCGTACTGCGCAACAGAGAGTGCCACAAATCGTACAAATAGAACCAAGAATTGGTAGGTATACCACTGCCTAAACCCGAGGATGTGGGCCGTGAAGCCCCGAATACTCTGTTTGAAGCGCGGATTCCACGGGAACGAGCACATCCCAATATTTATCGCCCATTGCATGAGCCAGTCTGGATGTGGTAAAATCCGAGAGGTTATACGATGAAATGCACACAAGGTAGCAGGTATCCAGCGGCCATCATGGGGTATCGAAGCGTAAGATTCAGTAAGTAGTAGGGATACGACCGTCAAATGCCACACGGCTTGGAGTGCGAAGCCAACATGCCAGCTCAACTCGCCTAAAAAATTGATAACATCCAACGGGCCGCGTCTCTTTGCGACCGCCCGCTGTGACCGTGTGCGATCCACCATGCGCTTGAGATGGTCGGTTTGCGCTGTGTAGCTTGCTTCATTGAGTTTTTTGTTGACTTTCGGTAGACATTCCACACAGACTTGGGGATACCGTTTCTCAAGTTCCTTCCTAAGCGCCCAGTACTTGCGCTCCCTCGCACTATATTCAGCACCTGTCGCATCATCGGGCCACTCGAATTGTGCAAGAGAGGTGTTCAACATGTGTTGGTTTCGAAGACAAGTTGCGCAGAAAATAGAATACCCGAGTGAACTCCCGGTAGCCGAGTCTAACGGTGAGGGCGAGCGAGGAGGGGGGGATCGAGGAGGGGGGGATCGAGGAGTCGCATATCGGACATTGTTGCGCTCGAGGCTTTCGGTTGCTGCAGGGGGATCCGTAATCTCTCCATTCTACATTGTTCGTCAGCAAGGCTGGCACATGATAGCGCAACGAGGACGTAAAGGAATATATTTCCTTACCCAATCCAGCCAGTTAGTCGCATCACAGTTGGAACAGTCGAACGATTTCTGGGCCTCGAACCGAATATTTGACTTCTGCCCACAATAGAAGCATCGCAGGAGTCTCCTGGACCGAAGTGTCCCCATTTTGACAGGATCGGAACATGCAAAAGGTAAGCTCTCCTCCAGATGCCACTGTAAATTATTTTAAAAGGGCCCGGCCAATTTATAAGCGAAGCCCTCAAATATATTAGACTGGTACAGATGAGTCGATGAGCCTAGCAACAAGCCGTAGATTCTGCCGGGCGGCGAGGATTTTGTTGAGCTTGACTGATGGGCTTCCTACCTAAGGTAGCTTGTTTATTACTTGCAGCGGCCGAACGCGGGCTAAAAAGAGGGACTGCAAGCGGCTTGGTTATTTGAAGTCGGTAAGCTACCCAAGTGCCTAGGCGCGTATACTACCACTATAGGTATAGGGAGGTAGGGAGATATGTCACAATCG
The DNA here is from genome assembly GCA_037356035.1 of Xylaria sp. Z50. Lineage (NCBI taxonomy): Eukaryota > Fungi > Ascomycota > Sordariomycetes > Xylariales > Xylariaceae > Xylaria > Xylaria sp. Z50. The sequence continues at coordinate 792,451 of JBAWJU010000009.1, read as the reverse complement.
ATAAGAGGTCAGGTACAGAATATAGGCAAGTACATAACTCAAGGGTACTTAAGCATACCCAGGTACCCCTAGTATGCACGTGGAAGCTGGATCCTTCCAAGTTGTATCAGATATGTGTAAGTACATAGGTAACAATGAACTAAATAATCTCTGTATAGCGACCTGGGATACACTCAGATTAGTGTGTATAGCTAAGTCTATGTACATCCTTCACAGTGTAGCAGCCCCATATTTCTCACTAGTGTCTACCTATAGGTTGTATCTGATCTCTCTTACAAGACGCGCTGGTTTTTATTGTTTGTGTCCCATGCGACAACAACACTATCCTGTCTTCCAGATAAATCGCGTACATTTCCGAAGTTATCTTTTCAATCATCTATCTCTTCCTCAAAATTTTGATGTACACCAAAAGCCAGGGGACCGAAGCCTGAAACCTAAGTCCAACCTTGACTTGCATCAATCTGTTCTCTTGTCTCTATGCCCACTTGCAAGATGAACATCCATCAATACCCAAGGTATGTAATAGATATAGTATCTGCATCTTTCCTTGAGATCTGTGTGCCAAATTTAACCCCTTTTTATGTCAAGTACCTCATCCTACCCAATATGACGCAGCAATCATGTTACTGATCTCCCTTTACTCCATGTTATAACATTCCCTACCTCTGTGCCCTATCTTAAAATATCTTCTAGACTTCTTTCCTTCCTCTCTTCTTCTATAGTGTCTGTTAAGTCATACTGGTCTTGAATTCTATAGTGGCTTTCAATGTTATCACAGCATTACAGTTGAACCTAAGCTACCTAAGCTTCTTGAAGGTACCCCTTTGTCTTACACAACAGCAATAAACATGTAACTTTTCGAACTTTGCCTTTCAAGCTTCCATTGTGATCAAATGATCCTACTTGTTATTTTGCGCATCATAGTATATGTAAAATCACCTAGAAAGTTACCATAAGCACCTATAGTTGTGTACAATATTTACAAGTAAACATTGTGCTAACCAACTTCAACTAGGAAAAATGAAACAAATCGATATTAAACGCCCCTGAACAGCTCATGGATATATATTATATCAGCCAATACTCAGCATCGCTTCGATTATGGGCTGTTGCAGTACAGATCATATAAAGCGTGTGATTATTGTATCAAATCACCACCGCTTGACAAGATATCTGATCCAATATATATTATATAAGGACATACACCTAACCAGCTGAATGGAAGCTTCAGCAGCCAATATTTAGCAGCTTTGTTTCAGGATATCCTATTTCCTTTCTCGGTCTCAAGCACACAGCTTGTAATTCTATTCTTGTGCAACGATATCGGGCATCACTAGTTGTCCCTACAACAGTCAACAAAGACCAAGCGACGCACTGGTAACGCAGCACGACCTGATAGTGCTTGACTTGGCCCTTCCTTCCTCTTGACAAACGAAACACAAACGCCCTAAGCATCAGTGAGCAACCCCCGAGTGTCGAGCTAAAGACACAGCCTGAGTCAGATGAGCGACCTTGGAGGTACTGGCTCTATATATACTACTGCCCCCAAACTAGGTCACTTGGCAATGTACACAGGAGGTCGCCAACTTCGTGTCACTACAGCTTGCTCGGCGACAACAGAGGCAGTATCAAAGTATTAAACTATTGATTATTCACTGTGGCAAGACCTAAAGAGGTGTCCTTTGCAATGGAGGGCAATGCGCACCATATAAAGTCCTCCCAGGACACCCATCTTAACCACAAACTTTCCCACGAACTTCCACAAATTTCTCCTCTTTCGTCTAAACCAGCCCATCCACCCTCAAATCATCAGTACCCATCCACTCATCTTAAGAATCAACCTCACAAAGAAAGTCTTCTCGCTATGGACACCAACCGTGACCGAGTTGTCCAGGCTGCCATTGGCAACTCTGTTGTTGGCCTTGCCAAGAATAGCGTTGTCGTGGTGGTTATTCTTGGAATCAGCCTTGTCATCTTCAACATTGTCATCAAGTTCATGGCCAGACCCCACGTCAACGGCAACACTCTTCTGGCCATAATCATTGTCTCTGTGGCAGGCTATTTCATCTTTAGAATGGATGCAGGAATGGTACGTGGACTACCTCATCATTATGTCCTGGTGATATGTGGATCTGGTGGACACACTGCCGAGATGATTCAAATGGTTGAGCGGAGCATTAATTCTAAGAAATCATCACATCGACGCTGGGCGGTTGGCACAGATGATGAGAAGAGCTATGACAAGATTCTGGCGTTTGAATACCGTCTTCTAGATCGGTTTTCACGCCATGATCTAGATAGCGGGACTTTTGACATTATGCGATTTGGGCGTGCCCGTTATGTTCACCAAAGCTGGCTCACTACACCTTTCACTGCTATCCTCAGTCTCCTCGACATTATCCGCATACTTACAACACCTCCCCACCAACGGCCCATTCCTGCCCTCAGGTATCCCGGCGTCATTGTCACCAATGGCCCTGGGACTGGTTTCCTCTTCCTTCTTGTTGCCCAACTGCTCAAACTCATTCATCTTGTCCCTGCCGGTCATATGCGAACAATATACGTAGAAAGTTGGGCGCGTGTTAAATCATTAAGCCTAACAGGCAAACTAATTCGATCATGGAAACTTGCTGACATTTTCATTGTGCAGTCTCCCACCTTGGCCGGTCAGGACAATGTGGTGGCTCAGAACCTTCTTACCATGCCACAGGAGCCGAGTGTCCCCTATGACAACGAGTAAGGGGTAGAAGAACAAGATGTCGCCAACGCCAAGACTGGCCCCCAGTTAGGAAGGCAGGCAGAAAGTGTTCACTACTTGCAATGAAGTTTCTCAGTGGATGCATGGCATATTGCGTTTTATCAAACAAAAGAAGAAGAAAAAAGCAGATGGAACCGCAGAATCACGGAATCATGGAATCATGGAATCATGGAATCATGGAATTGAATTTTTGGCTGATCCACGGTGATCTACCCGCCCAATGATGCAAATCGATATGGTATTACTCCATAGTACATAGATCACACACGATCATGGCACGATAGCAGGAATTGACAATGCGTGCCCATCCCCAATCATACTTTGCGCAAGCATTTTGGCATTTGTGAAGACCCAGAGGCAATAACATCCCTCAAAATGAGCCCCCTTAAGCAATCATCACCTCCAAGCTTGCGTAGCACGGCTTGCGTTAATCAATAGCCTTGTGAACACATTAAAACATTTTTGGTATCTGACTCTCTAATCTCTTGTCCTGGTACTCCGATGATTAAAAAATCAGGTAGTCATAACAACCTTTTTGGGCCCCCTAGTGTTTGTCGTGTTGAATTCCAGAGTTCACATCCGGTGTTGTGTCGTTATAATGCGCACGTGACCTTCTTGTACTGGTGCATGTGAAAGACAGGTGCTACAAACAAGAGGACCAGCTGCACGCCTGACATTCATAGTGTCACGTGATGTGTATAGGGAGGAGCCCACCTACCTCTACTGTCTCTGTGGACCTCTTCACTCATTGAATAGCTTCATCCTATCAGCTATCAATTGAACTCTTGTCGTTATCCTAGGTTTTCGCAGAACCCTACATGAAAAGACGTTGACGTGTTAAGAAACTGCACAACATAAAGGATTATATCTACTAGGATCATGGTATAATAGCCATCAACACTGAGGATATGAACCATCTATCCTCTCTTTTGCAACACAAGTCTCTAGGTGGTGGTAGAAACAGCCTAAACCGCTAGTATAGGGAGAAGCCCACACGGTAATGACATTGTGAACCTCGTTGTGGCCCCTAACCGTCTTAGGGAGCCGACAAGGACAATGTAATGAATGCTCTTAGGCCTGTATCCATTCCCCGGGAGCTGCTGTGGACCTCTTGAGTAGAATTGTCGTCGGGCCGCCGAAAATATTCTCGCTAGGTCGCCGGTCCTCTCCCCTTGATACCAAAATTTCCGCCTTTATCCCCCCCTTTCTCTTGCCCTTCCTTCTTCCTCTTCTACTTCCACTTCCAACTTCTTCTACCTCAACCTCACACTAGCAATATTCCGTCATATTAGGAGTAAGTGCAGTTCTACCCTCTTGTGTTACTATAGTTATCATTCCTCTCACAGCTCCAACATGTATCAATTCTTCTACGGCGATTCCTACAAGGACCCCAGAGAACCATAAACTACACATCATGTTCAGCCCACAACAAATCATTACACAAGTCATATTACTATTTTTCTTTTGCCTAAAATGACTTAAATTAGGAAATGCCTATCTAACAAGTACTGTACTCAGAATACTTTAGGGCCATTTAAATTCCATCTCACGGTAGTTTAGATTATCTTCAGTCAAGGTATTATTGCTGCTACTTCTATTCTATCTTGTCTGCGCTCTTTTTCAGCCAACCTACCCAATAGTTACCCCATGATCCCTAGAATCCAATCCTCAATGCTAGACATACTATAATGGGGGCTTGTGATAGGGCTTAGAATGTGTATTCGAATTGCAATGATTCTACTAGGGTCCAAAGACTCCTTTGACCATTCCTTTTCAAAAATAGCTCTGGAGTTCTAGGTCTATATTTACACGAAGAAGTCGGCATTTGGTGACGATAGTTGCCAACCTACGTTAGCCATTCCAGACGCTCCTGCAGGTGTGTCTTGGGATGAAGTAATGGGCTGGCCTGGCTGAATCCCCAATACTGAGGCATTTGACATTTGTGGTCTATTTTTACACTTCTATAAATATCACGTAAAACTAATTGAGGGATGTATAGGAGCTAAACAATCAAGGTGATAGCATTGAGGCAATGCCAACGCCAACAACAAGAGACACTCAAGCCTCAAGAGGCAACAATCGAAGCTTGTAAGTCGGATTATTCCCTTTTCGCGTCTAGGTCTATAAAAGGTAAGGAAGGGTCGATTCGAGTTTGCCAGATCATTCAGAATCAGGAGGGATACCATTCACTTCAGGTTTGGTACCCTAAGTCTGTATCTATTACTTGCCCAGACCCTCTTGCTACAGAATCCGGCCGAGTTCCTGGTAATTGGATTTGCCTTGAATACCCTACCATCTGGGAACCTTCCCCCAGGTCAGCTTCCCATGATCCTAATCTTGACTTCTGGTTGATATTCGGACCCCTGTCAGCCGTATATCCCCCGATTACACTCGACTTCAACCACGGCGTGCTCTCTCAGGTACCTGTGTACTTCTCTCGCAACCGAGCCAGCATACTACCTCCTATTCACTACAAGCCCTCCCCCACATTCTCAAATAATGAAGCCGAAGTAGCCCCACCACATAAGCGAGCGACGTTCCTAGATAAATAGGTTAATGTGATCAACTCTAGCTAAGGTGCCATCAACATTCACCCAGCAGAATCTAAAGTCTTTCTATACTACTACCACCCCGACGCTGCCACAACCCAGGTATTCCCTTGTACCTTGACGCAGATTCCTTTCATTGCGTCACCTACTTTATTAACGTAATTCTCTTTCGTGATTCAGCCTATCTCCGTTTACCATTGACTACCTAGGTAGCCTTCGTTTCATGCCCCAGCCTTGTGCATGACTCGACTTCCTCTTCACCGAACACCACACCTTAACTTTTTTCTTCACTCCGCACCTTAGGTTCTAACAACCTGCATACAGACAATCATCTCGAGATACAAGCCCTTGTATCTAACCCTATTTTCCCCTGTCCGCATGCTTAGAGTTACATCATCCCACCGACCGATCACCTCAACCTCCTACCGCTCAACTCTAGGTTCACGCACTGGTCTGTATTGATCTCAAGCACATTCGGATCGAGATTTGAGTCTATCGCGGCGCAGATCTTTCACTACCTGCAAGAATTTCATCGAAATTCCAACATTATACCTACATACCAACTTCCCTTTTTATCACCTCGTTCCAAGTTCTGCTTTGTTTACACGTCATCATTCGCTTATCACAACATAATACTCCTACACAATTAGCACTCGGCCTCTTTAATCACACCGCGTTCGAAGCTTGTACCCTATCGGCCCTGCCGTAGTCACATCTACATTAGCTAACTGTGAGGTGGATGAGAAGCCCTGCTGCGACGTATTTTACCTGAGCTACTTGGGTCAGCGATATTAGACCTGGACGCCCATTTCACTTACATTCTACTTTTTCGGCCTTCAATATGCCTGCTGACTATCCCAGCAGCGACGATGAGGGCGGAGGAGCACCTCTGCATCCATCCTTGAAGACACCCGTTGGGGCTCCTCAGCTACGCTATGACGGAGCCAAGCCTGAGTCTCCAACTGATGAAGAGAAGGCCCTTGTTCGTGCTTCTGAGAATTTTGGAAGCCTAAAGGATCCATTTGCTGAAACACCTGGTGTCCCTCAGTCAATCCCTCCTGCTTATTCTCATCGGTCTGCGTTCCTGCAACCTACACCTAGTCGGGCAAACAATGGATTCAGTCGTTTTGGAGGTAGCCAGCCCGCAGCTCGATATCGCTCGTCGAGTACAGCGATTACTAGTAACTCGGCTCCTAGATTCCGAACAGGCATGAACGCTAATGCTTTCAACACTGGCAATGCCTTCCTTGATGAGGTAAGAGATCGGGTGCGCGTCATTTAGTTGACCTGATCCTGTTTTTGGTAAAACTTGCAATACTGACCATCATTAGCCTGATCTACACTCTTGTCAGCAGGTTTTCTCAGCTATCATGACTGCGACTCAATATGTCAACGTGTCGCCGGGCATGTCGAGCCAAACCCAAACACAGCTCACCCATCTCCTCCAGGAGATCTCTCAAGGCTTTAGCACGGTCACTGTTCAGCTGCGTCAACAACGCGATGACGCTAACCGGGGCAAAGAAGATGAACATGAGCGCTTCAAGCGCGCCATGCACGAACTCGAAGAGTGCCGCAAGGCTCTCGACACCGTGCAGGCCGTTAACAAATCTCTTGTACCCCAAATCAACCACCTCACCGAACGTGAGCAGCTGTTAAAGGATCACATCCAAGACTTGAAGCAGCAATTGCGTGTTACGCAAAAGCAACTTGAGAATCTTACTGCAGACGCCGTGCGCTTCCATGCTCATCATGACAGGATCATTGAGAACTACAAGGAGCAAGATGAGAAGCACTTCAAGGCTATGACTGTAAGTTCGCTAGACATAGCATTTGAAATAAATATGAATGTCCAGGACTAACCTAACATTCCCCAGGAACTTGAGAATGAGATCAAGGAATTGCGTAGTAACACTACTGCCCCCAACGCCGGCTCTTTCTCTTCATCCCTTCAACCCGCGTCTATGAGCAATGTTACCGACGGCAGCTACGACCCCAGTAGCTCGAAGCCACATAGCAAGCTAACAGTGCGTGAGGCTGCTGCGCTTTTGGACGGTCTGCACAAGACCGTTGATCAGACACGTAATCACGACCAGAAGCTTAAGAGAGACAACTTCGTCCCTAACCCCCAAGCACCAGCCTGGGCGCCTACGGGACGTACCCAAGCTGGGGCTAGCACAAAGCCTTCCCCTGAGACCAGCACTGATCAACAGGAGGACTCGTCTTCTGGAAAATCGGGGAACTCTGGCGAAGTGATTCTCTACTCCGGCCATGGCAATCAGAACAGGGTGGTGGCACCCTACGTAGGACCTCCTGCTAATGGTGGTGCACCCACCTACATCCGCACCCCATTCGGCGTTGTATTCGGCGAGTATCCCACAGTTGAAGAGAATTCCCGCCTCCCAGGTGACAAGATGATCCCGCGAGACAAGGACGAGTGGAATGTCGTCGATGTCCAGCGAGCCATTGCACACCTCTATGACCTCTGCAAGGGCTACGTCGCCAATTGCCACATGCAAACCCCGCCTAACGTGGCGTTCAGCAAGCTCAAGGACCAGGAATCATACACCTGGCATTACCTCATGCAGCAAGTCTACAAGGATCCAGAGCACGCGGCCAACCATCTTGCCTACCTCCTAAGCACCAAGGCCTATGTCCCTTATCTCATCCAGCGCACTTGCGTTGATTATCTCCTGAAGAAGCTCCTGACGCCTCAGGTGTTCCTTGGATTTTCCGATCAAATGGACGGTCACCTCCGGGCTCTGCAGGGTCAGCTCGCCAATATCGCTGGTATGCCTTATTCCCACGACCTAATCATCCTCGACTTCACTAACATGATGCTCTTCACAGATAACCGAGAGCGCCCCCCTCCAGCTCACAGTCGCAACCGCCAGCGTGTCATCGAGGACCACGCAAAGCTGATCAAGGCCATCGCGATGTCGAAAGAAGTGTCCGAGTTCCGCCGACGTACCGTAGAGCGTCACGCAAACATCATCAGCGCACTACTCGAACCGTGCCGTTCCCAGAGTAGCTCGGCCGAAATTGCGCAGAAGTCTCTGCGCATCATGGTCGCTGCCTGCTGGGACATCAGCATCAAGGTCTGGAGCAGCGGCAAGACGCTTCACTACGTCTTCCCCGAGTGCGCCAACAAGTTCTCGCCCGGCACCATGGAGGCTCTGAACGGCCATCACATGACCACCAACCCCGAAGAGCTCGTGACTTCGCAGTGCCGTGTCTCGCTCGTCGTCACGCCCACTATGACGCTTCGTGATGACCGGGACGCCGCTAGAATGCAGTGTTTCGCCATTCACAAGGCCCAGGTCTTGGTTATGAAATAAATTTCATGCAGTTGAAATCTCGACGCAAGGGAAACAGACTGACTCCTGTTTGTTCGGACTGTCCCAGGCTCGTCTTGACACTCTTAGCTTTTCGATAACTCATCTCTTTCATTCAGTCTAAGCCTAAAGCCTACTGCCACAAAGTTGAGGCAATCTGGGCCCCCGGGCTTCTTTCACCCATCATTCTGTCTCTTCTGCACAGTCCACTTGACTGTTCGTGCACACTTCTTTAATAAGTGAAGCCCTGCACCACATACACAATGCAAGAAAGTTAAAAAAGGAGAGAAGAAGAATCTCTTGCTCTACCATGAATGGAGGACGGATGCTTCCGTATCCTCTCTCGCAAAAAGGAGCAACAGGAGTAACTAGAGCTCCCAAAAACTCGGGGTGTAAGTTTGAGAGAAAGTGCTCCCAATCACTGGATGATTCACTGCACACTCTCTTCATTTAGCTGCATAGTCTTGCTGCTTCCCTGCACAGATCAGAGCAGTCTCCGCAGGCGAGAGAGATATTTCCTACTTTCTGTTCTTTCCTTTTCTTTTCGTTCGGTCTAGTCTAGACGCTGTTTCGTCTACACCGCGGAGGCAGCAATGCCTGATTTCCTTGCCTCATGCTCGCTACGCAAGTTCGCAGCAGAGGGGATCTCATAGCAGGTGGATGAAGGATGGCAAGTTCTCAGCACATTTTCGGATCTGCCTTGTGCGGCCTCCAAGTGAGCGCGCACGCAACGCACTGATGAGTTCGATAGATTCATTCCGACAGGCCGAGGAATCCATTCCTGACTTCAAAAAGGTGATAGCCCCCTTCATGAGCACATTCCGATCCAGTGGATCACACGATACTGACGAAGAAAAGTTCTTAAGTGTTCTAGTTACTGCGCTCGATTCATTTTCTTTCTCAATAAGCACATACAGAGAACGGGTTCGGTGAAATAAAGACGAGGGGTCAACTTGACGAACACGCTTTCGCTAGCCGTGCTCTGACCCTTCTAAGCTTTGGAGATAATCTAGCTTCTTCCTTCCGCCGCAGCCTAGGACATCTTCTCCAGTTCCTCGCATTGCACCACGTCGACAGCCGAACGGAGCCCCTTCTTGGTACCGGTTGTGATTCAAGGCCCAGGCCAGCTTGGAATGCGGACGTGTACGATGGAAGTTTTTCGACGGAAAGGAAAAACGAGGGTTGAGTCTTGGTTTGGTGGTTTGGTGATAGGAGGACTCTTTTGATGGGGTTCGTGCAGGGACTTTGCATAACACCGAACCTTCTTGACGGCCAACTAACTGACCAACCGCGCGCTTTTCCCCCCTGAGGCGGGCTTTCCGGAGCAAAGGCATGGAGCTTAGATAGATAAAGGTCTGTGGCTTAACGGAGGATTAGCTAGAATCTCAATACCAACCCTAAGTGCTTCAATTACGTAGGCATTTCGTTCCGTTTCTGTGATCGTGATGCACTCCTAGGTAGAAAACGTCCTCCTACATGTCACATATCACCACTTGGCTCAAATTAGAAAACTCAATATGTAAGATTTTATCTTTTGTCCTTTTTTTTTTCTCTATCTACCTACCGTCTCGCGAGACACGTAATCAATCTATTCTATCTGCGCCTTGGAACTCAAAGCCGTAGAAATAATAACACATAGTAAGAAGAGTAGAAAAGTGAAGAAGCTCGAAGTGGCGATAATAAAAGCGTCGCAAAAACGGAGACATTGCAACAAGTGAAGCCCGGCAAAGAAAAGAAACCGCCAGCGTCTGTCTATTTAACAGTTTTTCGGAAATCCCCAGGGGTCGTTTTGTTTAACCCTCCGTTCCATGTATCAGAATTCATCCGGAACGCCAAGCCCGAGGGTATCATTCTCTATGACCACCACCAGTTCCTTGCCCCGGATTATTAATCTGATTAAATAGCTCCGCGTACATGCGGTTCAACTCGTGTGAAGGTGGATTGTAGAGGCTCCAATTAAGTGGGCGCAACCAGCAGGCCTTCTCGAATGCGTTGGTTGTCGAGGTGTCTGTTGACCGCCCCGAGAACAATCTTCAAGATGATGTCGGCCGTGAGCTGTTCGCCCTCGCCGGATAGTTGTTCGTGGGTAACGCAATCCACTATATCGCGGAGCTCTTTTCCCTTGCGGTACTTTCCTAGACCATCGTCGAGCTCGCGTAGATGACGGGCAGCCCATTCGTCCTTTCCAACCTGGAAGAACTGCACACCGAGTTGGTGGTACGGAGCGCAGAGGGCGTCGAGTCTCTCGGCTTGTCTGATCAGGTTATCTCGAAGGACATCTTTGTCACTAGCCTCTCCGTCGGTGATGACGATGATGTTGAGAGGCTTGGGAAGCGGCTTACGCTTAGCCTCACGCGCTTCGTAGCAGTCGACGTAGGTTTCCATGATTTCGCCAAGGCGTCTTCCTGTAGGTGTGTTGAGCATGGGTTTTCTGCTGTTGAATACCGTTTTGACATCGTTCTGATCCGAAATGCCGACATAAGCATGGCTGGCTTTTCCTTCTTCCTTGATGGCTGTTCTGGTCCAACCGGGCTCGTTCTTGTGGGGGTCGTCGAAGAAGTTCATGTGGTAGGGGTCATTTAGAAAGTAGAGATCGATGCCATCCTGATCCCACTGCATACAAATAGGAATGATCTGTTGGATGGCATTTCTAGTCTGCTCCCATCTACTTAGCTCGCCTGATCTTAGCACCGAACTACCCCTATCATTCCAGGACATCGAGCTAGAGTCATCGATGAGGAAGACGGTGTCGAATTCGGCTAAGAACCTGAATTTATCAGCTTCCGAGGCGTTCGCGCTTGCTGGGCCACGTAAGCGACTGTATAGACTCAGAACACGGGAAGGGGGTTTTGTCACGGGAGAATTATGTGTACCCTGGCTAGAATCCTCAGGCTTCGTTAGGGCGTACGCAGGTGGCGGATCCGTGAGACTTGAGGAAGCAAGACTTTCGGCAAGAGCCTCAGCATCCTTATCAGATTTTCTACCTCTGCCACTGACAGCTCTTCTGACGGACTGAAATCCACTAGAGAGCGAAAACGACGAGCGCTTGTCGTTGGTGGACTCAGAGGAGCCTAACATCTGATCTATTGACTTGGGCATCTTGGGAATCTCAAGCAGTGAACTTCTGATATCGACTGTAGTTTGGTTTTGCAATGTTGATAGAGGCAATTGTTGATCCTTTAAGAGTGGATAGACCGCTTTATACCCCTCTAAGAAGGGATGTGGGAGAGTTGAGATATCGGAGAAAAGGGAGACTAGGTAGGTAGGGACCCGGATTGACCCCAAGCACGGGGCGGACGGCGGCGTTTATTTGCTGCGTTTGAAAGGTGGCGTATGGCTCTTTGTTTGCCAAAAAGCTTAAGGCACAATTAGTGCAGAAATGCCAATTCCAGTATCAACGCAGATGCCGATTCCGATAGATGATAACCCCAGCAGTACCCCGTGATAAGCAGGCGATCGCTGGTTGGGTTCCAACGGCAGGTAAGTAAGGAGGTTAGGTTGTTTGTCAGGTTTGTGCAACTTCTCCAGGTATCGACTGGTCGACTGGCTTGTCTTGGTTCTTGATCCCTCACAGCATAGTTGGACTCAGGTTCACCTATCCATATATACTTTTATGTTTGTACACCTATGGCGGGCAGTGTTATGTATCAAACTTCGTAGGTGAACTCACTTTGATAACATGACAGCCCCCGATTATGCCTTGAAAAGTTTTCTAGTCATGAATTTAGATGGGGATAAGTCTAGCTCTCGTCCTAATACTGATTGATAATCTAAAGAATTACGAGAGAAGAGATAGAAAAGCGCCGCAGCCCGTGTATCACCGATATCATTAGGTTTCATCATGGTACATCGAGACCTGTACATGTGGCACTATTCGTGGCAGTGCATAAGGCATACAGTTCTGCACAGCCCGAACGGACGCCGTTGGGGTGGCACTTTGTATTTCTGTAGAGCCCCAATCTCCCCACTAGCCACCACTGTAAGATACCCCACCCCCAAATCTTCATTCAGCCCCCAAGCTTGACAAGTAGAATTGTACGGTCCTACTCCTATATGCGAGTTAGTACCGAATAAAATAAGGCACGGGTTTGAGGTGAGCCTCAAACACTTAGCCGCAAGGCTATATTAGCTTATAGGTGAACTTCTTACCAATTTCGCGGCAATATACCCCGACAAGGCGGTTGGAAAGGCGTTTACGCTAGGAAAGATTAAGTCTTACGACAATGCCAATCGAAAGAGATATTTCCGAGGCTCAATCGAGTATATCATAGAGTTCTAGCATTAATAGAAAGGCAAGAGGGGCGAAAGGATGAGATGAAAGGGGGAGCAGAAGGATAAAGCGGCAAAAGCGGCAAAGTGGCAAGCCCCTGCCCATCGTCACATGTGCGGATGTCGGCTACGTCTAGAACATTAAAACTCGTTTCTAGGTTGGAATAATCTACATGAGTGGCAGGGTTCGGTATTCGGACTCGATATGAGGCTCCGTAAGTCGTGTTGATCGTGTCGTAGATGTCGTGGATAGAACATGATCATGACAACTCTTCCTGCGGTCATTACGCCCAAAGCGGAGCCGTGACCTCAACCGCTCGTTCTACAACCGCCTTGACCCTATCCGCCAACACCTTCTGACTGCATTCGACTTCGAGGTCTTCCAGCCAGACGGTGGCGACCATTTTATCCACCGTGATGGTAATGCCAGGAACCGGAATGCCAATTTTATGTAGCCGTTCTAACTCCGTCTTCTGTCGCAGCTCGAGGAGCCGCTCTTCCTCTTCATCGTCATCCGAAAGCTCCATGGATGCGTCCGAATCTGCAGTATCGCCTTCACCCGTCTTCCTGGGCTTCTTGTCTCTCGCTAAAGGGGGTAATTTAGGGGTTGCCACCGGTGTCACAGCGTCCGTGCCGAACTGTGCTTCCAGGAAAAGGAATAGGCGCTCCAGTCTCTCTTGAGCTGTCAGACCTGCGTGAGGATTGCGGGCAGGGAGCTCAGGCCCATGAGAATGAGAATGCTTGCTTGCAGATTCTATGTGTTGTTAGCAATGAAATATCAAGAATAATTAAATGACCTACTCTTGACAGCAGCAGGACTACTCTCAGTTGATAACAGAACTGCCATGACAGCGTCTGCTATACCATCGTTCAGCATATTCCCCTCCCATTCTAGTTCTACTTCTCCATTACTGCGATACCGTACTGTTACGCAGCCCATGACTAGATAGGCGGCTACGACATGGGCTACCTCTTCATCTACATCCTTCATCTCGTCCTTACCATTCGTTGTTTCACTACTATCACTTAGATTTTTTGATTTGGTTTCCGGGAGTTCCTCTATGCTGCCAAAGGTGCTCTCTAAGGCCCATTTGATAAGATCGATGCCCGCGGCACTGAGTGTCAATCTCTGTCGACAGGCGATTGTGGACGTCGTGAGACCCGCATACTCCCGCAAGTCTTCGGGATCCATCAATGACATTTTAAAGTCATTTTGAACGATAACGCCCGCCACCAGTTCTGCCTCGGAGCTTTCGGGAGAAGGTAAGTACCCGGGAGGAGGAATGGATGCGAGCTTGCCAACAACTTTGGCGACCTTGTCCGTCTTGAACGGGATTCGGAGCTCCTCGCAGTTTCGAGGACTATAGACCTTAGTTTTATCTGCCTCGACCCTGTTGGCATTAAGCGAGAGCAGTTTGGATTTAAGCCGCATCATGTTATGCTGTTCACCGTGTACTAAAATCTTGACATCTAGTTAGCTCAAGTATTCATATCGCTTAGGGATAGGACTTACAACAACAGGAGCAGCAATCTCTTCGATGAATTCTCTGTTCTCCTGGCCGTCAACGTGGGCGGCGAATGAGTACTCTGCAACACTACACCTCCGGGGTATCATAATCTTTTCGCTATCCCCACCCGGGGCTCTTCTGATTGCGTTGGTATTGCGAAACATGACAGCTTGAATCTGATCTGGTTCTTGGACAATGTGTTTTGCCATTGTGCCTTCAACGCTGTAACCTGTAATGATGACACCGTTCTTGTCGCTTGGTGCCCATCTCTCCAAGAGTTCTCTACTTACGCCGTTCTGAAGCATACCGGGACTAGCGAGCATGACGCAGCCGCCTACATCGTCGAACCTATCCAAGCTCTTGAGAGATCGGACGTAATTGAAGTCCCAGGGACCCCCCTTCCCACCACCCTCTCCAGCGGCTTCTGCCTCGGCCATACGCTCTCTGAACAGGCGTTTGATGTTATCATTCATGGCACCAACGTACGTCTGGTATACGACCATGCACTTCCGCGCGAGGTTACTAGCATAATAGATGGGGAATCTCTGAAACTCTGCATGCTTCCCCCAATATTCGTCCAAAATTAACATCAACTCTTGTGCCCGACCGAGCGCGAACACGGGCATGAGGACGCGACCTCCTCGGTTGAGAATATTAGTAACGGATTTCATAAGAGCCTGCTCTCGTTCTAAACGAGGCACGTGCGTTGATACGCCATATGTTGATTCGGTGATGAGCACATCAACCTTGACCCCTCGGGGCACCTCGGCGGATATCAAATGTCGATCTTGCTCTCTAGAGTAGTCGCCAGTAAATAAGATATTAAGGCCGGCAATCTCAATCAAGAACATAGCGGCACCTAATACATGGCCAGCCGGGTACGGAGTAATACGGATGGATGAAATGGTATGAGTAGTGTGGTAGTCAATGGCCTCGATTTGAGGGAAACTGTTGATATGGTCTTGCTCAGTGTAAACGGGTTGTGAGGTTGAATGTGATGACGTGTTACCAACTCTTACGCTGTCTTGAATCAGCCACTTGTAGATGGCCTTGGTGGGATGGGTCATGAAGACCCTGCCCCTAAAGTTGGTTTTGGTCAAGACATAGGGAAGAGACGCAGCATGGTCAATATGAAAACTTGTAGCTTCGTTAGCATGGTCTTGATCGACGTCTCCCACGATACAAGGGCTATGGAGAACAGAGCATTGTCGTCACAGTCATACGGGCTACTATCGGTTGAGAGATGGACAAAGTCTTTGTATTGATAGCTGGATACGGGATACATGAAGGAGGCGTTTAGAAAGCTAGGTATAAAAAAGTTGGTTACGAGCTCATGGTGTTTCCTTTTAGGTGCAAATAGACTTGAACGTTCTCCCTTGATCGTAACCGATAGCGCCTAGGACTCTTTACAACTACGGGGAAGAAATGCGCTTGGAATACTTACTGGCTGATAAGAAGCACGTCTACGGTGCTTAGATCGAAATCGTCAAAGAATGGGAGCGAGGCGAGGCCGTCGTATGCGGGATGCTGACCAGCATCCAGCTTCAAACCGAAGCATTAGCTCGACGCCTCTCTTCAGCTCAGCCACCAGATAGGGAGAACGTACCATGACAGTTTTCCCCTTGTATTGGATGATGTGACAGGATCGGCCGACCTCATTCCCACCGCCGAGGCATAGGAACATAAGCTCATCGGAAGGGTCGACGGGTTCTTCTGGAGTGGAGGCGGATGCGGCCATTGCCGACGCTTTGCGCTTGGAGGCCATCGTGTTTCCCTCCTCCTAGCTAGCCCATCTACGAACAATGGCGGATTAAGGGTCAATGGCGGTGGGTCTCGACAAACATAAGAAAATGCGATCGTGTTGCGATTGTCGTCTTCGGGTGAAGTTTGAAAAGGCGAGAGTCGAATCAGCGCATGGTCCAAGATTTATGAAGCAAGGGTTCGCCAATTGATACTTGACAGCGAAGTTGATAAGTGGAATGGTTGTTTTGCTGGAATCGATAAGGCTGACTTGACATTCATTCATTAGATACCTACCTGGGTACCTGTAGAAACAAATGCTTAGCAGACGCGTTTTGGGGGCGTTTAGTGTAATTCAAGGGACCTACCTAGGTACCTGTCCCAACTTTACTAACCTTTACATAAATAGTATAGATATATGCATATCCCATCTGATAATTACATAGTGCAATGTTATATGAGAGGAGACAGAGTTTGCAGGTAATGTAATGTTTCATTTAATATTGAATAAGAGAGTGTGGGTCGGCAGCCCATGCAGGTGAGAGCAGGTGGGGGTCAAACATTCATGTTTCCATACATGTGCACCTTAGGTACTTAGGTACATCAAGTGGAGTGGGTTTACATTCATTATCGTACCTTGTAACTCATGCAAATGAAAGTGGGGATCTCATGTCGCTGGTCCGTACACTAGTATACTTACTTACCAACTTAGAGGCTCGAAGCAATACCAGCTGGCAGCCAGGCCTCCTCGGGCAGTACTTGGGTAGGTACCTAGTGTAAGTATTGACGCTATAGCTGCGCTACAAGTCTAGGCTGCTACACGTGTAGCCAAGGTAGCAGCAGGGTACCTAAGCAGCAGGTAGCAGCAGGTAGCTACAAGCAGCAGAGAGACAAGAGTTGGGGTCACGTCGCAAGAGGCTCCAAAGCGCGATAAGGTCCGTGCACCTACCACCGAACATTTCCAATCGGGGGGAAGCTTTTTCTGGCGCTGCACTCTAAACTTAGCGGCAGAAACAGAAGCAGAGTGCTCCTCACATCATTCATTCACTCCCTCACCTGCCTCCATCCTTCACTCAGCCAACCATCACCACCACGAATCCCATCGCCACCTCTCGTGCGCAGCCTCGCGTCAACTGCTCTTCGTGTTGTCGACTGCATTCCCATCTGAGTCCAAAAACACCGACACAGCTAACCCGTCGTTGCATGATTCGATCGACGAGAACCGAACGCTGCTACGGCACTCCTCGTTGCTGTCGGATGGGTGTTGTTCAGTCTAGCGTGACAGGCCCTGTGCCTGTGCCTGTCTAGTTGCAGCTGTGGTGACCCGACTGACTGCTGACGTTCAAGCCGCTGAGATACCATCCGTGTGTTTCGTGTTGGACCTGTGAATATTGAATGCGCCCTTGTCCTCGTTGGAGTGCCGCCTCTATTTTCCATTCTCGCGCTACTCTTTCTCCCCAACCGCACATGCTTCTATAATCCACCGCAACATCGTACAACCCGACTACTACCGCCGCCACTGTACGACGCCGCCGATTGAATACATCCCTTCCATCTCCATTCAGTCGACATGTCGCATTCTCAGCCGAGCATTGCCACCCAAATGCAGTTCCAGCCGCCCCCAGCATCTTCGCCCTCCCCGAGCAACCCAACGGGGGCCGGCTATCCTTCGGCGCTCCCTGCCGTTAATCGACCGAAGATGTCTCTTGCACCGCAGAATTCGCAGCCCAACTCGCCCTATGGGAATTCAACACCTTATGCCGCGAGCCCTACATCCGGCGTTGCGACACCAACAACAACCACCGGACTCACATCACCACTCCCAGGAAGCATGGCAACTACCTCCACAACTGCTACCACCCAGGCTTCCCAGGGCCAATACAATTCCTCTCATCAACAAACCGGTCGCTTTGCTTCCATGGCATCGACAGCACAGCCCTCCCTGGTACAAAGTCCCACGCCTACGCCTTCTCAACCTCCCGCTCCGACGTCGCACACAGCTTTTCATTCTTCTCAATCGCCACATCAAACTCCGACCCTTACTACTAATCATGCTCCCTCTCCATACTCACAAGCTCAACTCGCGCCAACAAACGGTCCCAATGTTGTCCCAGCAACCGGCAATATGGGACCACCAGCGATTCATCCCTCAAATTCCTTTTCAGCTGCGAATGACATGGCCAAGCAGCCATCGCGACCCGCTCCGTCTAAGACCACAGCCTATGAGATGAATGATATGCTGATGGGCACTGGTATCGATCTCGAAGAAGAAGCGGAGTATATGAACAACCTCGAAACGAGGACGGGGTATCCACACTTACCTGCTGGCGGAAGGGATAGCCTCTACGGAGCTGGCCCAGCCAATCAATCTGCTGAGCTCATCGATGAAAAATCCCAGGAACAGTATGCAGCCCTCGCTGCCGACCGCGCGTGGAATGAAGCAGCCCATAGGTTGGCTGTGACCCGTAGTCAGGAAATACGCCATCACCTATTGGAGCCGGGTATCCTTCATAAGCGGATGCACGATATATCCCAGAAATTCGGCCTTACTCTTAATTTAGACCTTAAGCCAGATGGAAGGAGCCAGTACATGGGGAAATTCTCCCAGCCTACTGATTTCCCCAAGCCCGAGATGAAACTAATATATCGAAAGAATCCGGATGGGACAAGCACTACGGTTCAGACATATGGATCATTCATTCCTAAGGAGTCATTTTTGGTCGACCAGATAGCGCTACTCTCGATAGGAACAAAGGAGCGCCTGCGAGACTTACTCGGCGATGCCAATAAGATTGCTCAAACACGCCAGAAGAGCTCACATGGTACTGTGCCTACTGAATGGCAGGACGCGGCAGCATCACCCTCACCGAAAGTGAATGGTACACATGCTGAAGGCACGCGAACGGGAGCGGAGAGTGCAATCAGCCCCCGCACCAATCCACTCAAGCGTATGGAAGCATCATAATGAACAACTGAACTTCGAGTGATTTGACTGACCTTTTTCCCTAGGCCCATTAGATGAAATGAACAACGGACTGCCTACACCTATCTCCGAGGCGCCCACGCCAAATTATCTCATTGAGAGTCTACTCGAACTTGGAAAGCAGTCACAGAGTGCAGAAGAAGGTCGATTAAAGAAACGACAGAAGAGAATGGAAAAATCGGCTGAAAAGGACAAGGAAGGAGGTGAAGCTGGCTCACGGAGCGGATCTGTTGCTCCCGGTACCCCAGGTTCGGTCGCCCCCGATGGAGGAGATACTAAGTCTCTGTCTAAAAAAGAGGGCAAGAAGGCGGCGGCGAAGGCGGCAGAGAACAGCAGCGGTACAACCGTGAATGCAACGCTCAGCCTGTTTACTGGAGGAAAGAAAAAAAAGTATTCATGGATGAACTCCAGTGCGGGCAGTGGGGCTAGCACCCCAAGGCCCCAGAGTATCTCTGGTGCCCCCCCCGGGACCGGTAGTTCCGCAACCAAAGCCGGACGCGGGCCTCTGACCAGAGCAGGGGTTCACTATCTAGGGCAGTTTCGTGAAGATTCAGAGAAGGGCAAGAATATCCAACTTCGAGATTGGATTGTCGTCCTCGAAGACAGGGGGTTGGACCCGCGAAGCTTACAGACAGCCTATGACAAGGTTGACAGATCAGACACAGGCGAAAAAATAGCCACAGAGAAGTCATAACGACATGTGCTCTTCTCAGTCGAGGGCCTAACTATGGGTGACTTCCACCTCGACAACTAGTTATATAACTAGTCCTACAGCTAGCTCCGGCCGTGGGCTAACTACCGACTCCTCCAATCGAGCACACGGCGCGCATATCTTGCTAAACTGTATTGAATAATTGTTTCTTCCCATTCAGCCAGGCGTTGATACCACGGGGCATAGGGAGGTGGGGTTCTTGGGCTTCTGCATGTTGATTTTTCTCACCTCGCTCGTCGTCAATAATACCGACTAGCGAGAGTACATGGTCACACTTTCCAGAGTGGTGATGAAAAAAAGGAACTCCCCGCGATGATCTACTACGAACTGGTTACCATTTGACTGCCGTAAGCTTACGAGGACTCGGCACAAATCACTCAGCCAACAAAAGGGCTACAGCGCTGCAATTTCTACTTTCACCATAGAATTAGAGAGTACGCAAACACAATGCAGAAAGTATAATAAGCGAAAGTAAAAAAGAACTTGCCTTTAGGATATGCATGTTGTGATATACGTGAAGCCTACTCTCAATCCCGTGAACCCGCGCGAAGTTGCTTACTCCTTGTACGACTTGTCGTTCTTATTAACAGTAACTTATTACATTAGTAGAACAATGGTCCGAACGTTTGAGTTATATCCATGGATATGTATACATATATATCAAAAACCAGAGTTGTCATCATCCATATCATTGGGGTTAGTGGTAAGTACATATGAGCGTCGGTCGAAAGTGGAGTTCGATGCCGTGATCGGGGGGCTCCGACTTGCTCCGACCCGACGGTGATGATTGCGCATTTCATACACATCGTCGTTGACCCCGTTTGCTTACGTTTTGCTAAGTTTGGAGCTTTTGACGTTCTCGATATACGATATATCAGCATAACCTGAAATCCGGGGGTATTTTGATTTTTACTAAGAGCCTGACCAATCTACCTATACGTAAGTAGTCTCCTACGAGAGAGGCGATTTCTCAGCTAACCCCATCCATTCAGACGTCTATCTCATCCCATCTCGCAGCGCAACGTCGTTCAGAACGGGGATACTTCAACAAGATGGCCAAGGCGGTGAGTTTTTCTCAATGAGACACCGCCCGAGATCTCTACGTGTCGTACGGTGTGGTATAAGTAAATCACGATAGCTAATTTAATGCATCGCGCGAGTGGATAGGCCGTCGGACAGATATGTTCGTCCAACTCGATGGCGGCGAATCTGGCGCAGTGCGTGAAGCTCGTGGGCCAGGCCGCGGGCGCCGGCGCTAAGGTAAATGGGCCATTTTTCTTGTCTCCTTGCCGGCTCTACTGTCGAGTGATTTCCATCTTTGGGTTCTGGGCTTGCTTGGTGTTGGGAGAGGGTATGAAGACGGGATGTAATAAGATGGGTGTATCGGGCACTCATCTAGGTATTGTCGTGATGGCGTTTAGGCTATGAGATGGGAAGACTCATCCTGAACCAAGTCTTCAGAGCAGCATAATGACGAATGTGAAGGAGCTTATGTCTTATGAGAGGTTGCTCGGGTTCACATCGAAGTATCGAGATTGCAATCTACATTTAGCGAAGCCAAGTACATACAACAGATTCCCATTATTTCAATCCCCATATCCCTTAAAGAGAAGACACTGACACAAAAACAACACCATCCAGGTCCTATTCCTGCCAGAAGCATCCGACTACATCGGGACATCGGCCCAAGAATCCATCTCTCTCGCGCGCCCCATCGCCACATCGCCCTTCGTGCAAGGTCTGCAGGCCGCCGCATCACAGCACAGCATAGCCGTGCACGTCGGCGTGCACGTGCCCACAGAAGAGAGCCCAGATCCCCATACCACGAAAACCAAGCTCGCCAACCGCACAATCTACATCCAGCCCGACGGCACGATCCACCCCTCGGGGTCCTACGACAAGATCCACCTCTTCGACTACGCGGCGCTGCGCGAATCCGCCAGCACGAAGGCCGGGTCGCGTCTGATCCCGCCGATCCCGTCGCCCGTGGGGCGTCTAGGCAGCCTGATATGCTTCGACCTGCGGTTCGCGGAGCCCGCGCTCCGCCTCACGCGCTCTCCCAACGGGGACAGCAGCAACGGACCAGCTCAGATCCTGCTGTACCCGTCGGCCTTCACTGTGCCGACGGGCCGCGCCCACTGGGAGGTGCTATTGCGCGCACGCGCCGTCGAGACGCAGAGCTACGTCGTAGCCGCGGCCCAGGTCGGCGCGCACAACGTCGACGCCACTCCTCCTCCCGAGGGCGGCGACAAGAAAAAGCCCCGCGTTTCCTACGGCCACAGCATGGTGGTCGATCCCTGGGGCCGCGTGATCCTGGAGATGAAGGGTGTACGTCCGGATTGGGATGGCCAGGACAGCGAGAACGCCGTCGAGGACGGTGCCGTAGGTGAGTTGGGTGTTGTAGACATTGACCTGGAGGAGTGCGAGCGCGTGAGGGAGAAGATGCCGTTGGTGCGGAGGACGTAAGTGCCCTCCCCCTTTGTCCCTTTCACCTTGTTTCCGATACCAGCTGTGGTGGGATCAAGTGTACGAATAAGCGCGCCTTACATGTTCTTTACTAATAGTGTTCTAGTGATATTTATCCCGATGTTTGTGCTGAAGTAGAAGCTTAATGTCAAGGCCATCACTAAACAATGATAAATAGAAGACAAGATAAATTTGGTGAATAATTTATTATGGTATGGCTTGGGGATGAAGCTTCATTTGAAGTTACAAGCCATTGCATACGTGTATTCCTGATTCCAAGCACTAGAACATAGTTGCACCGATTTGGTGACGCCAAGAAGTTTGATACATTCCGTATCGTCCCTCGTTCCATGCAATGCAGATTAGTCTCCTTCGTTGCATCTCTTGGATATCAAACCTCAAGGTACTTCTTCAGACCAACCAGCCTCTGCTACGCGTTTTCACATACACGTAAATCATGCCCGGAATGATGCTAGAAAAGTCGATCCCTAACGCCGTGGCCATGACCACTACACCAATTTTGCCTCAACCGCCCAAGTCGCTGTGTTGGCTATTGAGATATTGTGGAATCCGCTCGCTCGAGAACCGACTCCTAACCATGGAAATAAAACGGGACTGTGCGACTCATACTAATACAACTGTACAGGTATCGTTGAAGAGAATATCGTTACTTCTTCGTAGGGCAAGGAACAAAGTTCCCTAGCCGTCGATGATTGGGTTAGAAGGCGAAATTGATATGTTACTCCACCCTGGGCCGATATAAGCGAAAAAACTTGTTACCGCAAAGCCAGGCCCTGGAGATGATATGAAAGGGAAGGCCCGAGGCATATACATAAATCCTGCGTCTTTGGCCTGATCTCAGTTCGGATACTACCGAAACAGTTACTGCGAGGGGTTAGGTTGATTGAAGCCGCCCCGGCCACGAGAGCCACGACCACGCATGCCACCGCGCCCTCGACCACGACCCCGGCCACGGTAAGGGCCACGATAGCCACCATCGACACTTCCTTGGCCAAAAGTCTCCATGTTCTTGCGCTGCTCTTCCCCACGCCACTCTCGCCCACCTGGCTTTTGACCACCGTTCTCCGCTCGCTCTTTAGCCTCACTGCTAATATTGTCGAAGAAAGATCTTGTTTTATTGTAGGCACCATCTTCAAGCTCTGGTGTCTGCGGCTTGTCACCATTGGGAGTTTCTCCCACAGGCGAACCGCTAATAGCCGCTTTTACAAGCTCCTGCTTATTGAATTTGGCATTGGCCGTCTGGAAATCGAAGTCGGCATCGGGAACCTCGATTTTGGACTGGGGACCTGCCCGGCCTCCACGGCCACGCCCTCTGGGGGCACCACCTCTGGGGGCATTGACTCTCATCTCATTCACTTTCGTGGCGAGGTTATCTATGGCATTATTCGCCGTGTTTGAAGTAGTACCTATTGTAGCATTAGGATTATCTAATTTAGCCATGGCAACAGCAACAGCTGCTTTCGCAGCTTGCGTGGCGTCCTTCAAAGCAGCAGCGCTTGTGGGGCCGTTAGATTGTTCGGCGGCAGGTTTAATAGAGGCGGTAGCAGCTATAGCATGAGGGCCAGATCTAGACAGGATGGCTGCAGGAATTGGCACAGCAGGTGTGATACGACTGCTCTTAGGACCGGTCGGAACGCTTTTCGGTTCATCATTGTTAGTTACAGATTTGTTCGTCGATAAAGAATCCGCCGTAGCCTTAACTTCTGCAGCTGTAGGCTTCGATTCAATAGGAGGAATGGGCGCCGCCTCTTTCAGGGCTGGCTGCGATGAGGGCTGTCCAATAGTCTTAGATTCCGTAGGTAACTCAACCGCAGGAATACCAACCGGTCTTTGCTTGTCGGCACCAACACCAATAGGTGTTGGCTTGTTGTCTTGCTGTGGTGTGGTTCTCATGCCCTGGCCAGGAGTGCCCGGGGGACCTTGAGGTCCAGGAGGATATCCGAAGTTGTTCCAAGGGCCAGGACCGCCAGGAGGAAACCCTTGACCGGGAGGAAACCACCCAGGAGGCGGCGGATACGGCATTCCATTAAAGCCTTGACCCGGTCCTGGGCCCGGTCCAGGTCCACCACGTCCCCATTGGCCCGGAGGCGGAGGGTAGAAGCTTGGAGCGAAGTGATTCTGAGTGAAGCCAGCAGGTCCTGGGACTTGACTGGGTGGGCCAGGAGCTGCACCGGACGGACGGGTACGTGCCTAACATCAGGATTGACAGTTAGCGACTTAAGGGTTCGAAGCATATAAATATGTTAAATAGGGCTATAATTCCAATGTAGATCAGAAGGAAGGCAACGGAAATATCAACACGGGGTTGTTTGCGCAATTCAGTAAACTTGTGTTTACATCCGAAATGGTTCATCATATAGGATTTGTGTTTGCTTTTCGCCAAACATAGATGGAACTGAAGGAGACTTACGCCGACAATCGCGGGATCATTAGGGACTGGGGGAGCTTGGTTCTCTTTAGGGGCGGCAGGGGCCTCCTCAATGCGCAGGTCTTTCACATCGCTGCCTCGAAAAACGATATATTCGTAAATCTGATCTGATGCGGCCACCTCATCTGCGGGGTTGCCTCGGCGGCCTTCAGTGCCGTAGGACTTGACATTTTCAAGTGAAACTGTCGACTCCTCGCTATTTATCTCGTGTAAAATACCCGAATAGCTTATCGGGCAAGGGTTAACAGGTGCATCGCAGAGCGACCATCGTCCGATGCGCTTACCGAATATCGCTCTTTGAAATCAAAGATATCCGCGAACTGTGTAGAGACACAAGTTAGTGACCCTAGTTTGAGGCAGCAGTGATTACGACGCGCCTGCATTGACGTACCCTAGGAATTCGGACATGGTTAATTAATGGTGCGCGTCCAGCGCAAGCAAGAAATAGAAGGTAAGAAAGAGAAGATGTGGACAAGCATAAACAGCTTTACGACTGGAGATGAAGAGGGCGCAAGCACCAATGGATGTTGAGGGTAGAGAGACGCATAAGTAGACAGGCAGGAATAGAAATGTGCGGGATGAAAAGCTGGTGGCGGAGGAGAAGAAGGCTGAAATATTACCAAAGGGACCAGCCATTCAAATTGTGCCACTAGTGCGAGACTAGCCTGGAAACTGTGCCTTCACCTCACCGCCCGGCAGAATCTGTTTAATATATTTGTTGCTTGACAAACACTACCTAACCTTAACAGTTCCAACTGGGTACACATAGATACTGTGGCCACTAGAACGGAGAACAGCGGTTGTATTAAAACTCGTCCAGCGAGAGCCTAGCCAGAAAATATGGAATAGAATGAAGGTGTGTGTTCCAGAAGTGAAGATTATGGCCAATGGCCCCCCAGTCATGACTTTATACCCTAGCAAACGCCGCGCCCTACAATACATAGGTACATGGACAGTACGGGCATATACGTATATAAGTAGGTATAGGTACCCAAAGGCATATCAAAATACAAAGGTATAATGAGAGTACCTAGGTGCCTCTACAAGATCACTTGATTCTGTCGGCTTACGAAAACATATACGTGTCAGAACCTAAGAGTAAAATATGAAGTGTGATGAAAAAAATGTGACTGCCACTATGTACAGCACACTTTCTTTGTTCAAGAAGGTGTGGCAGCTATAGCAGGCATAGTAGTCCTAGTAGAAGACATGTGACAATAGGGGCAAGGATGAATGGTTAGATTACACTGCCCTTCTCTTTTTAATTAGCTTGAAGGGAAATCATTATTATAAGCTGTAGCTCGGTAGGCTAGTCAGACATATCGGTATCAGATCCAGAGCTACTTGTAGCATCGTCTGAGGTATCCGACTCGGCACCTTCCCCCAATATCTGACCATCCTCCTCCCCGGACAACTCCAAGCTAGATTCGTAATCAACGAGTGTTGATGCTTTCCGCTTATTAGACAATTTCTTCCGGCCCTTTTCTTCTATTATGTAACCCTCACCTAAGCCAGTGGCACTAGCCGGTAACACATAGATTGTCGGGAATTCAACAATTTCTTGGCCAGAGAGAAGGCTACACAGGCCTCCTGATGCGTCTAGTGGTACCAGCCTCTGGGGCTCCCGAGATGGTGTTTTCGGCTTGAGAAGTAGAAAGCGATATTTGTTTTTTGATGTATGAAAACCGTCCGGATCCGAGCCGCTCCAGGAGCCGTTTGTATAGTTTTGAAGTAGACATGATGAGCTTTGCCACGTGCTTGTTGAGTCCTGGGGCCATTGTCCCACGGCTTGCTGTTTTCGAAGTGCCTTCTTCTCTTCGGCCCGTTCGCGATCGGTCAGTTGTTTTTGCCGGTCATACCCCAATGCCTCGACGAAAGCAACTTGGATAGGCGTCTCGTCAAGGGTCTTGTGTAATATGCGCTTGGGTGGAATTTTTGTATCTGTGCCATCAAATAACAGCCATTCAACTTGCCAATTGATAGTTTTAGTCCGTCTATTCCAGCTGGTCTTGTTCTCCTTAGATCGTGTCATGCCATAGGGCACTGACGATACATGTATTCCGAGATGACGTAACCTCTGTATCGCAACTCTATCCCACTTCCGGGGACCATCATCAACGGTGGTCCTACCTCGGCTTTGCCCCTTGTTGAAGCGTGTCTTCTTTTGTGGTGGAGGTTGAGAGACTTCTTGGGGGAGGATGTCCCTGTCGTCTCGCAATACACGCTCGGCTCGTTCGACGGATCTCTCGATGTTAGTGAGGAAATTATAGTCGTGGTCGATCCCAGCATCAGTCTTCAGCTTGTCTAGGGGGACGAAAATAGTAGGATCGCGCTCGCCATTACATGAGGACCATGTCTTGTGTTTTTTGACGCAGGATAATGAGCAGGTCCTCGCTCGACATCGTGGACATTTGTATCTCGGTGGTTGAATGCGACAAATAGTGCAGAGCGAAGTCAGCAAGGGGTCTGCCATGGATAGTAGCAAGGCGCAACACGCCGTGGATATGGATTGGGAGATGCAGGTATAGCTGGCGATGACGAGAAGGAGTATTTTCACTTCGTCTCAAAGGCGCATATACTCAAAATAAAACTATTCGAGATATGTGGTATAGCTGCCTCGAATATTCAAGGTATATAAGAATACATTAAATAAGGGAAACCTAGAAGATCTGGTTTACATATGTGGACAAATATATAAAAGAGAGGCGGGAGACAAGAGCTTGTAATAAATATAACTTGATAATGGTAGGTCAATGATGATGAGATAGAGGCAAGGGTCACAGGCGTCTAGCCAATGGATAAGGTTACTGTGATCTAGATCTAGATAATAGCGTACCTAATCTTATCGATAAATATTTAGTTCTAGGTTGGCTTATCGGGTACCTATCAAGCTGCAGTAGCGCTTTGATTTTTGGTTCGGAATTGCTGCATATGCACGCAAGATGTAACAGGCCGCTAGGATCGATCCGTCCCAGCTTCATGATACTTCCAAATCGAGATTTGTTTGATCATAACATGGCCTCTCTCGCGCTCAGGGGGACACTTTATTCTTACATCCATCGATCGCATGTGGACTCTCTCACATTTTTTACAAGATGATTACAGTATGAGTACAATAAGATCATTCGTCGTAGCAGATATGCCAAGTTCCATGTCACAGAACACAGTTCGGGTCTCCCGGGATCGCCCACCCCTTCTCATGATCATACTTTAGATGCTATCCAATGGTGGGGTAAGGTAGTGGCTACGGCCGATCTCTTTGCCTTTCTCCTCATCCACCATATAACCTAGCGGCTGTTGCACCAGTGCACGTTGCAAGTCGTGTGGTGGATAAGACACTCGCTAGCCGATGGCGTCAACGGGGTCACTCAACTGGTGAGATGCCGATGCGACTCGATTTAGTGACAGCTTATCAATATCGAGTACATATAAGTATGAATATACACCACATTATCTAGAAGAGCAAAAAGGGCCGATGCTAAACTAAGGCAAGATCACCCAGCTGACAAAACCCGCGTCCTCCCTATTTTGGAAATCTATATAAATTGCTCTTCCCTTTCCTATTCCTTTTCTCGCTATATCCTTTTCTCGGTACAGCTGTAGAAGAATATACTTCCGGGTATTTGCGGGGTTGATCTTCCAACTTCTCGTTTTCTAGTAAATCCCCGCCATCATGACGACAATACAAGCGAACGGCGAGGGGCAGCAGTACGACCCCACCAAGATATGGACAACACTGCTAACCAACCGCGCATACTTTGGTGGTTTGCTGGTTCTAGACCACTCGCTGCGCAAGTCACGCAGCCGGTACCAGCTCAAGGTCATGGTTACCCGCGATGTCGAGCGTGACGAAGAATACATGCGCGCCTTTGTCGCCGCTGGCATTCCCACTATCGTCGTTGATAAGATCGAGCCCGCACCCCGCGATGGCAAGGTCAATCGCGGGACCTGGGAGAAGTTAGCGCCATGGTCGTTCACCGAATACGAGGTAGGTTGTTACAAGTGATTCGCTGCGCTCGAGTATCCGTTGTGCTTCGTTGCTTTCCATCAAGCGCATCCGCTCAGAACTCAGTTGTGGAGGATTTGACAATGCGTCGATGCACTACACTATCTAAAAATGGCGCAACATTTCGACCAGAATACTAATGGTGTATGTGGATTTTGTGGTGTGTAGCGCGTCGTGCTCCTTGATAGCGACCAGATCATCCTTCAAAATATCGACTACATGATGGAGTTTGAGCTCCCCGACGGTTGGGTAGCCAGCACCCACGCTTGCACTTGTAACCCGCGCAAGCTCCCACATTACAGCAAAGATTGGTTAGTTATCTTCTTCTATTACTCCTCTTTAGTATTTAATCATAGACTAACCTCCCATGTACAACAGGATACCCGAGAACTGTGCCTTCACCGCAGCAAACCAAGAGACAGGCGAGCCGGCACTGATCACAGAATCTAGTCCCAATAACCATCATTTACTTAATAGCGGCACGGTAGTATTGCGGCCATCGAAAAAAGAATACGATGCCTTGATCGACGCCATGAACACGCATCCCGACGTACCCAACATGATATTCTTCGACCAGGATCTCCTTGCCATCGTCTACCGAGGCAAGTGGAAACCTCTCCCTTACACATTCAACGCATTGAAACCCATGCGCGACTGTCATGCCTCGCTATGGAGGGACGAGGACGTAAGGATCCTACATTATATTCTCAACAAGCCCTGGAAGAGCCGGTCCTACAAAAATGACCGTATCGAGAGCACACACAAGCTCTGGTGGGACGAATACGCCGACGTCGAAAAGGAGTGGGTAAATAGCTCTGATGAGCAGAAGAGAGAGCTATGGAAGAACGTAGTCGTGCCTGTCGTTGCCCAGGAATGATTTCTCTCAGTCGCTCCTCGAGAGAATGCTAGTATAGAATAGATGGGCTGCATAACGGCTAGTTCAAGTGGACCATTGACTGGACCACTACGCAGGACAAACTTTCTAATTTATATAGGAAGAGCAAGCGGCACGTTCCAATAGTCTACTAGTAATTTGGCTACGCCTGTGGGATCCGTGATCTGATTTATATGCACCCGAGACTCCATCTAGCCTCGATACAAAGAGTACTTCGATTATCCCGTCGTACGTGTCACGTGGTTTTACGCCGCCACAGCAAAACCCTGTGTCCTTTTGCTTCTTCGTCCGCCTTTTATATATACGTCGTTATTCTATTCGAGCCTTCCCATTCACTTACTCCTTAATTTTAGCATCCGCTCTACTAGGCCGCGTGCCAAAAATCGTGCTCCCAACTCTAACCTCATCACTGCCCAAGGCTATAGCTCCCTCAAAATCCTCACTCATACCCATACTAAGCTCCAGCTTCCTCTCCTGCTCGAACCCGAGTTCCTTGGCGACCAGATCCCTCTGCTCCCTCAGGGCGACGAAATCCTCGTTTTCGTTCTCCGGCGTCGTGGCGACGGAGCGCGCGATGGCGCCGATCGTCATGAGGCCGAGCAGGTGTAGGTTAGGGGCGGCTTCGACGGCACGACATAACTCGACGGTCTCAGGGCCCGGGGCACAACCCGACTTGGCGGCTTCTCCTGATGTGTTGACTTGCACGTGGATATTAAGCTTTTGGGGAGTGGACTCCTCAGAGGATGAGGAGGAGGAGGATGAGAATGTAGCTATAAATTCTCCTCGGTATCGATCTAGTAGTTGTGCCTTTTTGAGCGTGTCTACGCTCGATACACACCAGAGATTAGGAATCTTGGCGAGGTTTTTACAGTGGCCTATGGATTAGGTTAGTACGCGAGTGACAGATCGTCACGGGGAGATAAGTCGCAGGGATATCGAACATAAGTTTGGTCTGCGGGCATCATATATCCAGGTACCTAAAGCGAATACTCCAGGGATTATCAATAGATGACTCACTCACCCGATTGCAAACCGCCGATGAAATGCCATTGAATATTTCTCGGCAGCAACTCAGCCTTCTGGGCGAGCTCCTGGGCGTAATTCTCGCCAAAGTGCAGCTGCGGCTCCGCCCCGGATTCCTGCGGCCTCGAGAGAGCCCAGATATCGTTAACCGGCTTCAGCTTCGAGACAGCCACCAGACGGACCTAATGACTATATTTCAGTAAAAATTCCCTAGCCTCTGACGTATCTCAAAAAAAAAAAAAAAATATTTAAAATAATTTCACTAAGAATGGGGGAGTCATGAACGAGAGTTGCAAGATATATGAAAGCACGCGTGACGGCAGAGTGTCAAGTGAGAAGTTGACTCACGCTGCGGCCCTTGCTGACGGCGGCGATGCGTTCGCTCACGCCCTTGATCTGCGAGATGAGCGCTGCGGCTCTAGAAGGATCGACCTTCATTTCCTCAACATCTGCCATTATCATGCCATCAAAAAAAAAACCCTTTTCTTCTCATATATATAGTAGGGGACGTTATCAAGGTGCTTTGGGAGCGGAGACCTCACAGTGCTGAAAGAACTAGCTAACCCACACAGAAATACAATATGGGGTTCAAGGTGTCCATACAGTATGTATACGGTATCATACTGTGTTTGTAAGTGATACCGTCGACTATCATCTCACTCAACTGTCACAGACTGCGAAGCTAATTAAGTCGCTAAATCCTGTCTCAGAATATAATCCAAATATAGACCTCTGTACCTAGTAGCTCATGTAACAAAGTATTGTGCACGAGTCTAGCCTAGACGCTGTTTCACATGCTGAGAGCCATGGCACAACAACAAATCCCGAAGACAAGCCTATTGTGAGATATTAGAAGAAGAAAAGTAGCATGAAAAGAAAAAAGAATTTGAGGAAAAAAAAGAAAAAACGGAGAAGTATCATGTAATGGCCAAATTCACATAAGATAGAGTGGCCGTGGGCATAGGAAGATGAATTGAATCCCCATGTGCTATTATTGTCTTGCTCAATAGGCCTAACCTGAAGTTGAGCATCAAATACTCACTTCTTGACATCATCTAGTGCTAGACTCACTAGGACCGTGTACCATGATACCCATATCCAGACAGAATAGACTAAACCGCCTCCCTCGGCAACCAGAAGACTAGAGCCGACGCCACCTATTCGGCTCCAAAATCGCAGTACAAAACATGCCAGCTAGGATGGACCGGTCAGATATACACTATCCAGCACACGAAGTAGTCTCGTCTTCTCTTTTCTTTTGTCGACCTCATCCCAAATCCATCTACATCATCCAAACACCCTGTAGTATCATCATGGCGACCATTCAAGACGAAGTCCAAACACTCAAATCTTCAGATCCAAGGGATTACCCCTCGGCGTCTTTTCACTAATCCTTGCAGCCGTGATATTCACCAGAGTCTCCAGCGCCAGGGAAAGGCTTTTCCTGTGTTCGCTGATCATGGCCCGCTGGCTGTCGAGGAGTCGCTGCTGCATGCGTATGAGGTCCGCGGCAGAGTCCAGCTTCTTCTTCATGCCGGTGCAGTTACAAGCGTATTCACCGGCCTCTTTCAGCTGCATGACCCTTCCTAGGCTGGGGATTGAGTTCCATAGAGATATGATGGCGAGTCGAACGGTGGTGAACGAATTCTTCATCCTGGGCGCGGCGGAAGAAACCATTTCCGGTGTGCCGGTTAGCATGACCGACGAATCAGTATGGACAAGTGGACACAGCGTGTAGATATTCCGGCGCCCCGTGAAAGAGCAGTACATGATACCGGTCATGACGCCTTTGGCTGTCGACGTGTACGAGTCGGTGGTGTCGGTGTTTGAAGCGATCGTAGGCGTTGTCGTACACGTTGTACACGTAGATAGGAATACAGTGGTCGTCAACGTCTTCAACTCGGTGTCAGTGATAACACTTGTAATGGTGACAATTATAGTCTGCACGACAGTAATATCTTCACTATCTTCCGATGGATCCGTCGGGGTTGTCTCGGGCGGATTAGTAGCAGTAACAGGTGGGACCTGCAGTACGTCTTCACGTGCGTTAGCTGCTAGCTAACATATATATATATATATATATATATTGTTTGATTAGGAGAGAAATACCTCTCTGATCCAGAATAACCGGCTGGTCGTCCGATGTAGCCTGGGCTAACGAGAAGGATTCCTGGTTTCCTGGGCCGACAGACGTCGTTGTGATGGGCTCAGAAGTGCTTGTTTCATGGTAAATAGTGTCTTCCGACAGACCGTACCAGCCAACTGTAGGTATATTAATATTCAAAGAGAGGGCCGAGTCTTATTCTAATAGGCACTGACCTATAACTGAACCAAGAATAAGAAGAACGAGGATGAGAAAAACGTATCCCGCACAGCGAAATGCCTCAGGAGACGTTCTGGTCTTGAGGCCTAGTTGTCGGGGTT
Organism: Xylaria sp. Z50; assembly: GCA_037356035.1. Taxonomy (NCBI): domain Eukaryota; kingdom Fungi; phylum Ascomycota; class Sordariomycetes; order Xylariales; family Xylariaceae; genus Xylaria; species Xylaria sp. Z50. The sequence goes on along the minus strand of JBAWJU010000009.1, from coordinate 759,337 downwards.
GTGTTAATGTCGTACACATTCAACAAGGGTTTCAACGTAGAGACGTACCATAACACTTATCCTTTAAGCGATCAAGCTTTAAGGACATGATGGATTTCGGTTGGGCGCTTCGCTTGGAAGTAGGCTCGGGGTTGGGTTCGGTGTTGGGCTCAGGCTCGGTCTTCTTGCAGACTAGAGATGATAGGGATATCGCGGATTTCCTACAAATAAAGAATACATTCTGGTAGGAAAATAGGACTTGGCGAGACGGAGCTGGAGATGGATGTTCTGGTTTCAAGGATTCTTGTTCCGGGGACTCTTGTTTCGAGGAGTCCGGTGAAAGTAGGGCCTGTGGCGACCCCCGGATTGGACCCTGCGAATCGTGAGAGGTGTCGTTATAGCGCCCTCCCAGCGAATTAGATGTTGGTGTACGGGGGGTCTTCATATTTTTGCCGTCGACAATGGCCTAAGAAAGGAATAATGATAAAAAGGAGTAATATTAACAATGCATTTCGTAGGGGCGAAGGAATGGTTACTCGAATATCGCGAATGCTGGTTCAAACCTCTACAGTGGAATTAATGCAGAAGTTTGGTAACTAGGCAACCTAAGAGACGAGAGAATGATCGATATGATAAGCAAGGCAAGTACATAGGTAGTTATTAAAGTGGGCAAGTTGGTATGATGACATTGTACCTACCCAGAAGACAATACAACTTGAAGTACCTGAATGCGCGTTGGGTGGCCCAAGTTTATTCGGAAACTAGAATTGGCCTCAACGCTATCTAACCAACTCGATGTAATGCCTACACCTACTCCAGGTTATCTCAACGTATGTCTGGAAGCCAGCAGCTACAGTCTTCTTTCCTTGGCCAACTTGACTACCAACCTCAGCATTAGTAGAATTTAACAGAGCCTCAGAACAAAAAGAAGTTACTCATAGCTACCATGTCATAGCTTGCGTATTGGGCCTTGAATTACGACGTAGATAGATCGAGTTCGACTATGGACCTACATGATTCTTCAACATAGGCATATATTATATACGCCCACATCCTCCTTTCCACATGTAACCAACCATCATGTTGTATAATTTATTCCTTAACCTATACCATCATGAAGGCAGAAGTCAAGCTAGCAACCTGTGTTGCCAAAGAGCTTTTGCCCATCAAACATATCTGGATTACTATCTCACCAGAAGCTATTCGTTCCAAGACCGCATTATGTAGGCTTATTTGCTCGTTTGTACACTGGTTTTTATGTTCAATCTCCTATGGACTCCCTATGTCACCAATACATTACTAAAAGCATCCGTGATCTCCTGGCGCGTAGGCCCTTCCTGTACGAGAGACGGTTTTGAGACACCCATGGATATCCTTTGCTCCATCATCTTAAGCAGCACAGCGGGCACACTCTCATCTGTAGCTCTGATAGTAAGCCGGACCATCTGTCATGCGTTAGCGGCTATCATATTGGTTATATTTTATCACGAGACGTACCTGGGATGCGTAGTTTGGCTCTAGCCTTAGCAAGCAGCCGAATTTGCCACCTTCAGAGGTATGTAGAACGCTCGCACCAACAAAGTTTTTGGTGTTCGGATCAACTCCCCCTAAAATCCCCCATCGAAATCCTTCAATCACTTTGCGAACAAACGTCTCGTGAATCTCTCGGGTCGCCTCTTTTCCGCTCACAAGGCCAAAAATCGCCTGAGCTTCCCGGGGCGCACCGCCAATTTGCTTCCACCTCTTGAAGAAATCGTCCGCTGTTAACTCGGCTGGGTCCATGAATTTGTGCGCCGTCAGGGGGAGCTTTAGTGTCAGCGCCTGGAGAGCCCCCGCGAGGTAGCTAATCCTAACCGTCGGGCTCTTGCTAAAAACCTTCTTAGACTCAAACATAATAACCTGCCGTGCTTGCCCTCCTTGAGAAATACTACTTTCAGGCAAGCTCTTGACATCCCAGGTCAGATTAGCCTTCTCGCTATCATCCAAGTCCAAAGTAGTCGTAAAGGAGCTGATGGTGGTAGGCGTCTTATTTAGGAAATATAAAATGAGGCAAGCCATTTGACCACGATATTCAGATCTGACTCCGACCTGAAGCTGTCCATCTTCGAAAAGAATACCATCGGCTTTGAGAAGCAACTTGTTGTACCCAGGCTCCCAACCGGGAGACAAATGAGCGGCACTAGCTAGATTTGGCGCCTTCAATAGCTTTTCGGCTGCTGGTCCCGCGTTCATATCAAGTCCAGCAAGATCATTGGAGTGACCATTGATACCGTTAGCAGCGCCATTAGCAGCTCCATCGCCGTTCGTCCCCAAGTTAGAACTGAAAGCTCTCTTGAGTCCTGGCTGCTTAGCCATATTCAACTCTGAGCTATCAACGTTCGCATCCTTGCCACCGACAACCCAAGTTCGCTTATCGCTTGTACCGGCATGCTTAGAATGGAGTCTAGACAGTAGCGCAGACTGTCTTTCGGGGAAAGGCGGCATCTCGTCGCAAACGGTTCGAAGGAGGTCGTCGGTGGGAAGGCTTGCGAGAGTTAAGTATTCGCATGCCCGCTGTTGGAGTTCAGAATCCAATGTGTGAGAGTATATCTCGAAGACATGAAGAAGTTGAGGCTTAATTTCGGGAAATAGGTTGACAAACTTGATGAACGAAGACAGTATCATCGCACGCGTGCTGGAGGAACAAGCAGAGAGTTTCCCGGACAACGCCATGAATTGCTCGATCGGGCTACAGCCTTTCTCCTCTGCGATCAAATGGCCGAATTCGCCCAAAACATACGCACCGATCTTCACCAATGTCTCATGGCAATGGTCTTGCTTTACATGTTGCAAAGTATTTTGTGCTGCGTATACTTGCAATTCCTCATTGTTCGTTACAATCTGGATGACACGTTGCCAGACCTCATCACTTAAATGATCGCCTGCCACAGCCACGAGCCGTAGTGAAACATTGATGTACCACTGAATGTCGGTGGCATATTTTTCCGTCAGAATCGCAATTTTTAAAGCCATCTCCTCGCGTATGGCGAAATCCGCATTCTGGAGGTACTGGAGTAGTTCCGCCACAATCGGTCCAGAGTTGGTCGAGTCGCACATACTATATAGCAAGTCGAGACCCTTCCTCCGTACACTAATATCCCTGTCCTTGAGAGAGCCCAGGATAACTTCTTGGTGCTGCTTGATAGGGCCCAGATTCTCAGCCCGAGCGGCAAGGTGCGTCATGGCCTCTAGGCCAAGATACCGAACGTTAGTCTCTCGAGAAGTTATAAAACGGCCCAGGCGAGACGATATCTGCTTCATCAAAGCGTGCTCTGTATCTAGATGGATAATCAAGTTGATCGCCTCGAATAGGACAGCATTTTGGGCGTTGTTCTGCTGTACATTCTTATTGGACTCCATAGCCAAATTCAAAATCTTTTGTAATGACTCTCTAATCATTTCACGGACATGGCTGTCCTCTAAACTTGGCGTTAGTGGCTTAGGGAAGTATCTCGGGAGGGTACGTACCTGAAGGTGAAAAGTATTGTAGTAGGCGAAGTAGTTTGATCTGGATCCAGGGGCAAGGAACCTTATAGTATAAATAGTCACCCGAATAGTCACCGTCAACAACTATTCGCTTCAGCCGCGCGGCTGCCTTGACATATGCGCCCTTGTATTGGTCGGGGTTGTCTTGTGCGACAGCCATCACTAGAGATGTCACTGACAAAGCTACGCCAAGATCGGCGTCATCCATCAGCGATATTATGCGTTCTGCCCACTGTGGCTGAATTATATCTGGATGTTTTCGGTACAGGCGAAGAAGAGTAAGCGCAGCTTTCTTCTTCACGAAAGCCTTCGATGTGCTATGGTTCACGTTAGTCGCTGTCCAGAAGAGTAGGAGACAACGACGTACGGCGAGATCAAAAGCCTGTGGACTTCGCCACTCAGAGCTTCTCCCATTTCCCTGCCTCCCACGTTTGCAATCGCATGTAGAGCCAAGCAATTAAACAGTTCGTTATGGTCCAAGAGGTCCTTTCGTATGCTATTGACGACCAAATGCAGCAGCTCGTGCTTCTCGTGGAGGAATAACGTCATCGCCAGATACCCTATTTGCTTCTCGGAATATTTGTTCGCCGAGATGAGATTGACCGCTTCCAGATGTCCAAAGTCGACATTCCAACCCAGGATGTAGATATACAAGAGCTATCAAGGTTAGGACGGGAGCATTAACATTGGCATGAGGGTGAAAATACCTTGCAGACATACTTCTTCTTGTGGTAGCCGCTTAAGCTGCCATCTAGATACAGAAAGTTAGCATGCGCACACCGTTGTCCCGAAAAGTGTAGCCCGTAGCTATAACACACCCTTGAACTTTTGGCTATGTGCAAGAGGAATATGTTAGCGACCCAATGTCCAGCACTGTGGTGATAGCTATTAGTACGAACCGAATATTTGCTAGTTCCTTGTTGATTCTCTTCTCCTCCAAATCCCTTGCCCGCGCATTTCTTAGATCGGCGATAAATTGGACAAGACCGCGCATGTTGGAGTTATTGTTACTCGACCGGCCGAGAAAGCCGGATGCCGCCGAGGAAGCCATGGTAAAAGCGTATGTGTATACGTATGCGTATGCGATGAAGTCGAATTCTTAAGGCCGGGTTTATATCCCACCACACTCGCGTTCCCCAACCAGCAACACACCGCCACTCCCAATGGGTATATAATTATATTGATAATAGAAGAGCTGAAGGTGTTTATCGTCCAATCCCTAGAGGTCCAGAAAGCGCGCTCGAATTTGCGGCTCTCATGGCAGGCCAGGTCAATCCATCAACATGATCAGGCCGATTCCCGCCGAGAGTCAGTTGGTTTCGGTCGCAGAGCAAAGGCCGGACGTCTCGAAGAGGTCGGGGAGGGACAGGGATCGTTGGTAACGACTAGGCTGTGTGTATTGTGAGCGAGCAATTAATTGGGCCAGTCTGCTCGGAGAATGTGGTAATCGTAAAATACAAGGATGGAATAACAGTCGCCGGGAGATGCTCGAAGACTTGGGCGCACGAACCAAATGAGTGAAGCTTATTGGTAATACCGCTTCCTTTGAGCCTCGAGAGTCCAAGTGCCCGCGGCGGATAGGGGACCAAGCACCTGTTCCGAAGGGGCTACATACAGTAAAGCTGTTTAAGATACTATGCGGAGCATAGAGGTACCTGGGAACTGCACCTATTTAGCTACGGAAATATAAGTATATTATTATTACACGTAAGTAGTAGAGAGGGTTTATGTAGGTAATGAAGCGCTTCATTATCTCCGCACATTATATACCTCTCCTACCTTGAGTGTGTGTTTCTTATATCGCATCGCTATTAATTATCCAAGCTAACGTGTCTCTTCAATACTCTACCATCATCTGAATTCAATTGATGATTGACAGACCATATTAATGGCAACTTTGAACAGACTTTGAAGCTGAGATCCACTGCACAGTACCTAATCTCAGGTACCTACATTAGTAACCTAATCAGATAGCGCATGACAGGGATCCTCAGAGTAGCTCCGACGTCACCACCATAGGTACCTAGCTCTAGATTCGAAAAGCTTCAATTGTCCAAGACAGTTTCGATCATTATGTGATATATATCCACAGAGCTTGGGAGGATGAATTTCACGGCTCGCCGCGCTACCCAAAGATGCCGACACATCTCTAATTCCGGGCTATCACCGTTCATTGCACCCTTGAGTCGTCGATCATACGCCTTCCAAGCAGCGACGCCGCCCATCCATCAGGTCTTCAACCGGCGCACAAAATGGCTGCAAAAGGAGCGCGCCTCTCACCATGTCGAGGACAGCAGGACCGCCGACTATCTGAAAGACGAGGTCGCGATCCGTGTCTGTGAGAGATTACTAGTAAGTTATGATTCATACCCACCTTGACCTGTCTCAACGCTAAATTGATCTACCGTGATAAGGATATCAAACGCAACTACCCTCAAGTACTTGACTTCGGTGCTAATTCATGCAACATTGCCCGAGCCCTAACGCGCGAGAACCCTGACCCGAGTCCGGAAATGCCCGTTTCAGATCCAATTGCGACTAAGATAGGCCATCTGTTAGCTGCTGACTCTTCTGAGAGCATGCTGTACCGCGATGCCGATCTCGAATTCAACAAACATATCAACATGACGAGGCAAGTTCTCATAGACGAGGAAACTTTGCCCTATGATACGGACTCATTCGATCTAGTCCTGAGCTCGCTGAGCATGCATTGGATCAACGATCTACCCGGCGTGCTCGCCCAGATCAACAACGTCTTAAAGCCAGATTGTGCCTTCATCGGCGCCATGTTCGGGGGAGACACTCTCTACGAGCTCCGAACGTCGCTTCAGCTAGCAGAACAGGAGAGGCGGGGCGGTATATCTCCTCACGTCTCACCACTAGCTGATGTGCGCGACGTTGGCGGACTGCTTCAGAAAGCCGGCTTCAAGATGTTGACAGTGGACGTGGAAGACATCATCGTTGATTACCCTAACAGTTTTGCTCTCATGCAGGACTTACAGGCAATGGGCGAGAACAACGCCGTTCTGGGCAGGGAAATGGGCCCTATCCAGAGGGATGTGCTGTTAGCTGCGGACGCGATTTATCGTGAGCTTCACGGGAATGAGGATGGGACATTACCGGCGACGTTCCGGATGATCCATATGATTGGCTGGAAAGAATCGAAAGACCAAGCTCAGCCGCTACCTCGTGGAAGTGGCGAGATCAACTTGAAAGATATATTAGAGAACAAATAAATTCCATCAAGATTTCAACCTTGTTACCTGATACAGAGTGACACAACTTAGTAACCGCCACTACGAGCTTATAAATATCATGGTGATGAATCACTCCATCCTGAACCGTTTTTTTAACCCCTGCTGTGTTGAATCGGTAGTACATATGATACAGAGAATATCGTAATACGAAAATTCTCCAGGTTTGAGGGAATGGTGCAGACGTGGTCGTTCCCATTTCCAATCTATTAGATGGATGAATATTCTTTCTATCAGTAGACATAAGGTTGCTATAGGTATAGGGGCCTATTCTCGACCTCTCGTAGACGAGGAGAATCCTACTACATATAGTAGGCTTATAGTCTACCAAGTAAATAGTTCCTTTGGTTCATCAGTTCATCGAGGCTACATACTCTAAAGTCTCCTAATTATTATCTTATTGTACTCGGCAATTCAAGTTGGTTATCCATACTACGCAGACCTTTCTACTCCTGTTCTTAAAGACATAATATTTCTTGTTCTTCTAAACCACACCGACTACGGACATAACAATACTCTCCCGATGTTTGCTGTTCTACTATGGCTTGGTCCCCCATCTCATAAATATATATATATATATATGTGCGTGTGTGTGTGCAATATCCATCTGAGTAAAATTCACTTCAACCCCCTGATGTATAAACCCGCAAAATCGAGCAATTGTTAGATAGGTCTCAGTATGGATCTAGCCCAGCATGAATTTCGCCCAAACCAAGGTCATCGAAAACGCAGGGCACTCGTCATATATTTGAGACATCGGGCTGAAGGGCAGACACTACCCCGTCCCTTGGAATATCACACCCGGGCAGGGCTGCTCGATCCAAGCAAGCTCTTCGGGCCTTTAAAGAAAATTTTCACTTCTAATACATCAGCAATCTTCGCATAAACTAAGACGCCGTCAAGAAGTCACGTTATAGAGAGGGGGTGTCCCCGCGTAGGCCGAGCAACGACTTACGCGACGCTTTCTAGACTTTAAAAAAAAATCGAAATCAACCAGAAATGACATAAGAATGCGCGAGGTCAGGAGTTTACAATAGGAAAGATACTCTAACTGTTTCTTCAATCTATGTCACATATAGCCTAATCGTAGGAAGCTAGCCTTTGGGCGAGAAAAACAGAAGATCTTGGGTAAACCGTAATACACACAAAATACACATCAAAAATATCACAAGATAGACCCGGTAGCGGATCCTACGAGTTAAATCGAGTTAGCCACACCAAGTCTAAATGCTAAAGACTACGAAGGTGAAATTTGGTATGTTTGTGTGTAATTGGATATAGTATCAACTCTGTAAGGATGCTTTCTAATTCTAGGCGGCACAGCTACTCGATTACTATGCAACTCTCGTGAGATCGGTCTGGCCATGATTACCGCCCATTACATTCTACTCCCGCTTGTTCTGCTTGCTTTCCCGCCATCGAATGTTGGCCGGAGGTATCACCGGAATCTGGCGGGCTTATGGAAGGCCGTGAATTCACGTTGGGTGCCCCTCCTATAGCAGTGATCTTTTAACGATGTCGATATCTAGCGCGAACAACTACTTCATACTTTGCGCCAGTCGGTCATGCAGCGCTGTATCGATCCTAGCCCGGCGACATCGACGACTTTCTCGTGCCAGCTCAGCAATACACTCATACCCGCACCCGTCGACTCATTTGTTGAGCCGGGCCTATTTCCAATCTGACTAAACCCTGTGGCCTGGGGTGTGAGGTTTCGTGTTGGTGTCCGGAGGCCTCCACTCGACGCACTGCCACCCGCCATACCTTTGTATCTAATCCATCGGGTTAGAGGGTGTGCGTTGTATAGCAGGATGGAACTTGGGGAGTCTACTCACAAGTACTTCATCAGTACATCCACCAACTCGCTACCGCCGTTAGAGTCATAAATCCGCTGCAGCATCGGCGTCATCTCGCTAGCTTTGATGGATTGCAGGACCTCGATGACAGTCTGTAGATGTGCGTCCTGCATTACATCGTTAGCATGCCACTGTGGGTGTGCTTAGTGTCATCAGCCCCATTCCCTTGAGCCTGCTTCCGGTGCTCTCCAACGGTCTCCATGTTCCTCAACTACACCGCTTCTGCCACGCCACCGCTACTATGCATATATATATGCTCACCGCTTTTCCATGGTTGCACCCGCTATATCTGCACGCCGGAATATGACACTGAAACGTACCTTTGCCACCTCACTCCCGTTGTAGATGGGGTTTTCTAGGCACCCACGCAACGCGCCCTCGGAATCACCGCCCCGTAACAACTGACGGACCTGACCGTTAAGTGCTCGTACGTCGGCCTCGCTGGCCTCGGGTAGAGGCGGGTGTAGCGTAGAGGTATCGAAGTTCTGTGATGAGTCCGGGTCTAATGCATCGATGTTGATGGTGCGCCAGGCATCGCTAAGCGACGAGGCTGTGTGTTGCTGGATGATAGACATGATGTTGTTATTTTGGATACGATCGAAAGGGCCTCTCTCGTACTCGAAGGGAGACGGTGGGGATTACGAGAGGAGATTAGGTCCGAAGGTCGATACAAGGAGAGGCAGGCTGGCTGGGCGAGAAGGCCCGAATTCTTGGGGGCGACGGAGAGAGTCGGGACTTTGGCGGCGGCGGTTCCAGGGTCGAAGGCGAAGAAAGATATGAGTCAATTGATCGGGAACTGAGGGCGAGGCTTGTTGTAATTGAGCTTTGAGGCTACGCTGCCTAAAGCAGTGGATGTAATATGTTGGAGATGTGTGGGGGACCATTGACGTTGCTCTATCATTGCGGGGCTATCACCTACGTAGGTGCCCAAGGTAGCATAGCTAGTGTGGCGTAGAGGGTTGTGTGCATGAGGATAGTGGCTTAGCTAAGGGATAGGCTCTAGGCTCTAGGCTCTATTATCTAAGGATTTACAAAGAAGCTGACATGACATCTAATATCAGGCTTTCCATTGCAACGATGAAGAGTTTCTAGCATAATGATTATTCAGCTTTAATTTTTATGATCTAGACTTTAGTTTCGTTACTTGTTTCCCAAACACTTACACCGTTTGCCATATTTGATGCCTTGTCTAAATCGCCCCTCTCTCACCGATACCCCTATCGGGCCAACGCTACCTGGGAACTCAGAGTGCGAAGCTACCTCTTACTCGGAGATCAGTCACTGCCTAATAACGATATAAAAGCGTGTATCATAATCGATAGTTATTCTATTTACATACATTTTAATTAGAATCCTGCTCTGGCATTTCATTGGGGTCTAGTTCTCTATGTGCCTCCGACTTACGAAAACACTAAGAGTCTGTAAGTTAAACTTGAATCTTGTCTCGTTGATATCCATGCATGGTCTCGACTCCTTCAGATGCATACCATTCCCTCACGAAGCATGAAATGCGGTATCTCTATGCGATATTTATATATAAATAAATTCTTAACAGAAGTTCTATTGGTAGATACGTGGCGCGAGATAAGGTTGTTTACTAAGCTCCGGGATGAGATCTGTCCAAGTCGTTCGAACAAGATTCTCTATTATGCCTCTTAGTCCTCTTTACCTGAGTTTTAATTTCAGGGATCTCTTCTTAAAATCTACGGGCTATTGCATCACTTACCATCCGATCGAGGCTTCCATCTGTGCGAAGTAAACGATATTCCAGGCTTCGGGTCATGTTGTAACCAGCCCCATGTTTCAAGAGCCCATCGCTAAAGGAATTTGGCTGTTAAAAAAGTTTTTAACGTCACCATTGTTGTGGAATCTACTTGGGTGTGGGGATAACGGCTCTTGAAACTGATACGTGAATAGGGGCTAATATGGCTTTGTTTATAAAAAGGGTGCATGGTTGAACTCGTCGTCGGTATACACATAAGAAGTCTAAGCAGGTAATTTGTTCTCGAGTATGCATTTTGCTCCATCCTCATTAAAGCGACCTGGTCTCAAGCATTATAATAGCATTGAGGTGTATCAGTTCAAACCTTTCTTCCTGCCTCGACCTCAGGTAGAAAGACCAAGGTTAGAACTAGTAAGCTTGTTCATTCTGTCGAGGCTCGGACGACATAAGCTACTCTCTACCTCATGTGCTGCTTAACCTTTGAGCCGTCTAATTTCCACATTCGGCTGAGGAAGTCTGCCGTGCCTATACCTAGCTAATATTGGCTACCTAACGAAAGAGGCATACTCGCGGCTATTTTGTCCGGCAAAATTTGCGACATTCTCACTTGTTTCTCGATCCTAGGCCAGGATTCGGCATTACTAGAAGCCTACGCGCGAGGAAAAAGCACCGAGGAGGAACACTTAATAAGTGGCTAGCTGACGACCCTGAGGGGCTTTAGTGTAGTTTGGACTATAGTTTGAACGGTACTACTAGTGAGGCTCCTTCGTTATCATAAGCTGCACGTACGAATTTGCCACGTGGCGCTACTAGCTGGGCAATGGGAAGACTAGTAGTAGAACCTGATTCAAGAACTGTTTTTCGAGGTTGTAACCAAAAAAACTGCACGGATGGCTCGGACCCTGAAACGACAAGTGACAGCAAACCCCCTAGTCGCACGACGTGTAGTGCGGGTGGGCCGATAAATGACGGTAAATCTATCCAAGCCAGCCGATTGGGAATATGGGGCGGGAGAAGCTAGGCGCAAGCCACAAGTGACAAAAATGCTCACAATCGCGGTTCAACCACGATGTGGAATAGTGTCTGAGCGACGGGGCCGAAGAACCGTCTGGTTTAAATTTAGGATACCAAGGCCGTGCTCAGTAATCCCCTGTGGTAAAATCTGGGCACCTCAATAAGTTTCACAGAATTCGTTCGCTGGTACCAATTAATTGATTCACGAGGTGTGTTTCGAGTCCTACTCATGACTCATATATCCCATATCGAGCACCGAAAGGGAAGCGCAAATGACATTATGGAGAGCTCGTGCTATCCGAGGGCGTGGTCCTTGACAGCTCTAAGGTGTGGAACCGGTGAGGCCTTTGCCTATCCATACCTTGTTTCCAGGATGATGACAATACTAGTATAGGGAATAGTAGCACTAGGACTCAATCATTGCTTCCTATCAAGGCCATCGCGCGCGCCGACAAGGTGAAGAATCCAACTGGTCTGAGCTTGAAAAGATTTCGCTGTCCGGCTATAAGATGGAAAAATTTTCGGTGTAAACAGCTCGAGAGACCGTAATAAAAAATTAAAGCAACCGTCAGACGGAATCTTTCCCCGGAACGTGAGATCAAGCCTCTTGTACTAGCAAGGATGCGTTCTATCCCCTGTAGACTCGCTTGGATACCCTGCGTTAAGACAGCTATCAGAAGGCTTGGCTATGACAAGGGGTTAAAACATTAATGAGTTCATTCAATCACCTCACGACGCTAACATCGTGGTATTCAATGCACTGCTTGCGAAGACAGTGTGTATAATATCCATGGCCGCATCCGCATTGTGTCTCTATACCATAGCAGTATCTAAAATTTCTCTTTTTTCTTTCTACGTTATTTTCTTTTGCTCGTATACAGCCGCTCACACACGGCCCCTTCAGGCTTTTTATTATAATATGAGGTTCCATCTAGCCGGGAGAATATGACAGTTGGGGAAACATTCTGGAATTCTTCAGGTGGGTACACTAGAGGAGCTAGAGCAGGAGTGCCATTTCGGAGTCGAGCCGTAGTCTGATAAGACTCCACCCGAAGGTTGATGCTTCGTAACGTGGCGGGTTACCTACTTGAGGCAGCTAGCTGTATTTAGAAGATATAGATTTACACTACAAGGACGGATAATGGTTACAGTATATACCAAGCTGCAAATACTGGCCTGGCCAATACAATGTTTCATCCATCAAAAAGAAAAAAAAAAGGAAAAAAGGCTTGTATTTTGCGTTGATTTTCCTCGTAGCTTTTTCAAGGTAGGGGTACGTATGCTTTAATTAGTCGAAAGCGCACTGGAGGCCTAAGACGCAATTGTTTGATATAAACTCTTGGTGTCCAGAATCGGTTCGCCAATGACCCAACGTTCTGGATGACGGTGCAGTGCGGTGGAGCTGTATGAGGATAGCATCCGCTGGCCTCGGTGGAGAAGATATTCTTCAGAACGACACACAGGCCTGTATATCTTTGATCTAGACTAGGTATGGATTACGAAGTTAGTCATCATAGGCATTGCCGTCGAACCTCCCAAGAAGGTTAGGGTGAAGACCGAGAGGCGCAGAAAGAAAGAAATAGAAAGGCTTACTCCGATAGTATTATAGGTCAGGAAGCTGTAATAAGGGGTGCATTGAGTTTACAGCCAAGAAACGGCAGGATGAAAAAGTCGAGGCTCAATCTCAAACATGTCTTAATTCGAAATGAAAGCATGCTGGCCTGGGACAATAAGTGGTTTCTCGGGATCTCATACAACCTTCTGTTTGGTTCATAGAATGGGGACTTTTTATCGGGCCCTAGTTTACAGCTGATCGTGATGCGACCTCATCGTAGTTGAAGTGGTATCGTAACTACCGCACAGTCTTCTCGAAGTCCTTGTAATCGCCGTCTTGACTCAAATATTGAACGAAGATATCTGGGTGTGCTCGAGGCTTGCATGAAATAATTGTCTTCCCTACATCCGAAATGACAAATAAGACATCATGGACCCTATAGCATAAGTACCACTACATGGGTAATTACATTTACTTGCCTTTTTTCTTATAAAACGATTCATGTAGTGTAAATGGGCATAAAAATAGTTGTGCGACAAGAAGGATACGTAACATGCACGTATATGTTATCAAATGTCAAGTTGATATAGCATCTACACTACGGCTGTCGTGTCCTAGCCCGCCACGCAGAGGGTTTTTTTTTTCTTCAATGCAAGGATTCCCCCCTGAGCAGACTCTTCATGGATTTTGGTATTCGCCGTGATGTTCTTGGCGTCTACGCCTCTACACTATGTAAATAGCGAGTGTGTCAAGAAACGAGAATAGTATAGTAAATACTCGGATAGTATGGTGGTGTACTAGTAATACCCTCTCAACCATTTGTCGTGATATTCGGTAGAAGCCGTTAGCTACCGAAACACTAGGTCCTAAACGCCGTAGACTGTTGGACTCGCTTCATGGCTCCTGCTCCTCAATTCATTCTCCTGAGCACTTGGGAATGGGTCGGTCCCCTGGAAAGATCCAAGCTCTGTTGGGGGCGTCGTTGCGGCTCTGGTGTCTGTCCGGTAACTCCTTACCGTGCTGGCGTCAATTGGGATGCCACACTAGGTACCTACATACGCTACACTCACTACTTATGTGGGATCAACAGGGGTTTGCTACCCTAGTGTAAGATTTTAAATAGTTTCGGAGCCCTGCGATGCCACATGGTTGCTAGGTCGACTCTCAAGCCGAACCCAACCGTGAACCCTGGCTCAGAATTTTCTGCCGGCCATACGGATTGACAAACTGCTCCTGTAGATCAGTCGATCAGCCTCGTAGCCTTGCAATATCGAGGCGTCACGATCTACCGTCAATACATAAGAATTCTCAAGGCTAGTGCAAAGAACCAGGGGCTGCTATGATCGTCTCTAGTACTGGCATTTCCGGCAAGATTCTATTGCTTACATGGGGTTGGGGTTTCTTGTCAGAATTTTTTCTTCTGTTGCAGTAGCGTAGTATATACATGATATGTGACAAGTAACATCACTAGATAGTGTAATCTATTATTCTAAAATATGAGGTGGAAAGGCTTTTCTAAATCCATGCTATCGTATTGGTTCGATCGATTGTGAAAGATGATTAATCTTTTAGAATTCGGCGTGATTCTGTGGCTGCTGATTGACATGTTTGAGCAGTGTTGTGTCCTGTTCAAACCAACCTTATCTACGCCTGGAGGCTCTTTTCTTCTTTTCTTCTATTTACTATACTAAAATGATGTCAAGATGGTTGAGACCACTTTATTTGCATTCACAAATGGACTGATCTTTCTACACTAGTGTGTGTGTATGTCCACGCATGGAGCCATAGAAATGAGCGATTGGAAAGACTATCGTTCGGCTTTTGATCTTAGTCTCTACTAACTCAAGTTAGAAAGCTAAGAAGCAAATCACCATTATCTACTCAATCGACAAATCTACATTCACCGTAAACTGAACGAATCATTTTCAAAGTGGATAACCATGTGGTTAAGAACCTGGAATGGTGGACCACCATTAATTGTACTATCTAGTGTACTGCAGTATCTACAAATATGGTACACTAGCAATGGTTGTTTGGATTATGTAGGCATCATCCACCAGTAGACGAAGATCCCTGCAAACGGTTACAATCTATCTACACTACACCCATCTACGAAAGCATCATCTTTCGCCCCCAAGGCAGTTTTGTTACCGATGAATTCAACACAACAAAATGAGGTGTGGAGTTCATGACGGAGATGGGGAGCTGGAGTCTACACTACCTTTTACCTAGACCTTTGTACATCTATAGCGTGCACTCCCTATATCCACATTCTAATTACCGGTTAGCTACTACTTGTATGTACATACCTTATGTAAGGTATGTAGTGTACCATGTAGCTTGGGAGGTAGGGCATACCCGCACGTGCAGGTACTTGAGTTAGGGACATGGACTGGGTACCTCCTACACTACATTAGCACCTCGGCGTACATACCTATTCCTATTAGGACTTAGGTGGTGTAGGTACATGCTATAGGGAGGCAGGTATGTACCTACATAGTAGAGGTAGGTACGCTATAAGAACACTGCTCATGAAAGGGGTTTATCTAAGAAACCGATCTGAAACAACCCATCAATTGGTCTTTCTCGATTAGGCACCCTCACACCTACCCGGTCAGTCCCGTTCAGTGCCTGGTCAGTGGTCAGTGCCTGGTCTGGTCGTCTCGTTAGAGCTTTTCTAGAAGATCGGCAGAACATTTCGAGGACTGCTTGACCTTTCACCTGTGATCAAAAAGGGTTACTACCTCGTAACATTGTAACATGCAGCAGATACAACAATATAAGAGAGATAGTACTTGTAGTATGCCTAGGTATCTACACAAGCTATGTACGAGGTAACCTACTACCTCTACCTAGGCATACTTTATAAAAAGTGCTTACTTAGTATACTCTGTACTATGTATGCAGGTACTAGTACGCATTAACACGCCTTAATACGCCTCGAGTTGCGCACAGGCATTCGACTACTGTAGCTATTCCGTTCCTATCTGCCTGCCATCTGCCATGTGTTCTAACCAGGTATAACCAGGTAGTGTAGGTACTTTATAAATATGCATTTCGCTACACTACTCACAAACACGAGAGGTGAAATAAATATTGCCAAGGCCGCTCTTCTCGACATAGTGAGGAAAGGTCTCAGGTAATGCTGCCATGTCAATACCCGAAAAACAAGGTTAAACAGGTCACTGTCAGATGCCTCGTACTCCCGAGTTGTTTAAGAGGTTAAAATATCGACTATCTTGGTTTCACTTCTTCAGCTACTCTTGCACATGATTGGTTTTGTTGATCCTGAAGCTTGTATGCGTGCCAGAATCTGCCTCTTGGCTTCGTCGTCGTCTACTCTTCTCTCCGCCCCCTCTTTTTTCTGGCTGTATGCATCACGACGTCACCACTGAGTTGTCGTCAGTATTAGGCGAGAATGGCATACAAGGCGATTTAATGCCCAAGCCAGACCCAAGTGGTCGCATGAAACTCGACCCTTGCAGTCTATTCGCCTACGGGCTGAAACAAGTCTTGACGATACAACGGACATGCATTCATCTTTTTAATATTTCTGAGTCATGCGAACCTACGCCCAACTCAACATCGTAGCCATCTGGCGCACAAGTAAAAGTTGCTCGCTGGTATACTGTCACCAGCTATACCTTGGAAATGGGGCATTTGCACCGAGAAGCCGAGATGAGCGGTTCACCTGACTCCGGAGGCCGTCGACCTTGCCTCTCTACCTCAGCCAAGACCATTGCGGCTTTAGTATATGCTAGGGTAGAAACTAACACCCGAGACCTATACTCCGTATAGAGCACTGACACATCGTAATCGAACATTAAGACTAAATTGTCGTGCAGTACGAAGTGCCGACCTGCATGATCAGCTGATTAGCGCTCGCGGCGCACCCCAGGATCTTAGCATCGGATGTCTGCTCAATCGGAAGCACGATGAATCATTGTATCATGTCGACACGAGGGCGCATTTTCGGAAAGCCTGTCACAGATCCTTCGGTCTTCTCGTTGAGTTGGACATGGCCCAGCGAGGATGGTCCCGAGTGGCTAGAATAAAACAAGTCCCGAGTAGCGTAGTTCCGCCGTGGGCGCGTCCGCTTCAGCCATATTGGTCAACGATATCAATGCATCCAATGCATCGCTTCATTGGGGTGGGCGATACCCCGGAAAGCCTATTCCTAGTAATCAAGTAATTCGTGTAAATTCCGTGGCCTACCAGTTAGAGAGCTAGGGCTGATAAATGACAACTGACTGGTTGGAAATGTAGTCAATCATGTACTGTGGCCGTCCCGGCGTGACGGCACCACCGATCTACCAATGGTTCTAATTGCAGCCAGCTGCCGATAGGCTGGACCGCCGACCCGAGGTCATGCCACAACGCTATAGCCACTCAACTGTACTGAATGCGAGCCATACACTAATATGCCTAGACTAATAGATATCCTAAGAATAGCCGACGGGTGGTCGGAATGTCAGCAAATGTAATGTGCCGCCTTACTGATACACAGCTCTAAGCAGGCACAACCTCTACAATGATTCTGCTCATGGGATATCGTAAGGCACCAAAGAACAACAGCCACTGCCACGACATGTCTACACATGTCTATTTGTCGAGAATTGTGTATTTGTAATGTCCTCGCGCTCAGCGCCTCAGTTACAGCTCAGCATGAGTAACAACTTTGTATTGGAGGCCATGATTGACTTGTAAACTCTGGGGTAGGGATCCATCGCCTTTTTTCTAGTACGTGGAGAGCATGGGAACCTAGTGTCTACTGCAACTACAGGCCTATCGATTCCTCCATTTCTTTTTGTGCGGCTGCTTCATCAATCTACCCCATGGCCTAGTCTAGGTTGGAGTGCTCAAGTAGACACCCCCAACACCATCATTACGACTTAAGCTGAGCTATTGGTTGTGGGGTATCAGCATAGGGTCGAGCCCTTTCAATTCGTTGATTCACACAGCATGGTGAGTTTCTACTGAACCGTCGCTATCGGTGTACACGATTGTACCGTGTCATACTCTTAATATGAAGATACGTATAACGTCAATGACCTCGGCAAGCGAGACCGTAGAGCGCGGTATGCATATTCGGCTCCTGTGCAGAGACAATAGGGCCTGAAAAGCTCTTGGGAAATC
This sequence comes from Xylaria sp. Z50, assembly GCA_037356035.1. Lineage (NCBI taxonomy): Eukaryota > Fungi > Ascomycota > Sordariomycetes > Xylariales > Xylariaceae > Xylaria > Xylaria sp. Z50. Next base: position 741,295 of record JBAWJU010000009.1, on the reverse strand, counting down.
AACTTTTTTTTTCCGATAGGCAGGTCTTACTTCGGGACATGGCCTCAGCTTGATATGTTACCATCCGCGGCTGATCGGCCGTGCGGGAGTACCAACTTGGCATTCGCTTCTGCCGTAGTTAGTGTATCTAATGAACGGACCTATCACTTTTCTGTTGATCGATAAGTCGTTCCCGACATTCAGAACCGCCATACCAGCGCCAAGCTTGGATTAGGGTGAGAGACAAGATAGTGCACGCACACCACACTATACTACAGTAGATAGACGGATAGAGAATGAAGGAGTTATCCGGCCCGTTCATCTCGTTTACCATAACCACCGCCACTAGATCCGACTTTAATCTCACCGGCAACCAGCCTAGTTGTCGCGGCAGCGGATGCTTGCTCTAAAGAGCCCACTATACCCAAAGCTGTGCTAGAACGGGCGAAGAGAGAGATTCGAGAAAAATTCGATGAAAAGAACTACGTTTAGTGCCAGGGGAAGATTGCCGAGTGGACCCAAAGGTGTCCCAAACGAACATGGAGCCTTAGTGTAGAGCCAAAACCCTAGCGGATCTCCCTGGATATGATTACATAGCACGAGAGACCCATTTTAGGGTTGGGGCCGAGGAGATGGGAACACTAACGTTTTTTTTTTCCACAATTTTTTTTTATTCAGACAAGAGCTAGCCTCCACTGAAAAATATGATAATTGAGTACCAAACGCCGACTTAATCTTACTCAGTACTATTCAGTTATGGTGGCTACCTCTACTAAACAGATACCTAGTTATCGGCGATAGCCTAGGGCGATGAGCTGACTGGGTGACCTGGGCAATGGGAATCTGAAATGACGGTCTACGAGACCGGAAAACCCACCACTAGGAAGAAAGATTGGTATATCTCACCATGGTCTCAGTAAGGTCGAATGTGTATTCGGCCATATATGACGTGTAATTCCAGTTTGATACGCTTGCTTCTCTGTAAAGTGGCGCAGCTTCGGTGTGCGCTCGGGTCTCTCGGTCGCATTGTATTCGATTCCTCAACAATTCCCTAGGTATGCTGTACAGCCGGTCTTGAAACTCATGCTCTCCAGACGATCGGCAAAGATGCACGGAATGTGTGGGCACACAACTTGGGTGACGGAGACAACACCAACGACAGCACACCGTTTCTACCACGCCTTGCCCTATCAAGGCAAATACCTAACATTGTGCACAGATTTGCCGGCTAGTATAGTATACACATGACACTCTCAAGCGGAACGTAACCCGGAGCAATGAGAGTAGACCTACACTTTTTCACGTAGAGAATGCCACTCGCTTGGCTTCGTGGGCTATGCCTACTTTGGAAGTACTTTAGGTCGCAGGAATGAACGACAGGGGGGAGGGTGAGGAGAGGAAAGAAAAAAAAAGTCATTAGACGAACCACAGATGCCTACGTGTTTATGGACGCACACAATAGCGACATAAGAGGGTTTGATGGCCACGACTGCTGTTCCTACACCACGTAGGTGGCATGTTACAATATCTTGATGGTCGATTTTACAAGATGCCGCGGTTGTAACCTATGCAGGTACACACGAATCTATAATTACGAGCCCAGACCGAGAAATAAAAAAAAACGAGAGCTTCTTGTGGTAGTATTATGTGATGAGGATGACATCAACTAACTCCAGCTGCGGCATGCAAGTATATACGCAAGCAATACTACGCAGTAGTGTAAGCTGCAAAGCGACCCTTGGCCACGGCAGTGCCACTGGCAGCTAACCAAGAGGACTCCCACATTTCATCGTGACAAGTGATGGTACAAATGGTCGTGAGGCTGGAGGCTGGCTGCCTTGTGCATGCGGCATTCTATCTAGCAGGTACACTACCGGCTTGACTAAGGTACCGTCATTGATGATGTAGGGACAAGGAAGATACACATGGCTTAGTGAAGATTTTCTAAGGTTTTTTTCTTATTACTTACTCTGTCTCTTCACCTCCTCTTCCCTCTCCACGCACAGGAGAATTTCACGCCGGTTTCCCCGTCACCGCATCTATCATCCATCTGCCCGTCCGTCGGTGAGCTGGCTACAATTACTATTGCGGGCGACTTGCAGTGGATGGAGTGGATGGACAACGTGGTAGATTGGGTTAGGTACCAAGCAGCCGTGGTTGCATGTAGCAGTACCTAAGCTCCGACTGAGATAAGGTATGAGGTGGTATACTAATGCGCACTCTACCTAATTTAGGACAAGGTCCAAAAGAAGAAAGCGTCGGTGTATGTACGTACCGAACGTGTTTCCTGCACAACGCACGCGGCTTTGCTTGACCGTCAATCCGCACAGGGCGTCCTAGAGCCCGGTCCCTGTCTCCGACACACAGCAAAGGGGGATGGATAAGTAGGTAAGAAAGTACTGCACAGGTGAGGTATGTAAGGTAAGGTAATCGGTAGAGGCAGAAAGGTAGGTAGGTGAGGTAGTAGGAGGTATTGTCAATGCTGGAGCAAGTCGTGTAGGTGGTGGTGCTGGAGGATGGAGTAGTGGACGCTACCTAGGTACACTACAACCTCAGTAAATACAGATAGTGTACTAGGGAGGTCACGGGCGCTTTGGGGGTGGGTGTAATGAAACAGGGCTTGTTAGTGCGGCGTACAGTTACCTACATAGCATTTACACCAAGTATACCTGAAGTAGGTGGGATCGAGGTACACTCCCAGTACGCCCTTATTATCGAACAGGGTTGCCCAGTAATTTGGACTTTGTTTTGGATCTTTCGGTTTTTGCTCATTAAATTTGGGAAGTTTGAGAATAGACAGGCTGGTAAATGACGACCCTGGCCTCACTCTCGATGCTCCCTGTCTGGCTGGCTGGCTACCTTGGGTAGCTAGGTAGCTAGCTCCCAGTGTCTATCCCCTTTCACTGGGATCCTTTGGCAGGTGGGTACATGTGGAGGTACATGTGCAAGTTGCAGGAACCCACAGTCAGCCCGTACCGCTGGCACCTGCAGGTACACTCACCCTAGCATATCCTAGTATATCCTAGCATAGTACCCTAGCAGGTAGGAACAGGATCTCTGTGCGTACTAGCTCAGGTACCTGTTGAGATGAAATGTACCCGGCGGATCATCAAGCAGGACTTGTGTGCTGGGGTGACTTACTGTACTCTCCCACTAATAATAATACACTACACCACTTAGCTATACACACTACCTGGCTCTCACCCGTGTACTTGGGTATACCGTACTGTACCTGGGACTGGGGCCGTAATGAGGTGGTGTAGGTATCTGCGTAGGGAGACGACGCGCACCTCGCTACCTATTATTACACGTACACTAGTGTACCCATCTACATAGCAGTGTACCTATCTACTACGACGGTATGTACGTACCTCCCTTGGACCCCCGACAAAGCAAGGTACCTTGAAGCATGGCGTCGGATCCATCCTCTCAGTCTCCCTCACCCCCGACCCCAGCTGGCGCCCCAGCAGTCAGGAACCAGGCTTGCTGCTTGATTGACATGACAGGCTCTCTTGTCTGGCCGTATAAGTTGAAATAAACGGCCCTTTCCACTCCTGACATTCTCGAATTCCTCAGCTCATCTCCCCCTACCTATCCGCCTACATACCTATACCACTATCTACTACTTCATTGTATAATAATAGACCCTTCCCTCTTCCATATATGCCCGTCTGAGCTTCTCAAGACTATACGCTTTAATTCACACCCTGCCCTACGGTTTCTGTTCTGCATATTATTGCCTGCCCGTCTGCATTCTCATTGCTGCTCCTGTCTTCAAGACACTGAGAAGAGAGACAAACATAACGGAAAGGAGACGTCTTCTTCCTAGTCGGCAAACCTCACCGTTGCAATCTGCGCTTGTGCTACCTGTTCCAGCACGCTGATCTGTTTTAAGCGATTCGCCAGCCTGCAGACAGCAGCCTCAGTTCCCACCTCACATACATACAGCTTTACCCACTCGCAATTTCATTATCGCGAAACACGGGATTATAATTCAACAATACAACGGTTTCCAAAACCTATAATATCTTAGCTTTCCGAAACCTGCGCGACCACCGCTCGTCGACGACAGACTTCAGCTCTCAGGCAGCCAGCTACATACAAAGGATCAGGCTCCAGACATAGAATATTCTCTGCTTGTCTCATCCGCGCTTCAGCTTCGGTATTGCAAGAGAACCACAGCTTCACAGCCTTCGCTTGAGCTACCATAATCGTCAATACGCCGTCCTGCACTGCAACCTACGAAATCGCCGATTATAAATATATATAACATCCGCCGTCATCTGCTTGACGTTTCGGTGCTGACATCAGATATTCTCTGCGCTCCATCCAACCCGCGAAACCCACACGCAATACCACCCGAGCTGGATTGATCACACTTTCGTCTCATTCGACCAGAATCCTAGTCTGTGGTATCATCGCCACGAATTTCTCACCCAATCCCGTCGTGCATCTTACTATTGCATTCCTTTTTTCGGTCCCTGCTATTCTGCCGCTGGACCCGGTCCGTGAAGAGTGAGTCAGACGCGCAACCATTCTCTATACATATCTCTGAATTTCTATATTTCTTGCGTTACAACCGGCAGGGAGCCAATCGCGCATAGGGGGCTAACAAGGCGGCCTGCCTTGTGGCTTGTCCTCATTTTATTTATAAGTATGCTGACATTACTTTTTGAAATAGTATTTCTACATAAAAACAACTCAAAATCACAATGGGTGTTAGAGAGCCACAAGTGCTGAACATGGGCCGAGGCGCCTATGACACAACCGGCGTTCCCAAGCCGCCCCCACGCCCTAAGCCGCGATAAAGGCTATTCGATATACTCGGAACACCAGAATCCTGATGCCGCGTATTTAGGATTGGTACTTTTATGCGACATTTGTCATAAACTAGTGCTAGTGCTTTCACAGCGGGTATACTCAGCACGCTGTTGAGGTACTGATTCGACACTTCTCGCTCACCTATCTTAAATTCGCGCATGCACCTCGCATTGTACAACATTCGCAAGCCCTGATTTTCAGCTTTGGCCGTTCTATTTGCATACAACCATTTAATTCAGCATCCTCAACCCCCAGGCTTAGGCACAGAATGTCCGTGGTGTTCATCACTACAGTCCAATCGGCAGTTGGGATTTTCACTTCAGAGGCGGCGTTATTAGACGGGCCATGGTTTTCATAATCAGCGATTTCTCGGTACTTGATTTTCGCACAAAGCGTCTGACCTCATCCGAAGCGACACCGAATCCACAAAGGCAATGGATCAACACATGAATTCGAGGTCGCGATTTCCCCACGTGCCTTTGTGTCGGCGTATTTACATTCACCTCGATCATAGAGGTTATCTCATCACTAGGAGCGATCCTGTGAATACCCGGGCGCTGTCTTAGTGGCTCATTACAAAATATCATTTTTAATCTCGGTTCGGCGTCATTGGCCAAAGTAAACATGATTTGGTTATCGGAAATGGGCAAAATTTGGGTTCGGCTGGGAAAAAGGACAACTCGCATATAGACATTTGGGTTTCGTTACATTTCTTTTGTTTGTATCGGAATTTAACCTGTAAGCCCCTCGCGGGGACCCCTTACAGGTGTGCGGTTACGACTGTACTCATTGGATTTGGACTAGTCCTTGGACATTGTTTTGCTTTCATTCGGCGGCATTTTCGATATGGCCTACTTGCGCATGCTCAATTTTTTGTATTGCGCTTTTTCAGTTCTTTTTTTGTTTCGAGGGTTTCAGCTATTCCTCATTGGACATGCTGGGCTGGGACCAGGTCGATAGAAGATACCCCGTCTTTTTAGACTGTACAGTACATCACAGAGAGGCATGAAGCTACACAGCGCCTGACACGACAGTTTCAACATGATGGATCATTTTCCCCTAACGCGCTGTTTTGGTTTATTCTGCTCGTGATATGAAAACATTGATTTGTTGAAGAATAGATCCAGGGGTGGGGCTTAAAAGAAAGACGCCGAGGTCTCTAAAAGAGCGTGGGGATATCCCGGGCACTGGGACTGCGGTCAGGGTTCAGGTGATCGTAGATATCATTCTGACATGTCTTTTATTGTTTGCTTCTGCGATCTAGGCAGGGCCATTAGGTCCGAGCACAAACACAAGACGGACGGATATTACCCCAGACAAACTCGCCTGTTCATGATGTTGAAATTAACATTTCTCCATCCCTCAATATAATCAATCAATTGAGACATCGTGGGGGTTGATCGATCACCCTCTCCCTTCCTACCCTTGAAGCGTAGCTAGAGGAAAAGAACAATATTTCATCCGAACTGGATAGACTATGGACTTTAGCCTACGTCTCTCTACTTTTCTTTTTCTCGTATACCCCTTTAGCCAATTTGATCCTCCCATTATTGTGTAGATGAGATTGTCTCGTTACCTAGGATCTAGCAACGTAACCGCATTCTCGGGTCTAATGGTCAGATAATCTTGTCACTCACCAGAATGCTTGCATCACCAAATATGCGGAGTTTGGGGAAACAAAAGTTCATGAAACGGCCCATATCTGCGTGTTCATGTGCACATGGCTGTTGGTTTGCCATCACGCGTCGCGCTCTCCAATCGGTGATGAATGAACTGCAAGCATTACTTACCAGTGGTGCGCTTTTCCTGGATTTGGGTCTTTTTTTTTTTTTTTTTACGCTTCTCCTCAATCTGACCCTCCTTATCCGGATGCCTGGGTCTGGCTGCTGCAACATTAAAGACACATGCTGAATCATGATTTCCCCGTATCACATTGATTTTTTCTTATCCCAAGCATCGGTACCTCGATATGTGGCGACACAAAAAAGAAAAGAAAGACGATTTGAATTGTGGTTTGCTGCAGGATGGTTTACTCATCACGTAGAGGATTCCTGGTATACGGCGCAGGCTGGTCGACCAACGGGTAACTGGTCCGAGGCGAGACCCAGCACTAGGCTGAACCGGCAATGCAGCTCTTGCATACACTATACTATAAAGTCGATCAGGACACTGCCAAATAGAGACGATATCATATCCAACCAGAGGCCAAGCGCATCCGTATTGGGTTGTGCTGAGCTGACTTCTCGAACCCTTCTCCTGCAAGGCTAATGCATGCTCTAAAAATGGAGGGGGTTTGCCTCTTCTGGCCTACCCCTTCTAGTCTACTTACCTAGCTTAGGTACTTACTTACTACTAACCTTAGTAGTGTAGGTACATACAGCATATAGGTACTTACACCAGGTATGTAGTGGGTAAGTACCTACTGTACACTACCCGGAGCTAGCGTACCTAAGTAACCGTGATGATGCTGCTCGTCTACGTCCACACTTACAGTGGCTACAGCGCACTAGCCCGCGCGGTTCAGTGTATTTCATAGTTACCAACAACCATCCCGACGGGTCCCTCCCATCTTTCCCTGTATCTCCTTGTCAGTATCTAACCCAGTGTGGTCTGCTCTAGGTAAATATTTCCACGCAAATTTTTCGCGGCTTGGCCTGAAGGGGAAGATGGCATCATCTCCAAGGCCCAATTTCGCCAGGAAACTGATCTGCAATTAGCTGGTCTCTCCCGGCAGTATCTGACGAACATCTGTATACTACACTACTGTCTAGGTGTTGTCTGGGGGCACTAACAAATATTGGAAATAACACTAACCTCGCTAGGGTCACCGGCAAGGAACCGTCCGAGGCGCTCCTGGGCAGCTGGATCTCTCAATTTTCGAGATGCTTTTCCAGATGCCTGCCTACACTGCCCAGATGGGACGGGGAGATAGGATATAATACTGGTAGTGTACCAATCATCAACAAATCAAGCAAAGAAAGAAAGCCCAGCTATCCCCGTTTATTCCCTTTTCGCCTGCTTTCTTTTTTTACCACGCCTATTGGGGGCGATTGACGTCTAGATACGGGCAGAGACGGGGATGCTCAATTAGATGTGCCAAGAAGTGGGAAAGCTGATGTGCGACCAGAGATACACGACGACTGGGACAATCATGATGAATAGGGGCCTGTCCGAGCAATCTCAGCCCTTTCCGCTGCAGCAGACGTAATGTGATAGGTACCAATGCCGTCATTCACACTGCATCCACAACACACAGTACGGCACGTACACGTGTAATGGTAGATGCGACGACACGATGGGGCAGAAACTGGGGGAAGACTGGGCAAGGTAACGAAAGAAGTAATGTAGTGTGTACCTTGGGCATCTCGAATTCCTTCATACACGTATGTACAGCCATCGACTAGGTACTGCAATGTACCGCCCGCCATTATACTATACCTTCAGTCACGATCACTGACCGTATGGTATCAAGGCCATATCTATCTAAGAGTCACCTTATGATCGATCATGCGCATCATCATATGCGAATCTCGTCTTCCAGCTCCAGGCTGAAAATGCAATGCGACGTTGGCGCCTAGAGGGCCGTCTGCTACCTTGAATATACTAAGAACAGAGCCGTTCGCGGTATTTGATCAATCAATACCATGTGTTGTGTTGTTGCGCTGCACTGCGCCGCATGCATATAGATGGTGATGTTCCCCTGCAGTAGGCAGGTAATTCTGTGTACCAGATCATCAGGCTAGTGTAGCCCGCAGTGCCGTTCGCAGCCATCGCACACTATTGTTGGTACATTCTCCACCAACCGAGAAAGCAACTATATCAAGAGTATTGCGTAGGTATCTTATTATGTCTTGGCGAGTCACCACTCAGCCACTCTGATATGTCCCAAACGGTCAAACGGGTGCGACTATGAAAAAGCCATCGACACTCGCCATTACATGGCAGATACCTATATTATCGTCGTCATCGTCGTCGTCGTATTCGGTACGGGAATATACTCGCCAAGCCAAGGCAGGAGCCTTTCCGGCAGCAGCCGCAGTCCCACCAGCGAGCAAAAACCACATGGCATGGCATGGCCACGATCCATTGTCCGCCCACCATCTATCAAAGTACCTACATTGGTGGCCTGCAGACAATATGGGGTGTGTATAGTACTAAAATTGTCGTTGGGGTTACAACAGCTTCACTACGATACCCAAGAGTCGGGGCCGAGGCAACCGTTGCATACATGGATGCAGTATGTGATTGGCAGACGGAAATAAAACTCGTCATCCAACCAGAAATCGTATTTCTCGAAGGAGGAGGAAAAATAAGATAAAAAAAAAAAAGGCGCGAATCGGACAACAAGCCCCGAGCATTGGTCACAGCTGCATACCAGGAGTAATTACGAATGATTTCAGCCAACCCATTCATTCCTCTGGGAAGATATTGACCGAAAAACTCGGCGACCACGTATGTATGCGCAACATTGCCCAGCTCTCTCTATCTTACTGTATATCAGCGTTCCATTACAAAAAGTCCACAGCAGGAGATGTGAATAGGCGAACTTTGAAACAAAAGAAGGAGGTGGGGTGTGAAAATGCAAGCAATCATGAAGCAGCCCAGTTGATACACCACATTGGGTCAGCTTCCTTTCTGGTGAGTCTGTGTGACAGTCATTTCTTCAACGTTTTCCCAACGCCGCCTAGAGAGATCTACGTAATCCTCCAGTCTTGTCCAATCATGACGATCCGCTCAGCCGCAGCACAGACGGGCTCTATTCTCGAAGTGATGACGGGGTAGACTAATCATATGCGGCCGCCCTCCCAATTACTGTCCCATGAACAACAGTGACAGATACATAATTGCGGCGAATTGCGTAGAATACACACACGTATTAGATGTAGGCATCAAGCCATGTACGCAAACCTCCGCCTTGGGATCAAGGTATGCTATCCCACTATGAGGTATATACCGACCAGCTGACCCAAATACCTAGATCTTAATAACAATCTTATTCCTTTCGACCCTACCTCGCGCTGCGGGCTCTCCCAATGGTCGCCGCAGATCGATCAGCACCAAACACGCCTAGACAAACAAGAAGAAGGCAAAACATAAGATCTTCAGCGATTTCTCTAGTGTACTACGAGGTGGAAGGCGCCGTCACTGTTGCAGAATCCTAGTAATCTCCGCCTGATGTCGCAACGGAATCTTAGGTCATATCTTCGCATTACCCTTCTTCGCAACCTCGCGCTGGCCACGCTAAAACCGCATTCGACGGTCGAGAACAGCTAGTTATCCAAGAACCGCTCTAGAACATCCAGTACGGTGCGCACTATCCGCTCAGAGAAACGAGGACCGGAGTTTGCTGGTCTATTAATAACCCCACGTCTCTTATCTAGAGGCACGACATTTCCGTGAATCATGGGTTGGTAACACAACTCGATATTCGTTATCTGCCAAATTCCGCCATCGTCAGATTACGCGGGATGCCGAGTACGACTAGTAACAGTCGCAAAAGAGTAGCAGATCCTATGCGGCGTCACAACCACGTGCGAGTGTGCCCCTAGTCCAGTCACGACATAGGTAAGTCCCCCGGAATCACGCCAAACAGGTAGGTATTAGCTGGCCTTTCTAATGTGGACTTACCCGTCTATCAAAAAAGAGGCGGGCGAGCTAGGCGATATGGAGCAGGTGATTCTGTTTGATGTGCCCTTTAGTCACATGTCCGGGTCCGTCGATCATTATTCGCGTGGGAAGTTCCAGCTTAGCTTCCACGACCCCTAGACGGACTAGATAGATAGATGGATGACGATCTTGAGGTTTTTCAATGTAGTGTAGATGTATTATTGACATTCGCCGTGCACACTAGGTATTCTCCCCGCTGACGTGGATCAGCTTGTTTTTTCTCTCTCTCCTTTACGAGTCGGCTCACTGCAGAATCTCACGGAGAGACGGCTGCGCCAGAAACTACGTAACACGGAACCCTGGAGATGAGAAAGTGGAAAATTTAAATTTTTTTTTAATACCCGGCGACTGGGACATATACCCCATACCCATGCTCCGTTTTCTGACGTGCACTCCCCAACGTTGCAGTTATGTATGATGCTGTGCCGCAATCACATGGCTTCAGGGGAAAACGTGACTCGATTTTATTTCCCGTGCTACGGACGAGAATTAAATCCACCAAGGGCGTCACGTCCCGTTCCGCGCCTGTTGGTTTCAAGCCACGAATTGCCCCAACGGTCCGATGTTGGAATGTTCGTCCGAACTGTACGGTTTCGAGTTTTCAGTTATTACGCCAAGACCTCGGGTGAATCATTTAGGGGGTTTTGAGACCCTCGGGGCCAATTAATCATCAGACTATCTTAAATCCTCGACTGGCACACCCGCATGTTTCTACTACGATGGTTTTGGGTTACCCACACCGCGGAATGAGGCGAGAGCCGTATCGGTGGCCGCATCCTTCGAACGTAGATATGATCTAGGTGGCTTTCACATTCCTCCCACGGGGTAATCAACGACGCGCGTGTTCCAAGGGTTTTTTTTTTCTCCCTTGACTTTCCACGACTTTGTCATCAGCCACGCCACTTTATAATATCTTATACACCCACGGGTCATCCCATCTTCCTCGACGGACAAAATCGAACCTGCGTACCGTGATTATCTTAACCCCCGGTCGTGTAAGTTCCCCGCGTGACCGCGATGCTTTGACCTCGACAATTCATTGTTGAAAAAGTCCGTTGTGGTTGTGGCACCGCAGCAAGGTTGCCATACCATCGGGTCCTGGGTTCGGGGTACTGCGTTGGGCCGGGGATCATTCATGTAGGTCTCTACGAGGTGTCTACTATATACAGAAGGTGGGGGGAGAATCATAAGACCTCTGTTGCTTTTAATGGGTGGCCAAGCGAGTCCCAGACGACAGACACAGCGAAGGTGAACGATGCAGCCCGCTTACTATTTTAAATTCTCCTAAAACCCGGCCTTTGTGTATCTATCCCTCTCTCTCTCTCCTGGCACTTCTTTCGTTTTATCCCCATGACCTAGATTCAAGGGCCTTTTTTTGCTCAGGGTCTGGTCGGGTGCTCGTCAGGTCAGCAACCGGTGTGCTCGTCTCGTCACATCGTCGGACCTTGTTGCTATTTCCGGCCGTCGGTGTGGCAGGTGCTTTACCGGTTCATGCAACCTGGTCACCTCACCAACCCCGACCTATACCACCACGCGATCCCATTGCTTCTCGCGTAGTTGATTGGCTTTCCTCCCCCCGGAATACTCCCTTCGCGGAAACTATTGCCCTTCGCGTGTAGTGTAGACGCACATATTACCTACCCCTCCGGATTTGGACTTGCGGCTCTTTGTGGAGCAATGCGAGCCCCAGCTCCGTAACGCGCGACGTCTCGGCGATTAGGTAAACATTGGAGAGATGCATAGCTCGCTAAGCGGCGTTGTGATATAGGTTGGGTAGTGTAGGTATTGTGACGAGTTACCTAAGTCGCCGTGTAGGGCTGAGCTGGAACCAACCTCACCTAACTTAGTGCGCTTGCAGCATGCGGCTCTTACTCATAACCTATCAATTCGCAGCTTAGAAAGAGCTTTACAGAACAACGCGTTTACTAAGTCGTTTACTCGCCTTGTCCACTGAGGCGAGCATACACTCGTTTTCTGTTTGCGTTATTGGTTTCTTAGTTGCTATCTAACCGTCTAACATATACGTTCTTTGGCTTATGGGTGCAAGGTCTCTCTACCGTGTGTTATACCATTCCGTCATATTCCCGTACTCTGACCTATCCTAGTGCTCTAAATTCAGTTTTAAGTAAGTAGATGTGCTATTGGAGCGACTACCCCCAAAAGCACCTGAGGAATATATTGTATACAGTTTGGTAGTTGTTATTGTTAAAAAGTCGTCATGTTGTTGGTATTGTATTTCCGTAGCTACTGTAACTTCAAAATCGGTACTATTCATCTACATTTGTTATGTACGCCTCAATCTCCCACTTCGCAGATACGGGCAGAGCATTTGGTATATTGATCCGCGAAGAACCAAACATAAGTGAAGCCCCAACATCCGAGTACATGTTACACCCGGAGTATCGGCTAATAGTAAAAGATGTGGCAGTCACAAGATATCAAGGATATTTTAGAATATCCATCTCAGGTATCAGCAATTGCCATATGCAATTGACTCAAAACTGACTATGGCCCCTAATGAGCTTACATCGTAGAATACTCAAAAGAGTCATTCTAGTTCCTACATCGCCGACCCCATGGCCTATCTGTCCAGTTTCCTCATTGAGGTGTACACCACTCCTCATTGTACATTGAACATTATAAGACAGTTGCCTTCTTAATGGCGAATGCCTCCTTAGTCATATATGTCAACAAACATTTCGGGCTTGGGTTCCCCCTTGGTTTCCTTCTCAGTTTCCTTCTCGGTTTCCTTCTCGGTTTCCTTCTCGGTTTCCTTCTCAGTTTCCTTCTCGGTTTCCTTCTCGGTTTCCTTCTCAGTTTCCTTCTCAGTTTCCTTCTCGGTTTCCTTCTTGTATTCGGATCTCGCTTGCACCCCGAGTGGTCCTTCTAGGACATTCGAAACAATATCATCACCCAATCCGCTCTGGAGAAAAGTTTCCAGCGCGTTGGCAGCGTCTTGTAATGGTCGGGAGTCTATAGCATCCAGATCTCGGCTAACATCCGACAATAATATGAAGCCTACCACCATCGGTAGCTTCCACTCCTCCGACGCATATCCTGGTCCGAAGAGTTGTGTGAGTGAGTGATCGCAAGATTCTCTGACGGCACGAAGGGCTTGCCAGCAGTAGCGGTGAAAATTGAGGTATGGAAATGAGAACTTAAGCATCTCAGCCTGGACTGCTAGGGCTAGGGGTTTGATCAATTGCTGAGGAGTTGCCTGGTTTTTATTAACCACCGTTTTGTGCATTTTTCGACCCTTTTTTTTCTGGCACTTTTTCTGTTTACCCTTAAACTTCTCGTCATCTTCGATATGGCCGAACATGTGCGTCTCAGCTTCCTCGGAGTCCTCATGCTGCACTGGACTCAATTCCATGGTCTGTTTGAGTTTTTCCGGGGTCAAATCCACCCGAGCGTGATGTAGGATGTACTGTGGTTCGAACGTGGTCAGGATAGGGCAGCCTATTTTCATTTCACGCGTTTTGATCTTCATAGTCTTCACTGTAGTTCCACCTCCCCGACGCCCAACCGTATAGGTGGTGAACCTGCCCATTTCAACTGTGAACTTTAGGTACATATCTCTCGGTGACGTAGGTGCCTTGGCCCCTAAGTAGAAGTTACGTGCGCCTAGCTGAGTATAGACAAGGTCCATGTCGGGCCAGGAACGCTTGAGCATATTCTGCTGATGAAGGGCATTGTAGAGATGTTGACAATATTGAATGGAGCCCCGCTGGTTAGCAAGTGCGAGTCCCATAAAGCGGTAAATTGCGCGGCATTTATAGAGTACGATACCGCTGGCCACGGGTGACATATGGAATAGTCGATGTTTCGTTGCTCTTACTGCTGCAATATCCTCTCGAAGTGAATACAAGATATCGCTATGCTCCGCTGGCCAAGTCGGAAGTTCAATTTTAGAGTGAAACTCAAGACAGGCTTTGATATCGTTGTCTATGACGGTTACCTGCTTGTGCTAAAATAACCAAAGTCAGCTATTGACACTTTGAGCGCTGTATATGGACGTCTTGAAACTACGAGGAGAATCTGGGTCATGAATGCCGCTTGGAAAGGGGCTTTGGTATTCCGCAAAGTCCTAAAAAGAAGAGGATGGCATTTGAACGTACCATGGCCAGAAATGGATCATCAATTGCTTCGCCAAGTGCGTAGGTAATATCGAGGAAGACCTGTGCGGCAAAGAGCATGTAGAAATGCACCTTGTGGGTTTTCATAAGTTCACACATGCTACGCTTTAACCCATCACGAATGGGCCAGTGTGGGACATTCGCGATTTGATTCAAGAAGGGTATTAATAGTGCGCAGTCGTCTTCGAGTTTTTGGCGCGGGTCCTTTTGGTCGTGTCCACTAGTCGGATCGTACTGTTGATATATACTATTGCTATATAGCGCGGCATAATCCGTTTGAGAAACGGGGTTCTTCTCAAGGCGAGCGATGTGGTGGTCTCGAATGGATTGGTGGGTTGAGGCTTCCGTACCCGGTGAGATATTGCCCGACAGAAGCGCAAAATCAGCTTGTCCGAGAAGTACGGAGTCCAAGAAGAACTCGGCGAATCGGTAAGCTGTGAGGAACATCTCATTTGAAACGTCGTAAGTCTCGTAGCCTTTACCTTTAAGATCGTTCTCTATGGTTTCTATGCTCAAGCCCTGCGTCAGGCACTTCAAGGTAACTAACTTCTCGAGCATCAACCCAACACCGCCGTGCAATTCCAAAAGCGGATCAATATCTTGCATCATGTTTTGCACAAGATCTGTGGCTATATTTGTTGTGATAGCCGCCGTAACCAGATCAAAGGCACCGGTCTTGTATTCCAACCAAACCCATTTTAGGCGAGATCGGATTTGGTTCATATCGTTCAATACCATCATTAGAGAGAACATGGCATCCTCAAAAGATGTCTGCGGCTCAGACACATAGGTAGTTTTATCACCCTTAGACGTCACTGGTATTTCAACATCCAACGTCACTGGTATTTCGACATCCGGCGTCTCTAGGAATTCTTGAGATGGCTCATGAAGCTCTAAGTTAGCAAAGGTATTATGTAGATAACTAGCCGGGGCTGGTGCCTCTTGGCCCTTGTCGTCTTCCATAAAAGGTTTTAGAATATCGCGAACTGTTTCTAGAACTAATGATGTGTAGACTTAGTTAGTAACACGACATATATACCTTGTGGCTTATGACACTTAATGACTAAGTGAAATGAGACATACCGTGCACGAAATGCTCGTGTTTAGAATTGTCTTCCTCATCGAGGATTTCATTGTGCTTCTCAAGCTTTGCACGAAACCGAGTGCGAGCGGTGATAACCCGATTCAAAGTCGTGCTGAAGGCACGCGGAACAGGAACTGATTTTTTTGCGATGTACTCGGCGAAGGTGGTGTAGTCTTTGGTAGTAATGACGTACTTGGAGCCAGCGGGTTGGTCGTCTCCCGCGAGGGAAGAGCTCGCTGCTTTCTCCTTGGCTACGAGACGTGCCTTGCCCTTCAATCGACCACCGGTCGCAGGTTTATTGCTAGGTGTGGAGGTGAAACCACGGGACTTGGCTGTTGAGGCAAGCCATCCCGCTATCGAATCCGTATCCTGCTTGTACCGCTGGTACGCACTGACTAGTTCTGCGGACAGCATCTTGGAAACTACAGCTGCCCTCACATTTGTACGCGAGTTGCGGGTGTTGAGTGCCAGGTGGAATGTAGATGTGAAAGGAACTTGTGTTGGTAAGAGAAGGTGTGCGGTGTAGGTCGATGTTGGATCGGGTTGCAAAAAGTAGCTAGTTATGAGGTAGGTACGTAGGTACGTACCTGTAAGGATATTTTTAAGCAAGAGTTATATCTATCGAGCACTCTTGGTTGGCAAGTAGCTACTTAAGTGCTCTTAGTGCTTTTTGCAGGCGGTTACCTGGGTACTATCGTAAGGTGTGCACATAATATTGTAAGTGATGGGGTATTGGGTGATAATATACAAGAGTACCTACCTAGTAGGTAATGAAGGCTAGATTTGTCACAACTCCGTGACATTAAACAAAGGATTTCTCGTATATAGTAAGTAAATAGATAGTCAGGAGGTTTCCAACAGCTTCGTGCATCAACAAATGTCATATCATACCCCCTCATACTAGCAGTCCTGACAAGATTTACTAATGGACTGACTGACTGCAGTAAGACAAAGAAAACTATATTCAGTGACGACTTGACTTAACCATTACACATGCCTCGCGGTTACATGGTAGCTGACTGTAGGAGAGGCTTTGAAATCTATCATATATAATAAGATGAAGGCATCGAATTCAAAGTTTTTGTCTTCCTTTTAGCTTATCGTCCCTCTTTCAGAACTAGGATGGAAAAATAGTAGGAATGATCAGCTTCAGTTACACTATTAGGTGTATAAATAGCCTTTAATATTTCGTTTCTCTTCTCAGTTAATCTTCGAAGGCCAAGATGGCTATTAGCACCTTATAAGATTTCCCCTAAATCGATTTTTACCAAGACGGGACAGAGATAGTAGACGGCATTCACACCCAACTCAGCCGTTACAATCTATAATTGAATAGGTGAAAGCACTACATTGTATTGTCAAAAGTGATATGAGAAACGGATGGTGTTAGTACAAGTTAACAGGGATTATATTGTCCTACCTATGTCGATCGCCTGTCCAAGAGCGCTTTGTGAAAAGGTAATACCCCCAATGAGCTGGAAAAGAGAGCCTGGCTGAGTGATGCACATCTGATTGTTTGTGTACATATTTGCTGATAAATTGCGTGAAGCCCTCATTTCACTGGCAGTAGTATATGAGCATGGTTGAGGGCGTTGGTTTACAGTGATGTGCACAGTATTTATACAGTCACTGGTGATTATTGCGTCTATTTGTGCTATTCAGCTCGATGTAGCAGGTATAAGTTGATAATAGAAACGAATTGATTGAGCAAGTTTTTGTCTGCGATATAAAAGCTGTATTTTTTTTTTATTTTTTTTTTTATTTTCTATTTTTCTATACTACCTTACCACGAGATGAATATCAGGGTATGAATGGTAAGGTATGAATGAAGTTGCACATGGAATGTCCGGTACTGACTCTTCCGGACAATGACACAGCACAGACGTTTTAGTGTGGTGGCCACATAATAGATAACCCCACTAAGAGGTTGCATCATCGCTTTCATCTTCGCATTTATTTTCCTAATTGTATTTACAACAAATCCAAACCTACATGCGTCTAGTATGCTTTGACGCAAAAATCCGGATATCCATTCCCGCCTAATGGAACTTCATACGCCATCACCATTGTAAATTAAATAAAATAACGTTCAAAATGTCTAGCCGACAGTTGCGCAAGCTTCAGAAGCAGAAAGAGCTAGAGCAATTTCAAGCCCCGAACCCCGCCAACGACTCGGGCGACAGCGAAAATGATGCACCTATTCAGAGGCCTAGGCCTCCCACATTCTCGGCATTTGCTGCTCTGGGAGGGCAAGACGAGGATGACGATGACGACGACGATAATGAGCCCGAACCTGCCGAGACCTCGTCGCGCCCTGCCCACCTAGAGACCCCCAATAGCTCTTCCAAGAAAAGCAAGAAGAAAAAGAAGAAGAAGGGAAAGAAACCTGACACTACTTTGAAACCATCTTTGCGAACGGACACACCTACACAACCCGGTACCGACGACATTGACGAAGCCCTTCGAGAACTTAGCCTATCCAATAAGAATTCCACCGGTCGTACTGGTTCTCAGGCTGACATGGCGCAATCAAAGGCCTATGACCGGATATGCGAGCTCCTTCGTATCAATACTTATAACTTGAAGGTCATAAACGAAATGCGCAATCTCTTCGGCCGGGAGGCGATTGCCGCCGCCCTGAACGAGGAGAACGAGGAACGCGCACGCACACAACGCACACGACGGATGCAGCAGCACGCCGATTTGGAGACCGTCCTTAAGGGGGCGCCAGGCAAAACCCTGCCCGAGATTACGCTTCGCAGAAATCCATTCTTGCCGGGGAAAGAGACGTGGCCGCGCGCCTCCACAGAGGGTCTTACTATGCGGCAGTTTAAAGAAGAAACAGCAACAGACAAGTCCATGTCCGGCACGGTCGAGTTTGGATTTGCCCACGACGAGAGTTACAACAATCTGGAGCTGCAATTCTTCCAGCTGGTCCAGATGTTGGATCCTATGCAACTAGTACACTTCTTACGCAGCCATCCATATCACATTTCCACACTCATCCAAGTCAGCAAGGTTGCCAAGCAAGACCAGAACTCGGCTCTATCGGCTGATTTGTGTGAACGAGCTCTGTTCACGTTTGGGCGGGTGGCTCTCTCTAGCTTTCGACAAAAAATGGAAGAGGGCAAGGCTAGGCTTGACTTCAGGCGACCGGAGAACAGGCAATTTTGGCTAGCGGGCTACCACTACCTCAAGAGCCTGGTCATGAAGGGAACGTATAGAACTGCTTTGGAGTGGGCCAAGCTATTGTTCAGTATGGATTTAGATGACCCTTACGGCATGATACATTTCATTCATCCGATGGCTATCCGGGCACACGAGTCAAAATGGTTCATTGATTTCTGTGATTCGGAAGTGTTGGACAAATTCGACACGGCGCAAGACTATGTTCGACAGACTTTGGTGCTAGCCAGGCTGCAACAGAAGGACACAGCTGGTGCTAAGGCTCTGTTACTCGAGGGTATAGAGCGGCTCCCGTGGCTCTATAGTAGCCTATATAAGGCCCTTAACCTTGATGTGCCGAAAGCCATCTGGGGTATGCAACCACGCGATGGACATGAGGAACTTTTTGTGGAACTATACATACACCAAACGAGGAGCTTGTGGGACAATGCACAGGCTACGGGTTTACTGAAAGAGGCGGCTCGTGAAGCGAAGAAGTCGGATTTCCAGAATTTCGGTTTCCCGCCAGTGGTTGGGCGGAACGTTGCGAGATTTGTCTACTTGGACAATACACCGTCCCTCATGGGTCATGTCCCAGGAGGTTTGCTTAGCGTGTCACCTAACTGGGAGTTTGATCCCGTTCCACCGTTAAAAGAGGAAAATATCTTTTCTTACGATTCTCAAGAGCGGCCGTGGATGCCGCCTGAGAGCCAAGGATTACGCGGTTTTGATATTCCGCAAGACGGGGGGTTGGTACGTCGGCTCATCGCTGAGATGAGGCAAGGAGGTGCACCACCGGAAGTCCATGCATTACTCCAAGAAGTGATGGCCGATGTTGACCGAGGTGACACTAGCGATGAAGATGCAGATGCAGATGAAGATGAAGATGACGACAACGAAGATGCGGACGAGGACGAAGCAATTGACGCCGAGTCTCGCGAAGATCTTGGACCTGGAATCTTCCGGGTCTTGATGGGTTTGATCACTACCAGAGGATTGGGTGGTGGGGTGGGAGGCGAGGTTGACGACGAGCTTACTCAGGATGAGTGGGATGCGGTCGAATCCGAGCTGGAGAACAGGATGCCGGGAGCATGGGGAAGCGATTCAGAAGACGGAATGGCAGGCAATCGAAATAGTGCAGACGGTGCAGCAGGAGACACAACCGATGACGAAATGCCAGCCCTAGAACCGGCCTCCTGAAAATCTCTCACATTTTGATTTACTTAGATAGGAATTGTAATTCGCTAGACAATTGGGGGGTAGTTAGTCGATGCGCCAAGACGGCATGTCGCGCAAGGTGTGATGCAGGGTCAGCCAGATAACCATGCGCAAACCAGGAATCTGGACAGATGATTTGCATGCATGGACCACATTTCAAATGCCATATCTGGCCATTCGTTATATTCGTCACTTCAGGCTATTCGTGATGAAAGAGCTATGTGATGGAACGCATATAGAAACCCACATGAGTCCGGACAAGCTGTCATTGTCCGATTTTGAGTGGTTTGAGTGATGAGCAAGTTTCACCTGGGCATTACGAAGCACGCGCGGAAACTTACGCACGTTTCACTTCACCGTGTTCATATGTGATTGTGCCGCCGTTGTTTTGTTGCAGCCCCCGCGGATGGCGCACGCGAGAGCTGGAGCCGAAGTCGTCAGAGGTAGACATACCGTGCATGACACAGTCCTGTTTAGATAGCACACAGTATTAGTATCAGCAAGCACTTACCGTAGGTAGACGACCAACCGTATTTAGCGTTCTCGGTGTTGGATGTGACGAGAGATGCCGAGCAATGACTGAATGCGCCGCACTGTAGAGTACAAGAGCCTTCGAGACAAGTGCCTTTTGACAGCCCCTCCAGAAAGCCCCTCCAGAAAGCCCCTCCTCCGTTGACCCAGGGTAGCACGCTGTCAAATGTCAAAGCCGACGACCGCATTATTAATACCAACCCTACGACCACCTACCAACTTAAATAAGGCTGTCGTGGCCTCTTCTCCCTCTTCTTCTTTCATCATAGTCAACACAAGCACACACACACACAGACACCCCCCCTTCCACACATAACCCCACCATTACGACAGACTTGTCGCCTGCTGTTCCACATAGACCCCGCCATCTCTAAAGAACAACCTTAATCGTATCACCAACACAATGGCCGATGCACACACTTACAAGTTCAGAGTCGCCATGAGCTGCGGCGGCTGCTCCGGCGCTATCAACCGCGTTCTAGGCAAACTGGAGGGTGCGTAGTTTTCCCCGTCTCCCTTGATTTCCGCCTCGTTGCCTCGTTGCCTCGTACATTATCCTACATCATCCAAAGCCCTTACTCTCCCTTTTATTTGCAACCACCCCACACGCATACGCGTCTACCTACTGCTCCCCATTCCCCCTTACTTTGTGTGACAATCCCGGTAAGACTAGACTGCGCTCCAAGTAGCTAACCGTCTCTTGTTGAAAACAAACAGGTGTCCAAAGCTATGACGTATCCCTCGAGAAGCAGGAAGCCGTCGTCGTCGCATCCCCAGGCCTCGACTACGAGACCGTGCTCAAGACGATCAAGAAGACGGGCAAGAAAGTCGAGTGGGGCCAGGAGGACGGCGAGTCCAAGAGCATCGACCTACCCGAGTAAAGAGCAAAGTAGAGATTTTGTACTCCCATGAGCGAGATACAAAATCACCCCTTTCATCTCCCCCAACGTTTGACGATGTGATATGAGAGGAGAGGGCGTGATTCTGGGAGTGCTCGTGTGGGAGAAGACGGCGGCCGGATCTGCGTGACTGATTGGCTCTCTGTTCTGCTGATTGATTGCTTGACGAATAGTTTGGAGTTGGGAAATCCTGGGGCGAATGAATTAATGATGGGATACATCACGATATCCGTAAACGACCCGCAAGCCATGCTTTGACTCGTTCTTCACTTTTGGTGTCTGTTAGTTTTGCCTTTTCTCATATAACATGACTGACTACCCCCATTTAGATGCAGTAAACAGTCTGAGACGTTGCCTTTCTGTTAACTGGGACAAAGTATACCTCAGGTTTTTTCTGGAGAATAAGCGGTATTTCTTCAGAAGTCCAGCTATCTAGATATTATGAGCCCGCAGAATCCCATTTCACAACATTACCCCCTTTTTACTCCAATACCCTGCATCGGCCGCCAACAATTACGACCAGCCTTGAACGGCTCTATGCTATTAACTCCCCATCCCGGATCTTCAGCTAGGACACAAGCCAACTAAAAGCATACACTTTCAAACGGCGTCCGCCCATGTGAATATAACGACCGCAACCGTTAACATGTCTAGTTAATTAAAGAGGTCCAGTCCGACTTGATGATGCGCCACCTTCGCTAGTAGTATGATCGTATAACCGTTACGTCGTCGTTTCGTGATAGTAACTAGTCGGAAAGGGATTGCAACCTTAAGATGCCAAGACATAGCATAGTGCGGGAAAGGAGGCAGCAAACACCCAACAACGGAGATGGCTTATGGGAGAGAGTGGTTGAGAAAAGGGCACAAACTGACGTCCCTTAACAGCGAGCTGACTGAGTAACCAAGACCTCTACACTGGCCCTAACCAAGACCTATCCACTGACCCAGTGTAGGATATGTGCCATCCGAGGCCTTTGTACCAAATCTTCGAGAACGCCACTTGCGTCTTGGGCGTGTTCAGGCCGCCCTCCCATTGGCGGGCCTGCTCTTGCAGCGCTGAGGTGAAATCGACAAGATGCGTTGGGTTGATGGAGTGCAGCAGGCCTGTGGGGCCCCCCGGTTCCATCGCGTATAAGGTCAACGTGCGGTTGTTGGTGTACGCGACCGCGTGGTTGAGTTGTGTTAAGGTGGATTTCCAGTCTTCGAAGTCGGTCCCGAAGATGAAGTCTCTAACCCAGTTAATAAGCTCACTTACGGAGGCACAGTCCGCGGGAGCCTTGGGGATCGCGGGAGATTCAGACATCGCGAATGGGAAATTTTAAATATCTGAACGTAGCGTTAGTGGGTGGTAAAAGGTTTTGTTGTATTGATCAAAGGGGGCTTCTTGCGTGCTGCGAGATGCGGGAAATATGCTGATTTATAAATAAGTTGGACGCAAACGCCGTTCCCGTAGTTGACTGGTTGTGGTGTTGATATCCCTTGAACACGGGTGTTGTCTTGCGGCACGTGGACTTTTAAAACGTGGCATCGCCCTTGTATGTTTGTGCGCCTGTTTGTTTCACTGGGTTATTGATCACTGCGGATTGATATTGACAACGGCCGAAGACGATATGATTGGCTTTCAAACGTCGGATGTCAGTACGATTCTATTCAATATAAAGAAATATAAAACTCACCGCCCTGCGCTACAGCTCCTGGACCTGAAGGTCAACCACACAGCAACTGGCCTGTAGGCGAAATGTCGGTGGTATGGCGAGGGCTGTAGCTAGGTATATGCGAATACTCATTCTTTATAAGCTTGCGTTCTCTGCTAACTTAATACAGAACACGGCCGGCGCGCCCTAGGAAGTACGACGGACCATAAAGTTGCCTAGGGGTGACGAGATACCGATATCTAACGAGGTTTTACAACTGGGGGCAACAAGGGATGAAGGGGGATTTGCTTCGGTTGTGAAGTGAATATGCGTTGATGAACGACTGGGCGAGCTTTTGCAAATCAACACTAGACCTACCAAAATGGGATTATCTTGGCTACGCAAAAGGGATCCGAGCTGTCCACCGACTTTGCGGGTTGTGTATCGTTTGACGAATGGCCTTGTGCTTTCTAGGGTTGGGCTGAATGCAAACTGGCGGTCGCCTCTTATCTTGTGCTTCGATCGTCGATGTTCTTACTCCCTTCGTCTGCTGTCAGCATCGATCTATCTCTAGTTGGTGCTGGAACCCCGGGCGATGAAAAGGGAATTCCTACTCCCGGGGCCTATGACTAAATGGAAAAAATTTCACTAACATTATACAAAAAGCATGTTTCGTCTTAGAAGACCTGATATATGTGTTGTAGTACCTCTGGGGAAAGGAAAATTAGAGACCCCGCGGTCACCGTAAACTCTGGTGGTCTAATGTAGTATTTTGATGTAGTGTAGTGTAAGAGAGATATTAGAGTTGAGAAACGAGACAATAGCGATACCCGCGAAGTATCATTTGCCAGGAGTGGTGTGCGACCCTTCCCAAACTCTCTCTTTTGTCTCCCGCAAACACAATAGCTTTCCTTCCCGTTTTAAGTTATTTTATTTGCTCTATATGGTGACACCATAGATCTCCCCCTTCCGGTTCTAAATTTTTACCACTTCTGATCCGCGCAACAAATCAAGCTTACCCATGCGCGCCCATCAAGGCTAAAGTCAGACGGTGGATTTCCTCGCAAGGCACTGATTGAAATGCCGGTTATGTCATGAATTAGTTGTTCTGATGACTGGTTATCACTAAGTCGCGACCTCTACTGATGGCGAGGCGATACGTTCTCCCATTTCTACATTAAACTGAGCGGCTTGTCGTCGACATAATCACTGTAGATCTCTTAAAATATCTAGTAAATATGGCAATCTTCAATTAGTATACACACACCACAGAAAAGCAAATAAGCACTAACATTTCTACCTGAAATTCCTTGAAAGTCCTGGGTTCATCTTCCTCGTTCACTGTCTCCTGACCTCTGGTAACAATCGAGGAAGAAAGTCTATATCTCTTGGGTCGATAGTCAACCGCCAGCCAATTATTCTCTCGATTATGCCGGCTTCCCCAGACTCACTAGCTCCCGATTGCCTCCCCACCTCTTATTACTATTCTATATATCACTCTTCATCTCTTAAACCAATAGACCTATAGCCAGCCTATTGTCACGATCGTGTCCAGAACCTACTAATATAAGCCACCAGGACCCAAGTGACGGACGACTTGGTATCATGTACCTTTTTGACTGAGACCAAGGGCCATAGCTCAACTGGGGTGGTTTACAGTTGTGTGTGGATGTTACACCTATTACCTTCTCACTTTTACAGTTTTCTGGGAGGGTATCCCTCCTTAACTCCTGAACCAAGTAGCCTCAGTAGTTATCCGCAACCTTATGATACTTCATCGTCTATTACATGGTGGTTTTTGTGCGCATGCTTGTTGTCACAGTACCTAGGTTGATCTGAGCTAATCTTCGTCAAGATCGTTATCAGGAGTAGTCCACCTCCCGCGTGATGTGACTATGTTAACATTTTATCGCGTCTCTAGGCACATCTTCAGGAAGGCTGAGTGGTATTTCGCATCGAACTTGACTTGCCGGGCAGTGAGACTCGTGAACACATGATGATTGATCCTTAGTAGCTCAAGGAGGTCGCAGAGGAGAGGGTAGGCCTGAAGCTAATGGCCGCAAAGCCGGTACGGAGGGACATTTTCAGTCGATACGCGTTGATAGAGAAAGGCCTTCCACGGGCAGCAGGTCGTAACCACCGCGGATTTTCAGATAGGTAGGGTTAATGATAGCAGGCCTCACCTCCGTATGAACTGAGGGTATTTATGCTCCCCTCCCTCAGCATCCCCTTATATTTCCTCCTCTTCTTAATATTTCCAACTTGGGAAAGGTTGGTTAGTATCTTTAACTGGTTCTCTAAGCATCCATACAGCCTGTTGGTCTATTTAGCTTTCTATAATACTAAGGGGTACACAATCATAACGCTCCTATAAATAACGCACTTTGTCACACAATATGCCTGGGAAACAAAGAAAAGTCGCTGTATATAGTAGTAGCGTAGCTGCGAGGGTATTCCAAAAAGCCTTGTGCATCGACGAGTGTCATATTCTACCCTCTACTGGCAGTCCTGACACACTTTAACCTTAACTCTGAGTTTGTGATAAAAAAGAATTGCAAATGCAGCAGTAGGCTTAGACAAGATTAGAGTGATAACATGCGCTGCTATAAGTTTGTTGCTTTCTGGGCGCGTTTTTAGAGTGGCCGCTGGACCATCTTGGAAGCCAAGTTTCACAACAGCAAGCTTCTCCTAATTAACCTAGAAATGCATTATTTACACCGACGAGGCTTAAAGAGTACCATCTACGTACAACTAGCTTTTTCTCAAGCAATACTAGTGTCAGGACTGCCAGTATGAGGTATAATATGACACCTGTTAATGCACGAACCTTCATTGAAAACCTCGTAGTTACACTCCTACTATATACAAGGATTTCTTTGTTTCCTAGGTGTTGCCTGTGACAACTAGGCTTTAGCATGGCTAACATCGATATAGTGGCTTGGATATTACCTGTTTAGTGCTGCACACTAAAGATGCATGAGAAAATGGTAATCGATATAGAGAGAGAGAGGATGAACACAACGAATTAAGCGAGCGTTACACTACTAGGTGACACGCCCGAGGGCCCCAAATTCAACAGGGGCACATTTATATATTTATATATCAAAACAGGAATTATACCTAGCTCAGAGCTGGAGCCTAGCTTATGTAGTAATAAGTTTGAAACATAAGAAGATGATTCTACTAGGTAGATGTTTCCAAGCCAAACCTTGAAAACCTCGTTTATAAACTAGCTAAACGGACTACGTGTTATTACGACTCGACACCAATAGCACATCTCTGTATTTCTTCACCCATGCGTCGACATATCTCTGGTCTTGAGGCTTAACTAGTGTCCTAGGCCAACAAGATTCATCCGAATGTTTGCGGGCATTGGAGACTACATATTAGTATTGGCAACGGTCGAATTTGGCGAATGGGGCTTAGCCAGGCATGGTGGGGCGGTTAAATGGTAAGAACGTTTTCGGCGTTGAAGGCGGGAAACCTAATGTGGGAAATTCCTTTTGTCAGCTCGCGTGGTCTCTCGCTGTCCTCCTCCCCTCAGAAGGACGACGGTTGTCACTAGCACACGTAATGGGAGTAGAAACCCACGTATGATATAAATGGAGATAGAAGTCGAGGCGTTTAAGGGCCTGTTGCGAATCACTTGAGAAGGAACAGAGCATAGCAGGCTCGTTGTAAGGGAGGACTGGATTTTATGGTGTTGGTAGCTTCTAGATATCGGGTAGATGGGAGAAATGGCAGGATAGCCTTAAGTGTTTCAATGAACCTCTATCGGAAGGTTCTCACGACTAGAAACTACTAGGTACGTAGGTACTAACGGCATGATAGTGAGCGAGTGAGCGGGTTAGGAAAGTCATATGTGTTTATAGCGTAGCAAGAACCTCCTATCTTTATACCTACTCGGTGTAGTTGTTGCCTTTCCCTCCCTCAAGTTCTTAATACCTGATCTTATATAAAGACGCTTAGGCTTACACTCTCGGAACATCCGGCTGCTTTAGGTGGATTCTTGGAAAAACTGTTAAAATTGTTTGGTTGTACACGGAATTATCGGCTCGTCCGGCGTGCTACACCAACTTGTATATGGATATGAGCACCTCTATATCTCAAATACGAAGAGTATGACGGAACTATAATTACCATAGTCTCCGATATAGCACGGACCACTAACAAGCAAGTAGGTAGGTATTGTACTTGCATATTATAGTGTATCATAGCGGGAAAATATGGGGGCGACAACGTTCTTTAGGTGGGGGTTGCTGTCTGTCCCATAAATTACGGGGTACCGAATACGGAATTCCAAGGTGTACATCGAAAAATGGTACTCAATTGAGTATGTATGTACTTGCCAACTGTCAGACCACAGCTTAGGTCACGTGCCGATTGAATGGGTTCGATTCGGGTTGGGTCGCTTGCAGATTGCTTTTTAATAGGGTTTAATAGGTAGACAATTGCCGAAGCGCTCGTTTACGCTCGGATACTGTTATTCTCAATGTTTCAGCTTGTGTTGGTCGGGGTAATCATGTGAGGCACTCACTATAAAGCTACTACTATCTACGTGGGATGAAGCGATAAAGAAAAAGGAAAAGGCAAAAAAAATACATCCTGACTACATTTATCCCGATATCGACGTACATTATCTGGGTAGTGTACCAATTCCACGGGAATGGAGACTTGGCGCCGGCATTTGACCGTGTTTGCTTACTCCCCTCCTTTCTGCTGACATTTTTCATGATATGTTCCCTAGTACACCCTTCCTTCAGTCGACCGCATCCTTAGCTCTGAAAGAGGGGCCGTCTGATGTTGATCTGGCTATGCGCTAAAATCCCCTTCGAGTGATTGATGCTCATGCTGATCGAGCGCCCTGGATGCCGCATCCAATTGTAATGGCTGAAAATACACCGAATGGTATTATTACTTTAGCGCAACACCGTGTTGTGAAGCGGCCGCGCCCCGTTAAGAGTTGTCTGGAGTGAGTGGTGTCTTGGGTCTTGGCCATCTGGTGACTGATAATCCCGGCGCTAATTAATCGAGTCAAGATGTCGCCGACGAAAATTGAAGTGCGATCGCCTCATGCCTTGCACCCAGTGTCAGAGGTCTCAGAGGCCCTGTCGCTATGTGGCGGATGGGGAAGCTGGCAGTGTGTCGGATGCGTCAGATGCTGACATACCCGACCGGGCATCAAAGCGTCATTGCGCTAAGTCGAATCACGATGACAACCTTCTCGACACTCATTCCCAGGCGAGCACGTCGCTTCTAGAAGACTATGGTGCAAGGATCGAAAGACTGGAGCAGGTCCTACTCGAGAAGATGTCGCCCTTCACCGAGAGAAGTAGTGGGTGTCGCTCCCAACGGCCCGTGGCGTCGGCCTTGACTATGCGCGGGCTTACCGTTAAGGGCGGATCTCGAACGCGTTTCTTTGGGCCTAGCAGTGTACGGGTATTGGTGAATCTGGTAAGATGACCTTCTCGCCATCTGTTCCCCTACGTGCCCCTAAAGCTCACTCGATTCCGCATAGTTCGATGAGGCAAAAGAGTTCATGTTCAGTGGAGGGGATTCTAGTGACGTTCTCAATTCGTTCTTGCTCATTCACAAGATCCATAAAGCTGTGCAAGAGGCGCATCGAAAATTGACGTCTCCGATTGCTGTTTTCGTCGACTCGATGACACCCATCCAGAAGCGCATGGCTGATGTTTTGCCGGCTAGGGCTGCATGTGACCACCTGGTTCAATTCTACATGGAGGAATCCGAGACACTGTATCGCGTCTTACATATTCCCTCGTTCATGTCTCAGTATAACCAACACTGGGAAGGTATTCAACAACTCGATTACTTCCTGCCACAACTGTTGTCAATACTTTGCATCGGATATCGATTTCTTAGGGCTGGCAAGGGGCAGTTTCATAACGATAGAGATGGCATTCACATACCGACGGCTTGCGCTTTGGTAAGAGCCTGGTTAGACAGCCTTCGAGGTAAACAGCTTGTCGAATTCAGTTCATTACAGACCGAAGTCCTTGCTCTTATGGCCCAACGAGTGTTAAACACACAAAACCACGAAGCTTGGCAGCATCTTGGTCTCCTTGTGCGAATGGCAATGACAATGGGCTTGCACCGAGACCCATCCGAATTTTCTCACAAAATAGTACCCTTCTGGGCTGAACAGAGACGAAAACTCTGGATAACCATCCTCGAATTAGACATACACATGTCTATGCAGTGTAACCTCCCTAGCTGCATCCGCGAAGGGGATTTTACTTGCCAGCCCCCAAGAAACCTCAACGATGATGAACTGTATCCGAACATGATTGAACTCCCTCCACCGAAGCCCATCGAAGTAGATACCAATTCTCGTATTCAGGTGTTTGCAGCCATGACCTTGAGAACTCGTTTCAAGGCTGTTGATCTAGTCAATCGAATTGATACTCTTCAAGATTATCAACAAATTCTTGATATTGGAAACGAGTTGGAACAAGCGTTGGACGATATTCGCTGCGTGCTACCTCAGAGGCACGTGAACAATGTGACTCAGGAACGTCGGCAATGGATGACGCGGATAATCCTTGACATGAACTGTCGCCGACCGCTTCTGGCATTATACCGCCCTTTCGCGTTGAGTAGTGCTGACGCCCCTCAACAAATCATGACTGGGTATTTAAAGTCCTGCATGATATTACTTTCATACTTGGAGGATGTGGACCCTTCGACGCCAGATTTTCCTTATATTCGACACATGCAGCATCTCGTCTTTCGGCGAGATATATTTCATGCTTCATTTGGCGTCTGCTATTATATGAAGCAAATTCAAAGTAACGCCGTTAGTAAACGAGAAGCGGAAACCCCCGAATCTAATTCCAAGCCAGATCCTATCGAGGTGGCCTGCACCACTGCATCTAAAAGCTCGATGCTACTGTCATTGCCTCGCCTGAGAGCGACAGTGGAAAAGGTGATCGATTCCATGATCACCCGCATTAGCGAGATAGGGCCGGATTTGAAAGACTTGGTTTCATTGACGATCGTGTTCTATACATATCAAGGTGAAACGCATGAACCGAAGAAAGAAGTTCAGCAGGCCTTGCAGCGAATCGTGGAAGCTGGTCTCCAATCAATTCATGTTAGCCCAGAGAACATATCGTCCATGCCAGTGAGGAGTAGTGACCCTTTTATAGTAACACTAACGTTGACCTAGAAAGCAGATGGTACAGCCAGCAGGGCAGATCCAGATGATCGACTTCCAACCCGACCCGAGCCTCATGACTGATACGGAGCCATATATGTCGACCGCTGATATGCAAAATTCCGTGAGAATTCCCCTTCAAATAAGCTTCCCGATATTGATGCTAATGCTTTCTAGCTATGGGGCGACTATGGTGTATGGGACGTTGAATTTTGGGACCCTTATATGACGAACCGGACGCCAATATGACGAGGAAGTGCATCCTAGACCTTGAAAGATTTACGTTGTGTGTGGGTGAACGATGCCTAGTCCGGGAAACTGTTCGACGTGTTTCCTTGAAATTCCCACCCTGTCGTAAATCACTACTAACACAAACTTCCCATCAACGAACTGGCAATTGGCGGGCTGTCTCCGGAATCAGTACAGCATCGAAAGGTACTCAATTTGAGATTACAGGACTCTTGCCGACGAAGTCGTCCTTCTCACATGCCTCGACCATGAACTTGGCGATACTTGCTCGAGTAATCTTGGGGAGTAGTCCAATCCCGTCCCCGTTGTCAGGGTATAACCGGATAGGGGATGCATCGCCATCAGCTAGCACGCAAGCTCGTACCAGCACAAATTCCACGCCTGACTGTCGAGTTTCTTGGTCGAGTGCATTATGAGCCGCCAGTCCATATTTCATGTTGGTGTGCTTGAACATTGCACGAAAGGGGAAACTCATGCTACCCCAGCTATCGCCGGCTCCCCATTGACTCATGATTATAAGCCGCTTAGTTCCGAAGTCTTTCATGACGGAAATGGCGTTTGCCACCGAGTCTTCCACTAAATCGTCAGGGGTTAGTGCTTGTGCGTGGTTCATACGTGTGTTGAAGGTAGAGGGGCATGGTTTCAGCCCAAAAAGGCCTCTATGTCACCGTGGGAATGGCTGGAATAAGGAATTGGCTAGAATTACTGATTCTTTCCGGTGCATCTGGGGAGACTGCCGCGAAGGGAGAGTCGGAAACTCTCTTTAGACCCAAGGCTACCAAGACAGCGTTGGGGCGTGTTGGTAATGCCTCGAACGCCTTCGTGATATCTTTCCGATTTACTGGCGTGCCCTGAACGGTTGTCAGGCCCGGGCGGGCGGCTAAGGAGGAAGGAGATCGGACAAGTGCGATGACACTATGGCCTTTCGAGATTGCCTCCTCAACGATTAGCTTGCCTGTTCGGCCGCTACCGCCTAGGACAAGGAACTGCATTTTGATGAAGTGGATGAAAATGATATAATGAGTGGATGACTTATTGATGATGCAATTATGATCGAGGGAGAACGAAGGTTAATGAATGTAGAATGAGGATACCAGAGCGGAAAGGAGAGAAGAGCCATGTTGTCGAGATATATATACCCGTGTTAGGTGCACGAAGGAGATGCTTCTGTTTTAATGCCACTGTGTATTCACTATCTACGGCTATTTCTAATCATATACCAAAGACTTCATCTCGTTGTCACTTATGCTTAACATCGAAGAGATATAATCTCCTGGGAGTTGAAGGGGGACCGGAGCCGAATCCGCGGCACAGTGGCTCACTCGGCCGAGACATTCGGAGGAGTTTGACCGAGTGGGTTTAGCTCGGTATCTATTTCCATTAACATTTGCTAGTATGATAGCGGTTAGGATGGGTTCTGTATGGGGACTTGGTGTAGATAAGCTGGAACTCAAGTCTTGGCTATTTTGTCTTGCATCTACTGTGCTACGGTAATATTTACATAACTACAACATTTTCAATTATAAAGATGATTAGCTTCATTAAATTTAATATGAGTAAATTTTTTCGGAACGGCCCTCATAACTGGTGATATATTTCTTGGAAACGTTAAAACCAATACATAACTGAAATACCTCTCTCAAGGTAAGTAAATCCCTGGTCAATCTGGACTGGATGCTGTACCCTTGCCAGCGGTGATACCCTCGCGATAGCCAACAGTGTTGTGTTATGCCTGAAGCCTTCGCGTGTCAAGAGAAATGTCAGGATTGCGGTGAGTTGTCGATGCACCTGGGCCATGCACCGGCAACCCGGGCACCGTGCCGAATACATCGCCTAAGGGATTGTACACAGATGGGCTGACCGACGTCATTTGCAAGATATTTGTACTGGATTAGACTGCGGATACTGCCTGTTTCTGCCGTGGTTCTGGCACAAACGAGATCTGGCGGAACCTTGTCGCTCTGCCTAATTTATCCTCCTGTGTGCCCGCCCATTCCCGATCTCTTCCAATGCTTGTCGTCTGGCTCAAGGTGTAGCCCGGCTTCAGCATCCCCGGTCCTGTGCCCTGACTATGATTGTCATCTATATCTAGCCGAGCCTTGTGGCGGTTCCCGAGAACGGTGCTGTTGGTCGTGCTCCCCGCGCCGCTTGCACTGAAGAGCGAGAAGAAGTCCTGCAGGAAAGTTGTCTCTAGGTCTCTCGGTCGTCCGTCAACCGTCCAGTACCGTTCGTCGGAGAGTTCGTTGCTCAGGTGGCGCCGGAAGTATCGATCTTGGTTGACCCACCAGCCACGCCATACCGATAGAATTATCAATGTCAAAGGAACCGTGAAAGCCCAGTAGATCCAGAATGATGGCATAATCGTGGGACTGGGCAGACCGTCAGCGGCGTCTTTGCCCGCCGCCGGGTCGCCTGCCGTTCCCTTCTGCCAGTTGAACATCGAGACTCCGAATAGTGTCCCGATGTACTCGCCCGGAAGGAAGATTGCCGTGATAACCGCGAGCGCCTTCATCGACGAGCTGTCGCGGGTCGACGCTACTGCCATTCGTGCGTTCAAGTTATTATCTTCCTGCGCGAGCTTGGAAAATATTATGTCTATCTGCGCCCTGCACCGCAGCTCTGACATACGCCTATCGGTCTCTAGTGATGTGCACAGTCGCCATATGGAATCGAGGTATTGTCGGATCTCATGCCAGTGGTACGAGAGATCGTCTGGTGAGTTGTCGTCCTCGCCGCCTTCTTTAAGTTCGCTTTTCACCGACGTCTTCGTCTTGATATTATTGACACGGGCTTCCAACTCATCGCCGACTTGCATTAATAACTTGACTGCACGCTCCATCCATCTCAGTGTGTCCAAAAGCTGAATCGAACCCTTCAAGACATCGTGGGCCTCCTTCATGAGATAGATGCTTTGTGGGGGTACATAGTCTGGATCATACAAACTGGCTGTCGGGCTGACCGCTGCGGGGCAGTTATGGTCACGCGTCTCATTTCTAACCTTCTCCTCAACGTACTCCTTCAGCGATGATAGCCGCTTCAAAGGCCTAAGATGGTGTGGTCGCGAATTTTTTGCCCCGTTTCGTTTGAATGCTTCTGCGTTCGCTTGGCCGGTAGTCCCCGTAACAGCGTCGACACGTCCCTCAAGAAGGAGAACCTCACCGTTATTGGCTATGACGGCCTCCTCCGTTCGTAGTAGTTGTACTTGCAGAAGCACTATGGGCAGAACAAGCGGGTGTGCCCAGCGAGATCGACACGAGTCAAATCGCCGCTCATATTCGTCCAAGGCGTCTTCGTCATGCCACCTTGTATCAAAGGAACGTCGTACCAATGCAGTTGTTGTCTTGGTGCGCAGCTTGTATGACATAGAGAGGAAATCATATGGTGGCTGAGGATTGGAAGAGAAGCTGAGAATGAGATCTTGAGACCGACATTGTCAATTCCCGGTGTTGCTCCGATTTGAGATAGTGGCAGACTTACAGAATGTGTCTTTCTTCGCATCCCAGAAGGATGACTCACTCGTCATTCGCGTCAGACTAGTCAGAGTGGCGGGGTGAAGATCTAGCGTTTTATAGTCGTCGATTGTGAGGAATAATCCATCTGGTACGCCCCCAATCGCATCCGGTATGCGCTGCCATGACCTTCGCCGAGCTATACTGAGAGAGAAATCATCAGGATCTGTGTGAGATGAGCACCACGAAGAAATGAATACCGGCTTGTAGAAAAGCTACCCGGTTCATACGATCCATTATGAATGACAGGTGCGTAAGATTGATATCTGCTTACATTTGCCGCACTCGCCCCTGAAGCGAACGTTTCCCCTTGGGGTTTGCAGCGAAGTTACCCTATTCAAAGTTAATATAAGCTCAATCTTAAGACTGGTTGGCAAATTCTGGAGGACATTGCCTTGAAGGAGCGCTCCGAAGCCTCGGTCACTGCGCCCTATATGTTCAGACTCACCTCATTATCTAGCCCGTATCCGTTCCTGACAGCATTCCAGAACATATGCAGACCTTCTTCTCCCTCGGACATAATACTTGGGGAGCGGGGCTCGCCGTCAAGGGCCCCACCAGGCGGTGAGAAGACAGCATACTCATGATACGAGACGCGACTTTCGCCCTCCTTAAGTAAAACCTCGCCCATGAGCTCCTTAAGGCCGAAACTGAACAGGCTCCGCTCGTGAAGGAAGCCCTTTTTCCGACATGTGGCTCCACCGCCCCCTCCGGTGGCGGCGGCGGGTACGAGGCTCCCGCGCCGGGTGCTAGGAGCGGTGCGTCGGCCATCGTTGGACGGACCTGCAACGGTGGCCGCTTGGTGGCGCGCCTCGCTTAGGGCAATGTCTAGATCGTCGAGGTTATAATTATTTTCCATGATGTTCTGGCCTGTCATTAGGGAGGCTTATAGCGATCAAAAAGAAGAGGACGCATCCCTTTGAAAAATTCGAACTCCTTGACGGAGTTGAAAGTGGAGTAACAGTGTTGTAACTCTTTCTTGTCTAGTTTAGGACTATAGTTATAGAAGCTCGTGTCCGTTTGAAAAGGTGGCGGGTCGACCTCTTTAATGAAGGTATTTCGACTCCCCCCGTCTTATTCCCTTCTAGGATAGATTGTCGCCAAGCTTGGGGGCTGTGTTGTGGTGGAGTGCCCCGTATCGTCTAATGTCATCGCAGCGATCCTAGGGCAATGTAAACGTGCATTTTTATTCGGAAAAAACCGCTTATTATCTAAGAGGTGACAAGGGTCAAAGGCACGAGTTCTTGGATAGTTCTTGGGGTCGAGCTTTATCTGTTCATGCATCGTATGCAAGTAATGGCAGGTGAGCGACTGCGCCACGAGAAGGATCTTGGGCAGGAAAGCTTGTTTGGACTTTGGGCAGCAATTATCACCAATGATGGTTTGGGCCCGGCTAGAATAGGAAGCTTCTAATCTAATATCACCTCCGGTCTAGGTGTCTGTATGGCGTGCCATTTTGGGCGAGGCAGTAATACCTTCGATTTGATAGCTCTTGAACTCTCGTGCAGGGACTTTTCTATCAAAGAGCACATCCAGCTCTTCATATGTCCTGCCTTTCGTCTCGGGTACTCTGTAGTAAGACCAGATAAGACACAGCGCGCCCAATCCTCCAAAGTAGTAACCGAGTTTGCCTTGTAAGTTGGCTTCGTCGGGGTTGATCATGTAGGGGATCGCTACCGTCATAACTATCCCCAATACTGCCTGAATTGCCGTGGCTACGGCAATTGTCTTCGAACGGACGCGAGTGGCCGAGCACTCGCCGAGGATCACAAAAGTGATGGGGCCAACGGAGAGATCATAGACACCGTTCCAAACCAGCATAAGCGAGCTCTCCGCCCATGCAACGCCCGATGGTCGGCCAGGAATAGTGTCAAGGATGCCGATGACGAACATCAAGATCACGCAAAATAACAGCCCAATATTAAATATTCGGCGTCGTCCAAATTGGCCGATTAGAGTCCATGAAATAACGGTTGACACCCAGCCAACAGCTGCTACTGATTAGCTCGGTTAGAGAGTTAGGGGTGCTTGAGACTGACCTAAAAATCCGATACCAAGGTAAAAGGCATCCTGCTCACCCACTCCGGCCTGCTGGAAAAAGTACGTCCCGTAGTTGATGAGGTAGATACCTGACAAGACCTGCGTAGCGTAGACGCCCGTGGAGATCTCAGTACGACGCAGGTTGATTCCCTTAATGGTATCTAGATAGGTACTTCCCGCCTCCATCTCTAGCTCAAGCCGGTCTGTTTCTGCGATTGCGGCCAGCGTTGCATCGATGTTTACCTTCTTAGACGCCAATCGTCGCAGCGAATCCCGCGCTTCCTCGGATCGCCCTTTCCGAACTAGCCACCATGGACTTTCTGGGATGAAAAAGACACCCGGAAGAATTACGAGGACCCAAAACCACTGTAGCGCAAATGGAATACTGTAGGCCCAATGGTTCTTCAGCGTTGCCGTACCGGCTGTCACACCATTGCCAAGTAACTGCCCGGTAACGAAGCACTGTAGTGTTTGGAGTTAGTGATCGCTACTTCGAGTGTGATCTTATAAGTGTTTCGAAAGCAAAGTCTCCAGGGCATGAATCTAGCCTATATATGAGTCTTGGTGCTCCGCGAAGAAAATTACTAACCAGATTCGTGTACGAGGTCAAGACGCCTCGAAGTGCCATTGGACAAACCTCTGAGGCGTACGTTGGCCCAATGACGACGAAGCAGCCAAGAACCAGGCCTCCGAGTAACTCTCCGACGAGCAAGGCTTCTAAAGAGCGAGCGAAGAATTGGATAAATACTAATCCCGCCGTGAGAGAAACGCAGGCAAAGAACGTCCATTTGCGACCGAATAATTCCATCGGGTAAGCAGAGAACAAGGCTCCAATCACCTGTCCAAGGGGATTTCCTAGTGATAGGCCGACCTGCCATCTCGCCGGTATAACGAACTAAGGGATTTGAGTCAGAGTCTAGTTGCCTCACAACACACCACTTGCTGATGAAGTTCATGCGCGCAACATACCTCCCCATTGGGATGCTCCATTCCAAAATCTTTTTTGAACTGCGGAATGGCGAACATATTCCCCACGATCTGGGGATCAAACGCCAACATGATGACCCCAATTGACACAAAAGCAGACCATCCTACTGCTGTCGGGTAGAGCTTGATGGCCTCCCAGAACGTCAAGGCATGCTCGTGCTCGATGGCCTCGGCGAGTGCCAGTGGGTCTGACGGTTCGGTGTCTGCTGACACGCCTCTTTCCTCCTGTCTCTCAATTGTAGTCGCCATGCTTGAACTTGCAGATCCCTGTGATGGGTTCTGTTGTTGTGCATTAATCCCGATGACTACCCCAGCGTTGGTGGCGAGACCTTGGTGTGTAGAGAAGGTCCCGTACCCGGGGGTGGATCGAGAGGCCATTTTATGGAATTCGCCGTCTTGCACATGGGCCTGCATGTATCGTCACACTACACACTATCGCCTCCTCAAGGGAGCCGGGGCTTTTCTCATAGGCTAATGAGAATGGTGGATTGAGGCAAAGGAGGGGGAGATTTGGGGATCACGGCCGATAAGGCACCAGGTGAGGGGGTGCATTTCGACCAGGGTGAGAGCGCTGCAACGTTGTAGATAGCGATCCCGTTCCCGCTAATCTAGATAACCGGTCGGCGACTTTGGATCTGCAGCTGAAAGCAATGGTACTGCAACGGGCAAGGGAATGGGTAATGATGTTGTAGAGGTAATGGAGTATCTGCTATGTAATTGACACGCAGGCACCGTGAGGGGTAAGCCTTATACACTGTCCCTTGTACCTCCCTACCCCTACACAACACAGCTCGATATATTAAGCACGACACACAGAGATCTGCATGTTACAACCCAGCCCGTGTCTTATCTAGCCTCGTGCACAGGTAACGATAACAAGCTGTATAGTAAGTCTAGCACTCACTCGTGATATTGACTTTTCTCTGTAGATTGATCTATTAGGTATGTAGTCAGTGAGGCTGAAAGCCCAAACCTCAGTCGGGCAACGCAGACTTAGTCATCGTCTTCATTTATCTGCATTGACTCGCTCTTGATAGTATCCACTTCACCGTAGCAATCACTTATACCCGTCACAGAAACTTCGTACACGTTCAACATCTCGCGGAATTGAAAATATAAAGCAAGGGATATCGATATAATATCCGGAAATTGACGTTGATTTACTTAACGATACTCTACTAATAGTCGCAACTGAGGCGGTTGGGTTGTCTCCTTTCAAATGCTACTACCGGAGAGCTAGAAGATTGGGAGCCGGGCCAAGGGTGAAGTACTCGGGATTGTGGCGTTTGACGCCGTGATGACCCCGCAAGCAACGACGATCCCAGACACGGGTAGGCATAAAGACAGCAGAAACCAAGAACTTCCTAAGGCGACGCTATCTAGCTTATGTTGTACACTGACATCTTGAGTTCAGATGTAAGTAACGTTAATAATATTGATACCTTCCGTCCTTGAAGTACATCAATCCCTCCCTATAGTGAACTCCCTCGTTTATTCTCCCACGATCCTGCGTGCCCTTCCGCTTCTGGCAGCATCTCGGGACAGCGAGTATCCGTTTCCCCACGTAATCCGCCGGACCGATCTTGACATTCAGGCACGTGTTTGCGTACTCGACGCCACCCGCAAACGGACCCTCATCCGTCTCGAGTTCGATGATGTTAATCTGCAGAATTTCCGGGTCCAAGTCATCGGCCGGGACTAGATGGTCAAAGGTAACGCCATAATAATCGAATTCCCTAAACGGATCAGAAGAGGAGTTAAAGTTTGAGTTATCTTTTATGTACGGCACCTATAAAATAAAATAAGGTTGGGATGGCACGTACGGTTGGGGAATTTTATCAATCATCACCCCGCCCAAATACTCATCTCGCACAATCATGTCGTCGGCAGAGACACGCTGCTCGGGATAGATGGCCTCGTGCGCGAGTTTGGCGAGATGCGCAGCCGCCGGTTGCGGAAATTTAGGAGAATAGACCATGTTCCACATGTTTTCGGAGAAGAGCCGTTCGATGGCGACAGTCGGGCCATCGATCTGAATTCT
Source organism: Xylaria sp. Z50 (assembly GCA_037356035.1). NCBI lineage: Eukaryota > Fungi > Ascomycota > Sordariomycetes > Xylariales > Xylariaceae > Xylaria > Xylaria sp. Z50. The sequence goes on along the minus strand of JBAWJU010000009.1, from coordinate 702,158 downwards.
CAATGGTTTTTCCGAAGGGGGCGGGTGGTTGGCGTGGGTGGGGTCGCAGATACAGGGCGGGATAAACAGCTTGTATGCCATTTCAATTGACGGCGGCGAGGAGTCAGAGGTCGAAGGTGATTACTAGATTAAAGGGATTGTGGGATTAGAAAGGAATGAATATGGAAGCCTAAAGATCACATCACGATTCAGGCTCCAGCGATGGCTTGGCTTAGGCTTTAGGCTAGGCCAGCCAATCTTAGGTGAAACATAGTACTGTTAGCTGCAGCTGCTGTGCCGCCTACTCTACTACCCACTGGGAAATTTAAACATCCCAGTAGAGGGCCATGACTATTTCTAATTACTGCTTAACAAAGGCAAGCTTTGCATTAGGCGGTTGAAACGATCTGGTTTTAAGTATACGGTACTTTATGCTGGATATGGCGGCGTTGGCGAGTGTGGTAATAGTCCTCTATATCACTGCTTGGATACTGATCATGGCGGCCTTCCATCGTGTGATAATTCCCCTGCAGACTGCCTATTCTTTGTTGGTTATGGATCTATGAACTATGGAACGTAGACGCTGTAGCCGACGAAGCTCTCTCGAGATAGCCTCAGTATCACAGTGAGGAAACGAGTACATGAGGCCTTGCTCACACAAAGCCGCTGTCTATATTTATCTATCTAGAGGCTATCTAAAATAGGGGTTTTACCTCAGGAAGTGAGATATGTATGAAATTAAGCCACGCAGATTTCACATTCCATTCACCCCTCAGATCGTGTCTATCCCATAATATCCCCCACTTAGTTCGTTACCCGTTCCTGCTTTTCGCGTTGAAGTGAATATCGAGAGAAACCATCACACTATTATCTAGTCTGGTGATGGAGGTCTGTTGCAAATCGTTGCGGGACAGTTTCCGGAAACCGTCTCGCCATCCTTATAGGTTTTCAAACAAGTGGCGGGATTAGGGCAGCCGGTTAAGACCGTTCGTTCACGAAGCTTGTGTCCACATGAATAGTAGTCGGTGTAAACGATGCACATCTTCAGGGTATTGTAAGTAGAGAGGTAGACGCAATTCGTAGGAGATAAAGGGGCGCTAGATGTCAAATGGTATAGAGAAACGTACCTTGATTGATGAATGGATAGGGTTGCTGTAATTCTAAATAATTCTTGTTCGAACGGAGGCCATTAACTGAGGAAGAATAAAATGCATAACAAGGAAGTAGGATAGGAAGATCTAGAGTAGTCAAACGATTTAGCTTGAGTATCTAGGTAGAGCAGAGGGCAAGTGCGAAATTGTGGGATATCGAACACATATCCCTCGAGTATTAGACGACACACACTCTATATATATTGGGACGTGTAGCGGAGCTTTGTCTTCTTGACACGTAGAATACTGCCTGATCTCAGGCTTCCATAAATTCCACCCCTTAATTATCCTGGCACTAACGTACAAGATCAAATTCCCTATTATCCCAATATCCACCAACCAACGCATAGTTGGTGCCTTGGCCATGAGAATTCATCCTCAGACACGAGACCAGTTTCGGAACTTGTTGGTTGTAAATATAATAGCTGCCTTCCCCGTAGGGATGCGGCGTATAAGAGGGTCCAAAAACAGCCACAGTCAGAAACTAGTAATGCTAGGTGGTAGTGGAAGTATGTCTATTAGATCAAACTGTGGTGTGTACTTTCTTTTATCTAGAAGACTAGTTACCTAGAGATGTAATGTGTTTAGGTGATACTGTTGGTGTTCAAATCTGTGAGTTTCTGCCTGCTAGGCAGCAGTGAATGAGGTGAGCGTACTAGGTAAAATACACCGAATAAAACGCCAAATTCGCCCCTACACATGGAGATATAGTCTAACATATAGTTCTATGTATAGATTGTGACTCTATTTTGACAAATGATAGTTGATTAAACGAATGATAGTTAATTTCTATAAAAATCAAAGCTCAAGACTGGATAATAGAAGATAAGGAATGTGTATCACCATCTCGGCCGTCATAATAGGGTAATTAGTAGTACATATATATAGACCTTACTAGGCCTCTAGCAGTCATAAGTGGTTGTTGCAGTATGCCCAGCTCCGGTAACACCCATGTCATCGAGGCACTAGCATCTAACATGCCAATCATTATCGTCAGCCGCACCGTTCCATTGTTAGCTATTAGTAGGCCTTCTGATTGCTTATGTAATAAGATACGAAGTAACGGCTAATTCCTTCTCACTACTGCTAATCGACTAGCCGTAGTCCAATAACTACCGGTATAGAGGCTTTTGTGACGTTAAGCTTTGTCGGCAACGTGATTCGACTGGTGGGAATCCTAACCATACTTGTGAAAATAGCTGTCAAATTGAAGGACTCGGCCTCTTGAGTACACTAGAAAATAAACGATGAGATGGTGTAGGAGCTAGATCCTTCTTGTCAGGTGATTTGTCTCCAGAGTGAAGGTAGGTCACAAGTAGGTCGCAGCTAGGTAGAAGTATAGGGTAGGGACTTATTATTATTAATTCCTGAGCCTCCCATGGTAAGTGGGAGGGCTCTTCTCCTTATATACACCCAGGTAATACACTAGTCCCACCCATGTGGGTAGCTTCTACCCTATTGCTACATTGTACCCTGACACTTCTTTATTTTTGTGTTATGTTGAAGTCAGTTATGTATCGGTTTTCTTGTGTGAACTATCTCTACTTTAGCTCCCCTTCAAGCTCATATGCGGCTATAAGTAGCCTATGACTTATGCTGTCTCTCATCGATTGAACACAATCGGTGCCCGGCCGGAGCTTATTCAAGGCACAGGCACATCCAGTTCAAATCTTCAGCGAATTATCCCTGAGCAATTGAATTATCAAGAAGCACATTTTCAGATGAGTTATTTGAAGTTTCACTAGTTCTTAAAGCAGTTGTCGTAGTTTAAGTTTGACTCCATTATTCTAAGCTTCTAAACACTATTTATGACGCTCACGAAAACACCCACACGTGGTTAATACATGATAGAGATAGTGATAGTAATGATGGTGATAGAGACCTAGACTAAGATGGAGGGGTGTACCGGATTCGTGACACAATGCCTTAGTGGCTCGGGAGTAGAACAAGCGTTTTTAATATTTCAGAGAAAGCTAGATCGAAGAAAACAAGTCTAATATGATACCTTATTACAGTGCCACGAAGCCATATGAATCTCACCATTTAGGGTGGAGAGAACTGTAAAGACCCGTTATTTGCGGACATCATCCGGGAATCTTACAAGCCACTTCGAAGGAATATACAAAGTTTATATCGAAAGATCTGTTAGAAGGTCTTAGATGTGTATCCTAAACTTGTCTAAAATATTTTCTCCGTTTTGGGAAGAATAGTAATAGCGCCTTTGACATTCATGTGCTTTAGACGACATCAAGACTTACATCTCTACGCTTTTCCAAGCGCATTAAAGCAAAAGCTGTGTAACGATAGGTTTAATTTTAGCAACATCACAGAGCCTGATCTCTTACATTTTCTGAATGATATGTTCGAAAATGATGTTCGGCGCACGAATATTTGTGTGAATAGTCCGGATTGCATTTCTCTATTTCGCCTAATTGTTGATTGTTCTGATGGTTTGTCTCTTTGGGCGCAGCTTGCGGTTAGCCTGAATTTAGATGACATAGGCAATATTGAACTTTTTCTTGGGAAATCTTTCCATGTTTCTGATATGAATTTTGTTGGCATTACTATCCGGGGGCGAGGAATTGCATGGAGTTATAAGCTTAGCAATCTGTTCTCAACCCAAACTAGATGCTTCGTCTTCAGATATACGCCCATAAAATTTAGAAATGGCTCTTGCTAGAGAACGAATTTCAAACCTTCGGGCAGATGAGCTGTGTTACAACCTGGGAATTTATCCTGAATCTCCGTAATAGAAATAGCATAGTCGATCGTGGTAACCGGAACAACCTATTCCCCGTTGAAATTGGCTAGGGTCACTTGAAAAGGGGTCGTCTAGCCATTGAATACATAAGTAAACTTAAAATTTATAACTGCCATATTTAAGGAGTGGTCTCTAATGATGACTTTGAATTGGCTCAGTAACTTGGTACTCCAAACGACTCGTTAGAGGTCCACCTTGTTGCTAACAGACCACAGGATGTCATGCCCTGATTTTCTTGACTCAAGTCGCTATTGCAGGTTTGGGTGTGCCTCTGACTCTCTAGGGTTGCTCGACTGGTTCGCAAACCTATTAGCGGCGATTGAGTTCTTCAGCATCAATGCTTTTCCCGTACTGTCTTTATTGCTTTTTAGAACGGATTGTTTGATGGTGTTCGAATCCCTGAGTGTCGATTATTTACCCGCAACACCAACATCAGTACAATGGCTTCCTCAATACCGCAATTACCTTAGTAATAGTTGCCAATATACCACGGGAGCTATTTGTTGGTGAGATGTATATAAACCCATAGCTGGACCCTGACATGAATCTCTAATCGATCACCCTAACCCTTGGGACATCTGGTTCTTTGGCTCCAAGGCAGGGGCCGGCGGCGATGATAATGTTGATAACGGCAAAGGCCCTACTTGCTGCTTGCTATTATATTCTTAGCTTCTGACCTACGTATCGGCTCTTTCACGATAATGACGGCTTCGGCGTTCTGGAAGAGTTGGTGGGATTGCGCAATGGCAACCGGTAGATTGATAGAGCGACAGTAGCTTTATTGGCTACGAGTCTTGGGAGCACAGGATTTACTACAACCCCGGCTATCATACATCCATGGTCTGTCTGGCTACCTATGGATACCGGGTAGGAATGATTTGTCTATCGTCAACCTTTCCTAAGGATTATTTCTCCTGCCCTTTGAGCACTCTCTTCGCGAGTTTTTTGCTAGGAGTGCTCGAATGATGCGACCTTGTACGCAATCATTATTTCTCCTGCTCTCGGAGTCCTCTCTTAACGAGTTCTTGCTCCTCCGCCAGGAATGCTGGAATGGTGCGATCTCGTACGCAAGCCTTATTTCTCCTGCTCCTTGAGAACCTTCTTCACGATCTTTTGCTCTTCTATCAGGAATGCTCGAACAACGCGATCCCGTACGCAGCCGCCGCATCTTGATCCACCGTAGGCTCTCGATACGGTTTTCTTGGGCTTCGAAAGAGTGGCATATTGGCGCGGGCGAAGGGTTGGGATCTGGGGAGGGAAAAGACGGATTAGCACAAGAGCTAGAAGCGAGATCAACGATATATATCATACTCCCGACAAAGCACTGCCGCAGTCTCCGCACTTGACCCGACTGGCCTTCTTGTTGATGTGAAGAAGTCGGAGTTCACCGCCCGGGGTCCGAATTAGACGAGTTCTCTGGCTCTTGGTGTTGTACCTAATGTTCGTTAGAAATATCCTAAAAAGGAGGACAAAGGAGCGTACGTTGTGCGGCGCCGATAGACGACGCGGTTGTCCGGCATGATTGCAACGTCTGCTTTCAACGATGTCGGCCTTGGGTGTGGTGATGTGTTGTGTTAGGTAGTTGAGTAATTCGCAATGGTCGCGGGCGCGTGGATTTGGGCGGGATTCAGAATTAAAAGATGTGGAGTGGGGCTTATCTTCAATCGCGCTTATTGCAATCGCGCTTATCTGCGGTGCCTAAGTACCTGTAAGTTAAGAGGTACTTTAGGTACCTAGTAGCCGCCGTACTGGTTGTATAGGGGTATTAGTCCAACGGCCTTACTATCTGTTAGTGGCTGGTGAGACATACCACCACACAGGCTATTCTGCAACTCGATGAAATTTAGGACATCACTCAAGTCATTTAGTAGTTGGATCCTATATCGCGTCGTAATAGCATGCAAATTTATGCCCTGACAGTACACGTTGGCGCCTTGTTCGCGGATCCTGTTCTTGCCATGAATAAGTACGTGGGGCGAGGAAAGACTTGACTCAGGGGTTCTCTATGCGTAATCTAGTTACATTTCCAAGCACAATCAGACGTGCTACTAAGTAGGTAGCCACTGCCAAAGGCTCATTGACGTCGTTTAGACAGGTGACGCATTCCTATTCTGTCGGCGGGTGGGTATTTTCCACGGGACTGTAGTTGGCTTCTTGGAAGAGCGAGTGACGGGGAGGCTGATTTTTGAGTTTTGATTCAATGCAAGCTCTGGCGCATTTCTTGCTTGCCGGAGTCGAGTTCATACGATCTAACAGAGATCCTATCTATCATTGCGATTACTACGCGTGTTCAGTAGGCACCGATGAGGCAGTGAGTAGAGCTGCGCAGCCCTCTATAGTGCCTCGTATTGAACTGTTCTAGCACGCTTGCTATGTAAATGATACCACACTTGCCGGCGGCCCTCGATAACTCACCATGAAACTCTCTTTTGCTAGCGCCCGGAAAGCCATTCCTATTATCGGTGGGTTTAAGATATCCACGATCCGTGTACTGCTTGGGAACTGTCAGGGAGTTTGTCTCCAGAGTGAAGGTAGGTCACCAGTAGGTCGCAGCTAGGTAGAAGTATAGGGTAGGGACTTAATATTATTAATTCCTGAGCCTCCCATAGTAAGTGGGAGGGCTCTTCTCCTTATATACACCTAGGTAATACACTAGTCCCACCCATGTGGGTAGCTTCTACCCTACTGCTACATTATACCCTGACAGGAACAGCGTTGCTAAAACTGGCTTATGACTCCATCAGTATTTGAACTATACTAGACCAAAGGCTATTAGGCTAAGGAGGGCTTGGAATATGGCTTCAGATTACGAATAATCTTCTCAAGCTAAAAGTCCTTTGACAATTCTTCTAAATAGCCTTTGGGAATGGCCCTGGAATTCTAGGTATATATATGCACAAAGATACCAGCAGGTGAGGTCTTCCTCCAGTTCCCAATTTGCACTACCAATTCTATTCAATTCTGAAGCCATCTCTTATACCGAAGCAAAGGCTAAAGAGACATCGAACGTTTCCTATAGCGGAGCCTAAGCTCTCTTAAGACTATTGGAGGTTTCTCCTTTTCAACGAATGAGGACCCGGATACCTTTTGTGGACAATTTTGGAAGCGGAATGAGGAAGTCATGGGCCTGCTTGACGTCACTCTCATCAGTCTGGAATAATTCCATCGGCGGACCACCCGCACGGTATAAAACCGCGAGGGCAAGGCTTATCTCGGCCATCGCAAGACTATGAATAATAAGTAACAGTGTAGATTGGCCATAGATGATCAACGAGCTACTGGGTAATACGTACTTCATACCAAGGCAATTCCTTGAGCCTCGGCAAAAAGGCACATAGCTGCGATTCATGGCTGGAGTGACATCGTCAAGCCACCTTTCCGGGCGGAATTGGTCGGGAGATGGGTAGACTAAGGGGTCCGAATGCATCAAATATGCTGACATTCCCACAGGAACCTGAAATTAAATAAGCGGGGGAAGAAGTTAGTTGACAGCGGATACTCACGGAAGGTGGGATCTCATATTGCTTGTATCGTATAGGCACGTCAGGTGACACCCGGGGCAACCGGTGCATTACACCATAGCTCAGACTACGCGTACCTTGATTCAGTAAATGCCACAATACTTAAATTGGGGACCGTCATCTTACCGTAGAGACTCTTTGATGATAGCCTGGAGGAATGGAATCCTCTCTAGCTCCGCCCAAGTGGGAACTCGTTTAGGCCAGTCGGCCATAACTTCCGCGAGTTCTTCTTGCAGTCGTGATCGGATGTGTGGTTGGGACAGTATATAGTACGAAGCGAAGGCGATCGTACGAGCAGTGCTTGCAGTGCCGCCTCCGAGTAACACCTGGGCTTCTTTTGCTAGACGCTCCTCGGTCCTTTCTGACTCAGGCATCTCACTATTCATAATATGGTGGAATATAGACACACTGTTCTCCTCTATCATATCAGGTCGTGATATAGCCTTTTTGATATGGCTTTTGGCTTTCTACTCAGGCTTATTCAGAGTTGGTCCTGGGATCTGCTGTGGCTATTTCACATACCTGACCGAAGATGCCGAATACCTGGCCTTTAGGATAAGCCCACATAAGAACACCCTCAGGTATGTAACTGAGAACCCTGTCTTCTTGTCAGTGCCTTGTAACAAACCTGATATGATGATGACGCACTGAACTAGTAGCGGGAATGCCGTGAACAATGGGATCGAGCGCACAATAGTATGAATGACGTTGTACCTAAGCCAATTGGTCAGTCTTCTCCAGTGACAGAGGCCCGGAATGACAGACCAATCAGGAGAGAACTCAGGATCGTCGAGCATTTCATTACCTGGTTCGAAGCCTCCCAAGCAAATTCTCCCAATAATGTCTCCGGAGAAGGCTGAGAGGGCGTGATCAAGTCGAATTACTTTATTGTTTCCTTGAAGTTCCCTTAGTCGAGACTCGAGGTTATGAGCTACCTCTGCAAGCATGTTTTGTAGACGAGTTATCCCCATTCTAGAAAAAAAGGGCTCGAGGGGTTTTCTTCGCCTTCGGTGAAGATCATGATCAGTGGTGAGTAAATGTGATCCTAGCCAGTGTCAGAACTATGTTCCTTGTCTAAGAAACGGAATCATCAAACGGACCATCGAAATCAATTCCTTTACAGAATACATCATAGTTGTTCGTGCGTCTTTTGCTTTCTGTTACGTAGATTTCGTTGTAAAATTCGGGGTCGTTGATGGACAGCTCTTCCGGTGTAACACGGATAATAGGGCCTCGAAAAGATATCGTTAGACTTTTATAAAAAAGAAAATGATGCGGATGGTATACCGTATTTTTTATGCATTCGTTCAATTTCGAAAATATATTGGCCATTGAGCCAGTAATCGTAGTAAAACTCATACCAGCCAGTGGCAGCGGCGAGCTTGGGCCCAGGAAACTTGGCCAGGGGAGAGAGGTATAGACGGTGGAAAACTAGAAAGGACCACTTGATGAGATATGCAAGTATTGCGGTAGCGAAGACGGCTGGTATGCCGAAATGGAACTCCATCGTTCAGGCAGAGATAGACAGGGGTATAGAGGTCTAAACTGACTACCCGGTAGTGAATCACTAGATTCTCTTGGAACACAAGAATGAAAGAAATCGGAATCGAAATAGTCGGGGGATGGAAAAATCCTTAGGGAGTGGCAGCAGATGGTTGGGAAACTTATCAGAAGGATAAGGCTTACAATTATCCTCCCAGACTAGGGTGAAGGATCATATCCTGGGACTAGATTTGAATCCTTAGTACACTGTGTAAAAATAAAAAGGCGGACAACGCACATGTAATCAAGGTAATCAAGACTAATACCGCCGTTGTAAGATCAACTGATCCCAACCAACCGCAACAATCTCTACCCTTGTTATTGGTAGCCACGGATATGCGTTAATGTTGTCATCGAGTGGGTTCAGCTGCGTTGTTACAATACTCGCTTCCAGGAATGCCATATTATCAAGAGAGGCATTTTAGGTCAGAATTCGTCGTAAAGGTGTCAGTTCAGCGTAGCATTAAGTCCTACTTGATCGTCAGTACAAATATATAAATTTGGGTCTGGTTGATCTACCTCTAGGGCATACTCTACGAGCAACTTTTCAGTAGTCTCAAAGCGTATTTAAGTTCACAATATATCTATCTCACATTTATACTCGTTAGCGCTATATAGACAATATGGAGTATCTCTACTCGGAAGAGGTTAGTCCATGCCTCTATGAGACACACGGTCTGTGTGATCAAGTTACGCTCCGGGTACACAAGGACTCGACCAAGGAGATCAAAGGTGCTCTTCGAGCACAAGAAGATTGGTCCAAGCAAGTTGGCCCTATCGACGAGTATTATGGTGGTTTAGGTGACCACTACTCCTTTATCCGGGTCACTGTACCCGAATGCCTGCCAGAGAGGCTTGAGATTATCTCATATGCCAATGAGTACGCATTCCTTTATGATGGTGAGCCTCTTATATGTCTCTTATATAGTTACCGATATTGATAATTCTAGATGAGATGGAGAAACTGGAGTCTCAACCAAAAGGTAGCAGTATGCACGGTATCCTAGAGACTTTTGGACCTCATGCTCTTAGTGGGGACGTTGGGCCGGCCACGCCACCAGAGAAGCGTCTCCAAGCACAGATACTATTAGAGATGATAGCTATAGACAGACCACGGGCAATCACTTCCATGAAAGCCTGGGCAAGGTTTGTTCAATTGGCTGCGGAGACTAGAAAGTTGCGATTCGAAACTCTGGATGAGTACATCCCAGCCCGAGTCATCGACGCTGGTGAACTGTAAGTTATTCACCTTTCATATTGTGTACTGTGGGATAAGGAGTTATACTGGGATTTACTGTTTCCTGAATCTTGCTTTTATCAGAGCTAACCTAGGATTAGGATCTGGTATGGCACTCTAACCTTTGGAATGGGCCTCACTATCCCGGATAATGAGCTTGACATTGCTATGAAACTCGCTAGGCCGGGATATGTTGTTTTGGGCCTAACGAACGACCTGTATTCTTGGAATAAGGAGCGCAAAGCTGCGGAGATGGCAGGAGAAGATACTGTCTTCAACGCCATATGGGTGATCATGCGAGAAAAGGGTGTGAATGAAGAGGAGGCAAAGGAAATTTGTTCAGATGTAATCCGAAAGTACATGACCGATTTCACAGAGATAGTTGAGGGTGCGCTTCGGGACCTAAGTCTCTCTAGAGACCTTCGAAGATACGTCGAGGCTGTCAAGCTTAGCTGCATTGGTAACCTCGTGTGGAGCATATATTGCCCAAGATATCACATCTGAGAGGTAGGGATCTTGGGTATACAAGGAAAGGTTTATCCAAATCTATGGATTCTCGTGGGATAGGAGCTGTTGGTGTAGGCGTGCGAATGTTACAATATGTACCTAGTTAGTAAAGAGACGGTTACAAATGCTACCAGACCTGTGCACAGGTACTCGTACCTACATCTATGTACCTGTACATCATAAGTATCGTCTGCGCCAAAGTCTGCATATTGCGCCCCGAATCACGCACCTTCAACCCAAGCTACCCACCTATTGTGTGTAACCCCAGATGCAATAGCCGTTCCCCACGTCTTATGTGAGACACTGTGACGCTACTTACTGCATAGTACTATGTACACGACAGATATGCAAGCAATACCCTTGTGTGTGGCAGCAGGCTATGAGCTCTTTTTTCTTCCCTTCTTTGAGGCTTGATCCCGCCGACACCCCCTGCAAGGGATTAAGGCTGTCGAGAGACTTGGATGTTATACAGCCACTGTTTCCTATTGCGATTCTTTCCATCTCCCCCAAGATTCCCTCGAATTGATTTTCTCTCTGTGTTCCTAAAAACTACGAGTTTCACATAAAATGGGTGCTCAGTGGTCTCAATTCTTTCCCCCTAAGCCTGGTTTTACCGAGGCTGACATCCCGCCACTCGATGGCAAAGTATTTCTCATCACGGGCGGTGCCTCTGGTATTGGCTATGAACTCGCCAAGATTCTCTTTCACAAGAATGGGCGCGTCTACATTGCCGGCCGCTCAGAGGAAAAGGCGCAGCATGCTATCACAGAAATCAAGCGGACACTCCCCGAGGGCAAGACCGGTGGAATACTTGAGTACCTCCACCTTGAGCTCGATGATCTAACCACCATCAAAGCTACTGTTGAAAGCTTCAAGGCGAAGGAACAAAAACTGCATGTATTGTGGAACAATGCAGGGGTTTCGAGACCACCTGTTGGTAGCGTGTCGAAGCAAGGCATAGAACTACAACTTGCTACCAATTGTCTTGGCCCTTTTCTGCTCACCCAGCTTCTCCTGCCATGCCTTCAGGCGCCCGATTCTTCTTCTGGTCTAACAGCCGACCCCCCTCGCATTATCTGGACCTCCAGCCAATCTGTTGAGCTATCTGCCCCGCAAGGAGGACTCATCATGTCAGAGGTCCGCTCACCTCCTTCGGACTCCACAAGACTCTATATCAACTCAAAGACAGGAAATATGTTCCTAGCCTCCGAGTTCGCACGAAGAATCGGCGCGCCAGAGCAAATAGTAAGCGTTGCACTTAATCCAGGAGCCTCCTCTACAAACCTCTTTCGGCACACTCCGTCGGTCAAATATCTCGCTTGGCCATTGTTACATAAGCCTGAGATGGCTGCGTTGACCGAAGCTTATGCCGGAATCTCGAAAGATGTTACGTTGGATACTAATGGCTGCTACATCATCCCTTGGGGTAGGATTAGCACTAGTATGAGAGATGATTTGCTTGGAGCGATGAAAGCGCCCGAGGAAGGGGGCTCGGGCAGGGCAAGCGAGTTTTGGAGCTTTTGTGAGGAAATGACGGCGGATTATCGATGATGTACCAAGTACTTTCCTCCTGTCTTTTTCCTCTTCAGCTTCCTTGTAAGATGCAGCTTTTTTTGTGAACTGCAGGGTCCTATCTTGTGATAGATAGTGATAAGATTGAACCAACTGCCATGAGATTCAGCTTCATGCAAGCCTCAAGTGAATGACTAATCCTTGTAAGTAGCATCGCCCAATGACACCTACTTGGCCCTAACCATCACTGATAATTTACATAGCCTCACTATCTAAAGTAAGAGTAAAGTTGTATATTAGGAATCTGAGTAGAACTGAAAAGAGATACACTGCATGAGGGATCTGTCAGGACTGCCAGTATGGGGGTATGATGTGACATTTGTTGATGCGCGAAGTTGTTGGAGATGTCGTAACTAACTAACTGATACCATATATAAGAACTTCTTTGTTTTTGCGTCATAATATGGAAGCTCGTTTGAAAAGCCACTGGCCGTAAGCCAGACAGGACTTTTTTTTTTCAGAGTGCTGACCCAGCACCAAGTATGCAAGTCAGATCCAGCGTACCGCCTTTGTTGGTAGGCCCGATAAAATCTGTTGTAGAGGTGGCAGGCTAGTCTATACTGCCGACGGCATTGTGAGGTAGCTTCTATCCTCCAATAAAATCATCAGTTAGCTATATGTTATTTGGCAAATCCTACGTCGGGGACTTTGCCTTTAGCCCCTAAGCTATAGTGTGGCGCGAACAAAATCACAAAGCGTATGCAAGCATCTTTTTTAGGCATCTTGCTGCTACCTTGACACGATCTGTCTGACGTGCAGAACCCCAAGGCCACCGAGATTACCTCCATTAGCTTCCAACTTTGCTGAAATATATTGATTAGTTATTATATACTAAAAATATAGTTATAACTAGTTGGAAAAGAAAAAAAGAGAAAAAGAAAAGAAGGAAAGGCTATGAGTGGGTATAGCAGCATATGTGTGATAATATAACGATATATAGTTGTACCATGTAGTTCTACTACATGCCTACATAGTAGACTTAACCTCCCTTTTACGGAGTAATGGTCCGCGGTTAGCGCTTTTCTGCGCACGGGGCCGAGCCTAAACCCCGCTTCAGCTACCATTTCGACTACTACCTGATAATCCCGGGACTAACATTTCCAGTCACCCTATAGGAGGTCATATATTGCGAAGGACTCTGTTTCTGCGTAACCTTCTCTTCTCTCACGCAACATCACTACATATTTAGCAAGGCTTGAAGGGGTACTTGCTACCTACCCATGTATCTCTTCTGCATCTGTCAAACAAGCACTTAGTAATATAGCGGGTATAGTAATAATAACTAGAAAGTGTCAAGTACCTAGACAACTCGAATTGGAATATGTGTTATCCTTGTACTACCTCCGTTGCGGAGAAGAAAAAGAAGGGAGGTTATGCTAGTTACATAGTATATGCAGGTAGCAGCTATGCCAAGGCAACAACATCATCTATCATGTGACCTATTAGGTTAGGTGGTACCTAACACGGTGATTAGGGCAGAAATCTTCTATCTATGTAGGCGACGTTGCTCATGCGGCTCTGTGGCGGTGTGTGTAAGCTTTCAGCTGCATTATCATCAGTCGGCTGTCTGATGCACTTAGGCATGTGTGAGATGATCCCCTGGCTGATGACAGACCCACCAGCCGCGCATCCTACGATGGCATCTAGGTTAGGTTTCTAATCCAGCCTTTCGATATGCCGCGTTTTAGGTTGACCGGCATGCTACAGTACCCATCCACCCACGAATTACCTAGGTAGGTAGTATCACACAGTGGGGATGGAGCCTGTTGAGTACACTAAATGCTCTCGGGGCAATCAATTATCTGACAGAATAATCTGATAGCTAAATGGAACTCCTCCCGCTCTTGGCTGTACGTAAAATGGTTCATGTTGGTGCTAAAGTATGCCCGAGCTGCACGGCATCTCTTGGATTATGGACCAGCTCGGTTCCGTTGAGCTAAAATTCCTTGGCAAGCCCCGTAAGTTGAGGGACCATGCAAGGAGGCTCTGGGTGGAACATTCAAAGGGGACCTGGTAATAGCAGCATTACTAAGTCGTCATCCACCATTAGAACAACTAAAGCGAATCATATGACACCTATAAAGTCGTATATGCACCGTTCTACTGTTGAAATGCATGATGGTCAAAGCTGAAAAAGCATGATTACAGCCTAGTCTAGATTCTTACATCAAGTGTCTTTAACCTTGACATACATCTACTAATCTACTACAGTAACGACCGTTACCTGCTCCATACTGGGCATAGTGATGTATATGTCTAATACGTTTCTGATATGGTTACGACTCTGCGATTATGTGCTTAGGCGTGTTACCATCCGTACTACTATTGGTTTTTTCTCGACAAGTAGAAACGTTCTTAACTGTTCCCACTCTAGCTCCTTCCCAGGGACAGCGTGAAAGTCAAACTTCCAAAGTAATTTGGCGAGTACGAGGCGCATCTCTGCCAAGGCAAGATTTTGGCCCATACAAGACCGGAGACCAACACTGAACGGTTGGAACCCGCTCCTTTGGTCGTGGAAAAAAGGAGACTCCGGATTTTCCATCTCTCCCGGCAACCAACGCTCGGGATGAAATGACGTAGCAGAATGGAAGTAAGTGGGGTCGCGGTTCATGGTGTAGGCTTGAATCGACACGGGAGTCTGTTGAATGTATCAGATTAAATGAAATGTGAAAGATGACTCGAAAGGACTCACGCCACCCGGTAGCCAAACACCGCACACAGTCTCGCCCGCGGCCGGCACCCTCCTCGGGAGCACCCAGGGAATCGGTGGGCATAACCTAAGCCCCTCATTGATTACAGCATTGAGATATGGTAAAGCTCGTAGAGTGTCGAGGGTTATATTTTCATACGAATCGAATTGCTCGCGTATTTCTCTAGATAGAGTTGCCAATTTATCGGGGTGGCGTACTAGATAGTTCAGTGTGCCACCAAGAACGGTTGCTGTTGTCTCGCTTCCCGCTGTTGTGAGCACCATAAAGGTAGCATTAGTTTCTTCGCGAGAGAATGCTGTCTTGCCACGTCCCGCAATAACATGGGACATGATGTCTGGCCGTTCTAGTTCAAAATTGAGTCGCCGTTCAATTTTGTTGACTATCTGTTGGTAGTGGTCCCGTTGCATCTTCTTCAGAGACGGCGGGATGCATTTCATCAGTAGGAACTCGATAAAAGGGTAGAACCGTGCTGCTGCAACGAATGAAGCGGCCTTGACACTATTAAATAGTAGCGAGATCCAAGGATGATATCGTGAATTCTGGAGACAGTCAAAGCTCTCACCGAAACCGAGATCACCGAAAATGTCGAAGGTGACATAATTAAACCATGGGGCAATGTCAAACTCAACGCTCTGTATGTCGGATCTCTTGGTCTCTTGCTTGGTTGCCTGCTCAGTAAGTCTCTCAACTAGGAGATTGACATATTGCTGTAAGATGGGCTCTTGGGCGCTTAATGCACGTGTAGTAAAACCCGGTGCTAGTGCTTTGCGCATGCGTGTATGTGTGTCGGGGTCAATAGCGCTAATTAGAGAATCTGGGTTACCGGGTTGCCTCTTCCACCAAATAGGATCTTTAAGGAAGCGATCGGAGCGGAGTTGGAAGATATCCGCCCATGCGTCTGCTCGAGCGAAAGTGACCTCGTCAGGGGCGATACGTAGAATCGGCCCATAGACTTGATGGAGATGTTGTATATCATGTACAATGGTGCCATTAAGAAGTGAGTAGATGAACGGCAGTCTTGAAGCGGACCACGAATATGGGCCAGGGATATGTGACAGTGGATGGAAGTAGACGTTGTAGAGGGCTCGAAGGATGAAATACTAGATATCATAAGTTTATGTATATACTATTAGCTCTCAGACAGATGGATGCACATACAGACAGTAGGCCCAAGACGCCAATCGACACAAGTCCTGACACCGAAAGAATTTCCCCTGTAAACGACATCCTTTTTAGGAGAGTGAATATGTTATCATTTGCTCGCGTTGAAGGAGAGACAGAAATTAACTGCTATGTGTATAGGATAAATATCGTCTCAAAAAATATGACAAAGGACGTATTAAAATAATCTGTGTGAGAAGGGAGCGATGTGAGTAAAGTGCTGGGGTAGGTGGTTTGGTGGAAGAGGGAATGTCGTAACGCCCAAGAATTAGCGTTAGTGAGCCTGGTTACTATATATAGGCCCTTTTCATGACAGTTGATGAGACGAATGATGGGGGCCAAGGTATTAATTATACAGCCTGTAGTTGGGTATAGTTGGGTTGCTGCACTGGCAGGCTGCATCAATTGGCTACATGTTGGCGTCACGGGTGGCGTACAGCTCAAACGTGCTGATCAATGTGCTTAGTACATGAGTAGTACCTAGACATTTCGGTCAAATATCCAGCGTAATGCGATCCAAGTACTTAAAGCCTCTTAATTCCTTCCTAAAGAGTTTGACACACTTATTTAGACTAGGAATCATCTAACCCAGCCATATCGTCCTAACCACAACTCCCTAGATGACAAAATGGCATCCCAATGGCTCGGAGCTTTGCCACCACCGCCGGGTGTTGAACCTAACTTCATCGACCCTCCTAGCCAGCGTGATAGAAATATTGCTCTTCACACTATATTACTCTCTCTTGTTACCATTCTCTTAGTTATCCGCTTGTACACACGCGTATGGATCACAAAAATGCCCCTGGGGATCGAGGATTGTGAGTTCATGTCTGCAAAATAGGGTTGTTTCCACGCCTCTAACACGAAAATATAGACCTTTGCGTTGCCTCTTACGTTAGTAAAGGTCAGATGAAAGGAAGGCATTGATTGATCCTAATTTACATGCAGTGGATGTCAGTCGCCTTCTCAGCCCTCGTAATCAAAGGTATGCCAAGATCTAAGGCCGGGCATCCTCATCATCACCAGCAACTAAATTACAACCACAGCTTATACGAAAGGGATCGGTCGCCATATCTGGGATACGCCTGCCCCTTGGCTTCCCGAGGCTCTTATGGTATATTATCGCCACCCCTTGCGCTATTCAATTAACACTAGCAGCTGACCTGAGTTCTCACACAGTATTTCACGATCGCCACATACGTCTACCTGATTCTTGTAATGACCATCAAGCTCTCTTTCCTTTTCTTCTACCACCGTATCTTCTCCATGAACAGCAAGTCAAAGCTTTTTATCATCGGCGCGATGATATTTGTTGGTCTTTTAAATACCTCCTTATTCGTCGCTACCATATTGAGCTGTATACCAATAGAACGTGAATGGAACCCTACAGTTCCCGGCCATTGCTTTAATCCAGTTATCCTTCCTTACTTTTCTGGCATTTCAGCTTTCTTGACAGACCTCTACGTTCTCATCCTTCCCATATTTTTGCTCTGGCAACTGAATATGCGCCTTCAACAAAAACTTAAAGTATCAGCCGTCTTTGGACTTGGCATAGTGTAAGTTTTACCTACACTGGTTGGGGGGTTTCGCTTACCTAACTATGAATTTTATCCTAGGGCGTGTGTTGCTAGCTTAGTTCGATTGATACAAACACCAGAACTGAGAACTAGCTATGATGCGACGTGGACTATTTCGAATATCATTGTTTGGGCGTCAGTCTTTGAGCTCGGATTATCAAGAGAACAATAGTAGAGCGCTAACTGACTTTTAGGGCCTTGGAGGCTAATATCGGTATTATTTGCTCTTGTTTGATAATTCTGCCAGCTTTTCTCGACCACTGCTTACCATGGTCCACACGCTTCTTCTCTCGCCTTTTCTCATCCACCCCAAGCGGAAAGCGTCTGAACAACCCGGATCGCCTCTCACAGCCTAGTGCAGACTCCTTCCCCAAGCAAAATTACCTTGTTGAAGACCAACGACTACTACAAAAGAGTATAATACAGACAAATACTTTCTCGCTCGGAGAAATTCATGATATTAGAAGCCCCAGGCCGGGAAACATACTTCCTTGGGCAAGTCACACAAATTAATGGATTGCAATGGACACGTGCACTACCACAGACTTCTTTCCACGATGGTCAGCATAAGGTATCATCCGCAACTCGCTATTAGAACCAGGGCATACAGCCTGACACATGATAGCCAACCATATCAAGTTTTGTTGTGGTTGACTACTCACTCTACGTGTCCCCTCTTCTCTGGCTACGGATAGAGTTAACATTGGAGCATTCAAGCTTTTGTCCTACCACAACCTAGGATATCATAGGTCAAATAAATATTCTAAGTTATATTGGGTAGGATAGAATCTTCAGCATATTAGCGAGCCTACGTGTCTTCCCAGAACTAGCCTCACGTGGTTGAGTCTCTACGTGAGTCCGTTTGTAGCATCTATCAAACGCGTTGTTCTTGGCCTTAGTTCGGGTACACGCACCGAAGCACGGGTACTTTCATTTACTAGTAAATCCGGGGGTACATTCCGATTGACGTAAATCTCTCTTCGCGTCCTCCACTCTTTGGTGATGATAGAAGGCGTTTGATAAGTACCGTTGTTGTCTATTCTACGAGCGCGTTCATACGGAATAATCAACTTTAGCAAACAAACACTGACCAATGGGCGTTCCTTCCTTCTTGCCACAACACCTTAGGCAGTTATGCCACGGGTAGTGTTAAGTGATTCTGCATCCTAGACCACAACCCGGATCCTATCCCACACTTCGTCGGCCCGTGTTGCTCGGCTACCTGACTTGCTGTGACCAACAGCCTTCACCCACTACCACCTGGGCATTCTTTCTTTTCAGTCCCCAAAAGTATTGGAAGAAACAATAATAATTCCCAGCCCTTCTTTTCATCCTGCTTTTCACCCCTCATACATTCTGCACCTCCCACAACTCTTTTCTCTCACCTGTACTTCAACACTTGCATACTTTCATCTACAACTTCTTCAAGGCGTAAGGCTTTGTCCTTTTACTATCGAATCACACCCAAGAGCTCAAGGATTACTCATGAAATATCCCCTGTTCTCACCACACCTACCTTCCACACTTCGTAGTTCTCATTCTCTTCTCGCTCACTTTCCATACTCACAACCGGGTGCTGCACAATCGGCCTTTTTTTATCGAATCCCCGCTTAATTTCCCCCTCTTCTTATCTCATTGCTACCACAATAACTCCCTCTCATCGCCTCAAGATGGATTTATGGAGTTCGGTATTCAACCACCTGGTTCTCCCGCCAGACGTCCCCGGGGCACAAGATAGCGATATCGATGCTGTTTCAAGCCACATTATTACGCGAATGATTCAGGCTACAAATACCGCGATTGAGATTTCTTGTGATGGGCCCTGGGTAGAGGCGTATCAAGGCCTTCAAACCTCCCTCAATACTTGCCTTCAGCTAAACAGAGGCAGCTTAGAAAGAGGCAGCCTTCTCCAGCACCTCCAAAATCTGGAACAAGGCCAAATGCTCATTTTGCATGTAAACGAACAAAATGCAGGTTTGTTGATCCATCGCAATACAAAGTAAGTCATCCCGCACCTATCGTACTCTAATATCTACCTACGTTGTTGTCCCGCCTGACACCTATGGACAGGGAGGGTGGTGAATTCGTTTTTTTCGAATCATTCGAGGCGTCAGCTAGTTCTAGTGAGGTCCTTTCTGCTGGCCATTCGCTACAATGGGACTTTCCCGGACGTTCGGCCCGTATCACCATCGACGAATTCACCGACGAATCTTTTCAGCAGAGCCTTGCGTCGTTTCTCGAGCAGGCTAGTATGGAGTCACTTTACACTCTACAAGCGTCGACACGAAAAGCAGGCGTGTATGTCAACGAAATACGAGACACGTCAGACCCTGCACTAATCACCCAGATGTTGATGTCACTTCTTGAAGCACTTGGGGGCCAGTACCAAGCACCGGTTTTACGCAAACAGATCAGGGATGATGTCAACCTCGATAAAACAAACATACCTTGGCGACGTCTTCCGTTCTGGCTAATCCTGAGGGTCGCAGCTCAGAGACAACTTTGTTTCACCCTTGGGGCTGAGAAAGGTCGGGTTGCATACAAATTCCTCATGGTTATTCTCCTAGCAAAATTTCTTGACGACTCCGTCGGACGCCTGAGCATCCATAAGATTGTTTGTCTTCGCACTAAATTAGCTCGTCGGATGGTGAAGTTGGAGATGAACCAGGAAAAAGTCAAACTTCACGAAGATGCTCTATGCGGTAGCTGGTTCACCAGAGTTTCTAATGTTGTCAAAAACTCTATAGAAAACGCCAACCAGAAGGTGGAAGTTGTCTGGGATTCTTTCAAACAAAGGAACATACGGCCTATTCCCTCTCTCCCATGCCGCGCTCCACCCGAATCGTTAGAGCTCACCTTGCCAAATTGTGGCAAGTACCTAGACAACATATTGTCCACCAAGTTATTGCGTCTGTCCAACCGTGGGCCAGATACGCTCCCTAATCCTCTTGACCAGAGCATTCAACAAAGCCAACGGTTCACCGATAACGCTTTCAAGCTTGCTGCATTAGAGGAACGTATTGAACAAGACGCTAGGCAACCCACGGATCTAAGTCAGGATCACGAAAATCGTTGCCTTGAATTAGGGAGGCAAATCGAGAATGTGTTCGAAACCGTAGGACCAGTAAATGACTCCAACCCAGAACAAAATAGCGCAATGACACTAGCTGTCTTCACCCTGTGGGTTGAGCTGGACAGGAGTGCTATAACAGCTTGCAAACTACTTGCCGACCATGCCCCTGCTTTCTGCCCTGACCTGCTTAACGTACTCCAATTGCCTACAAAGCAGGCAATGGAACGGCTACAGATGATCCAGGAGTATTTAGCCGATCGACACACAAGAAGTATGTATAATAGCATACTTAAGGACGAAAACTCCATTGCTGCGCGCTACGTTGTGAGGTTCAAAGATCTGCAGACTCTTGGACATCACATTCAAGTAGCTTGTAATCACGCACGGCAGCAGAAGGAGAAAGAATATGGAGATTCATGTGCTGAGTATGATGAACATACTGAAGGCATTGTTAGGAATCG
This sequence comes from Xylaria sp. Z50, assembly GCA_037356035.1. NCBI lineage: Eukaryota > Fungi > Ascomycota > Sordariomycetes > Xylariales > Xylariaceae > Xylaria > Xylaria sp. Z50. The sequence continues at coordinate 680,905 of JBAWJU010000009.1, read as the reverse complement.
CTGCTGCTGTAAATGGGTTGGCGGCGAGCGTCAAATACGTGGCTGTGAAAGATGCTATCATTGGAGATCGCGCAATCGCATGAAAATTGAAGTACAAGAGGCCTTCTTACCCGCAAAGGATCCTGAACGAAGCGCAATCATATTCGAACTTGGATTACCTGACTGGTTGGCTGCCTACCGTTATTCGACATGGTTAATCATGAATATGTTGGCACATCCGTACCGACCAAGATCGGAAAAACCAGAGATTCATCTTGAAGGATGTACGCCGTTAGCACCCTTCAGGGAAGCCAAAGCGAGTCGGCTTTCTCTGGCTTCAAAGATCAAGTGTTTTGAGCAGACACATTACAAATTCAACGAAGGAAGAGTGCCGCTCAGTCGTGTTCTTTTGCCGTTCGCGGCAAATTTCAAGCTCTACGATTCAATATCGCGCATCTGGGTTAATGATCTAACTAAACCCCTCACGTTGGTACATCTGTGTGGAATACAAGTCCCTTGTAGTCTTTTGGCCATACTCCCGAAAGAACTCCATCCTCCAACTGTCTTCCAAGGGCCATCGTCGTACGAGATCCAAGCTAACCAAGCCGTGGTCCCCAAGGATACTCCCGTCGTAGCATTTTCGGCATATCAAAAAATACTTGCGGGGGAAAGGCGCCGTTGGCCCAATATACTCGTCGAGTTATCCTCGTCGAATCTTAACCTCAGTGATGAAGACACAATGCGTGTTATCTGCCAGCTAGCCTCACAAGCAGGGCCCCGAATACCTAGAGAGCCTCTACGGGTCGTCCATGAGGTGTTTAAATGTCCTGTGTTTTCGACTCGATTAATAAAGACCTTAGACGACATGCTCATGTCTATTCAGACTAATTGGAGGGAGCACAACATTATGCAGCTTGTAATAACGCTTGCTCTACGATTGCATTGCTTATCCGACCAGCTACTTGGTACAACAATCCTCACAACAGCACGTAGATACCTCTTGGGGTGGATTTCTCAGCTGCGAAACAAGGTCAAAGGCACAAAAGATAGTGCTGAAATTCAACGGTATGCGACATATGGTCTTTATGCTGCTTTACTCTGCCGAAAAACCTTCACGGTACTCCTCTATTCGGAAGATCATCTCGATCAAGATGATCTGTCAGTTTGGATGAAAGCATCCTTAGCTGTACAGGAGAACATATTGCACGATCTCACCAAACTCCCCGAAGCATTACGCGGCCTACTCTTTTGTGACGCAAAGGTAGTTTACCATCTCCAAGCCCATCTTAAGAGTGCTATGAAAGCTCACCGAACTACCGTTGACACCGAACTGTTACGTGCTTACCCAAGTTACTTCCCAGACACCGAAAAGGCATATTCTTCATGGAGATTTCTAACTGAACCTAACGATCGTTGGATCGTCACTGTCACTCCGGGTGCGTTCCCAGTGACGTTACATTTCAATTATATTGAAGGCCACCTATTGGTGAACGGAAAACCGCCATCGAAGCTGCCCATGAACATTGCTAATGATAGTGCGGTGAAGTTTATCTTCGGGGATCAACATCTCCTAACCTATCCGTCTCGGTTACCAGGAATGTCTTACCGGCTAGTCCAGCACTATGAAGACCATGAGGTACACTTCGGCCTGCGTGATGGTCGGGCTGTTATTCGTGCGAGTAAATACAATGAGACTTGGGAGTTTATTCCTCAGTCGAGATTTGGTGATTCGAGCGAGTTCGATTTACCAGCCGAATTAGTTCAGAATTGCGGGCACTGGCTGAATCTCACTACTGGATGGTTAGAGATCCGAAGAGCTACGCCAGATAAGCCCATATTTTGGGTGACCCGCCCCCGTGACTGGATTGTCGATATTCCAAGGCGCCGGGCATATCGAGGAGTGGGCGGAAGTCTATTAGTTGACCCCCATTCAGAGACTTTTGCCCAAATTGCGAACATTTTCAGTGATTTTGAGAAGCCCGAAAAGATTAATGTGTATCAACCGCAAAATATGGCCGCGGGGTTGACAGTCGAGCTGAAACACTTGGATTTACGCTTTGAAGTCAACAGAAATGGTCGTCTGGTGTGTCACCAACTAAACGCCGAAGTTGACGCGAACCAAGACGCAGGAACATGGTACGGTCTACGCAGCAAGATTGTAATGCGAGAAATCACTACTGGCAACCGCAGCATAATTGTGCCTCTTCTTGGGGAGCTGACTACTTGTCGTAATGGCCAACATGTTGACGTTCGCGTGAACGGAGCCTCGTTCTATGCCAAGTATATGATCGACAATGTCATAGGCAGGCTGAATTGCAGTCCTGAACCTCGTCTCATATATGCGAAAGCTCTCTACCATGCCGTAACATCCTTTTGCCTCCCTGATACCTTGACCGGCCGAACAGGCTCTAGCGAAGCGTTCGCTATATTACGATCCGGTGCTGCCCAACCTTGGACACCAGTAACTAAAGGAGAAAATGAATTCTTCAAGGCTTTCAACAGACTCGTTCCCCAAAGAGAATATTATCCTCCCAATATCAAACGAATCCAAAAGGTAATTTGGGATCGAGATCTCACCTCTTCGATCCAATGCGATGGGTACAGACCTATCATTGAAGCAATTCAGGCAAGGTCCAACAAACTTCAAGTTTTCTCCAAAGACTCGGGATTCGATTCGATAGAGGCAACCCACCTCTATCTTCGGGGTAGAGCTCAACGACAGATTTATGACCCACTACATGACGTCGAGGCAAATTTTAGATTCGCCGATTCGGTTTATACTCCCCGCGATCGAGAAGTGTGTGCTGGAGCAGCCCGAGTCCACCACATTTCCCGTGTTATTCTGTCACTATGTTCAGTACCTCAGATGAGTAGAACGCTAAAGAGTATACTCGAATCCTTTGAGATTATTGGTGGATTCCCATCATTTGGTTCTGATCCACCTATTTCCTCTGCAGCTCCCTTAATTAACCAGATTGAAGATCCCATCAATGAGAAATGGGGTGAGCTCGTTGAATTTTGTCGGCACGGAGCTACTGAAGCTAGTTTACTATTCCGTCTCGGGCTTCTAGCTTTCCACGAAAATGCAGACATGGATATCATCAATTCACTAGCCGCATTTTATCTCCTTGACGAGATCAGAAACTTAGAACCGCCTCAGTGTCAGTACTTCGCAAATTTCAAATCTCGCGAGCCGCCTTCCATCGATATCCTTGAGAATTTCATGAGATCGGCATATCCAAAATTCCAGCCTGTGATGAACAAAAAGGGTCAGAAATTGTTTTTTGATGCCAATAATAGGAATGCTGATAGTCATGCCAAAATTTGCACGCAAGAGGGCACCGAGCTGGCTAGACGTATGAAACAACTTTGGCCAACATCAGCGGCTAATGTGACAATGGAAATGCTGAGACCGGAGCTTGCCGAATTCAACGAAGATTCCTCTCTTCCGTTGGTCGATGTAATTTCAGCATGGGGCGAGGTCGAACCGGAATGGGAACGGCTATATGCCAATGCCGAACTAGACAAATACATCACGGAAGTAGATAAGGTTCTTACATCACTCCGTTGTGAAAGCGATGCCACCACGCTAGAGCCCTGGATAGCTATGGAACCCGGTTTCATGATAACACAGCGCTCTCTCTCCTATCGGTCTATTGTTGGTGAATGGACTGCCAAGCGCGGTCCAGCCTGTTGGAATTAGGGGGCTGGTATCATTATTAGGAGGCTGGGTACATACGCCCCACACACATCTACTATATAACCTAGAGGTACTATCCTATCTACTGTAGATAATACTGTTCCCTACACTTAATACCTACAATATACATACTACTCATAACCTATACTTCAACAGGTTATAAGCCCGGAAGCTTATAACATACCCTTTGGGAATCTATTTATAATTTACTATAATTTTACTATTAATTCTCAAATATATTTTAATACTGCTGCTGCTACTTTTACTAAACTAGCTATAGATCCCTTAAAAAATATACTGTAGCATACGCTATAGTATATGCTATAGCAAACACTATAGCAGGCTAAAAATATTTAGTAGCCACTTAACTATATTACCTTAATATAGCACCTACTATTTAATACAACGCTCTTTTATACTAAATTCTAAAAAAAGAAAACACTTCCTTATTTTTTAGATATATTATATTATTACTTTTTATTAACTATTTATTAAAATTTTTTTATTTTATTTTGCTTTAAAGGCAACATTTTAACTATAAACGTACTAAAAAGCACAGATTACTAAAAAACAGGTAGCTAAACAGCTAACAACATGTTTTTATAACAACTAGTAAATTAAATAAAATAAAAAATAATATAAAAAAAAACATAAAGAATAATATAGCTAAAACACCTAGACCTAAGTTAAAAACACGTCTAAAACCCCGGCTAACTTTGTTTATAAAAATATAAAAAACTATTACTAAATATAACCTAAAAACTTAACTACTTATCCCTTCTATTTATTACCGATTTTTTAACGAAAAGAATTTCCCTTACCTCGCTTAAAAGCTTAAAGAACTTAAAAGCAAACACAAAAATCGACTTTTTTTTAAAAATCTTTTAGATACTAATTATTAACCAAATACCCTGTTACTTTTTAAATTAACCTACTTACCTTTACCACGTAAAGTCTCCCTTATATCTACTTTAAAAGATATTAATTAGGTTAGCCTATTTAGTCTCAAGGTTATTACTAAACCTATAACGTTAAAACTACTATTCTTAAGCTTACTAGGCCTACTAATTTTAAAACTTAAACTGTTTATTTTAAACTTTAACTCCTACTTTATATTAAGTTTTACTTTATCTAAATCTACCTTATAAAACTTTACTTTAGATAATTAAAATAAGTAACGAAATTAAAATTAAAATCTAAGGTATTACTATGCTTAACTTGCCTACTAAATATTTTTAATACAGGCAGGAAATAAAAAACTATATCTTTTGTATAAAATACGCCGGCATACTGCTAAAAGGCTTTAATAAAAATAAACTAGAAAAAATACCGGACTTATTAACTAGTGCTAACTTATACAAAGCTAAAAAAGCTTAGGAAATAGCCTAATAAAAGGTTATTAAAACTATCTGCAGCTGCTACAAAAAAAACGTTTAAAAAATTATAAGTAATTTTTAAGCAGCTTAAAAAATAGCTAACAAAACAGTTACTATAGCAAATATATAAAATCTTTTTAAAAAAAAAACCTGACTAATAAAAAGCTCTGCTTTTTAAAACTTACTATTTAAGTAAAAAAATACCTTTTTAGCTACTAAAAAATCCGTAACAGTACTAGCGGCAAAGCTACGCTTTATTTATGCTAACTTTTAAAAGCTAAACTATAAACAATATACTATTAGCAAACCTTTTCTCTTTATAAGATTTTTTTTAGGACTAAAAAAAAACTACTTTACTTTTATTTTAACCTTTTTTTAAACTAACTATTTAATTATTATTAAAAAGCCTACAGGTAGCAAACTAATTAAAAACATTAGCTTTAATATAGCCTTAATAAAAGCTTAACAAAAAAAGCAGACAAAAAAAATAGTTATATAAAACTTTTTTAAAGCTATATTGTTAGCTAAAAGCAACGTTAGGCTAAAAAACAACAGTAATAATAATAGTAATAGAAATAAAAACATTAGCAGCAAAAAAAAATTAACTTTTAGAAGCACTTGTAAATATTATACTAAAGCAGGCTGCAAGGTTACTAGTTACTTTAGCACTAAATGCTTTTTTAAGCACTTTAACAAAGTACCAGAATAGTAAAAAAGTATTAACAGCAGTATTTCTGCAAAAAAGCAGAAAACTAAAAAAACTACTATTAATATAGCCACCTTAGCAGCAACAGATAATATAAACACTTTTATAAATCCCGTTTTTTTAGCCGCTAGAAATTCTGACTTAGTAAAAAAAGCACTAATATAAAAACCTAGTATTCTAAGCAAAATATTTAATAGCTTTAAAAACAAGCTTACTACCTTAAAAATACTAGCTACCTGCTAAAGCTTTTTAGCAAACATTTTACTAGATTTTAGCATAAAGCAAAACCTTTTAAAACTAAGCTTTTTAAACCTACTTAACTTTAAAGCAAAAAAGCTAATGCAACAAGTTTTTAAATATATAATCCTTAATAGCAGTTATAATACTACCAGTTTTTATAACAAAATATTATTTATAAACTTTTAACCTTATAGTAAATTACCTGTTTATAGCATTAAAAAAGCTATAGTTACCCTAAAGTAAATAGAAATTGCTAAGTTTATAGCAAAAGTTAATAAAAAAGCAAAAACTGTTATTATTAACAATGCTATCTACTTTTTAAAACTAAGTATTAACTTAGTATTAGTTTCGCAACTAGCTAAAAAAAAAGCAGAATTTTTTTTTTATTATAATAAGGCTTAAGAAGCAGTAAAAAAGCATACTTTTTTTACTGCATATAAAAATAGTAGACTATATATAGTTAACTAACTAAGCAAACGCTTTTAAATAGCCGCTTTTAATATTACTTTTTACATTTACTTTGTTAACTTTACCTTAAAAATATAGCATAAACGCCTTAAGCATGCTAATAATAAAAAAATAAAAAAACTAATAATAATAACTAAAGGTATTATATAGCAGACTAAATACTGCTTATATAAAAGCTGTATTAAAAGCAAAATATAAGCAAAACCTTACAAAAAAAAGCTTTTAAAAAAAACCTACCCTATAAAATCTATTTACTTTAATAAAGCCAGAATATTTACTAATATACTAAAAAGCTATAATAAATCTACAGGGTAAATAGCAGTTACATATAATTTTACCGGCAAAGTTTAGGCTATACTACTACAATAGCTAAAATCGTAGTTTTTAAAATTTAGAAAATTCCTGCAAAAGTAAAAAAAACTTAAATAACGCTGCCGCTACCTTACTATAAACAAGCTAAGCTTATACTTAAATAAAAAATTTATATAATATTGCATACAAAAGGGCATTATTATTAAATATTCTGCTATAAGCTAACATTAGCAAAACAAAAAGTTTAAAAAAACAATATATACTTTAAAAGATTTAGTAAAATTGCTACTTTTTATAGCGTAAAAAGCTAAACTGCTACTAAAATACTAGCTACTTTTTATTTAAATAGCTATATATATTAAAAACAAGCAAAAATTTAAGCAAACATAATTAATGCTATATAAAAACTAGTATAAAAAAAAACCTAATTGCAATTATATAATAACTTTTAAAGCATTAAGCTACTACTAGCCTAACTTTAAACCTAGCATAATAAAATTAAAAACAGTTTCCTATAAAATAATCGGTTATAAAAGCAATAAAAGCTATAACTATACTATTTACAGGCTAAACAACTATATTATTACTAATGCTATAAATGCTATATTTATTAAAAATCATTTGCATATATTTATAAAGAACGCAGAACTGTTAAATAAAAAAAAAAGATCACTATTACCCCCTAGCAGACAAAAATAAAAACGCTAAGCTAGAAAAGCAATTAAAAAAACTACCTAAAAATAGGTAACTTTTAAACTATTTCCTACAGAACTTTTTAAAATTTATATACTTAAACTAAGAAACATCCTACCTAAATTTCTATTAATACTACCTAAATTTTTACTAATACTACCTAAATCTTTACTAATATTGCCTAAAAACCAATAACTACTTATGCTACCGTATATTAAATTAAAAAGCCTAGAACCGGATATGCTAGTTAATCACTATAACCTACGCCTGCAAGTCCAAAGGCCAGATTAAGTACAGTATAGACTAAAGGCTATATTACCGGAATTTAAAATAGCTATTGCTGCTATCTCCTTTATCTTTTTAGCTGCCAAAATAGAGCTTAAGTTTTATAAGCAAGCAAAAAAAGATGCTAAGTAAATAGAATAGTATAGCGTAATAGGTATAAAATACTAGTTACTAATTAATAACTGTACCTGAACACTATGTAAACTACTAGCTAAACATAATTTAATAACTAGAAAATAGGTATATAAGATTAAAAAAAAACCTAATAAAGAGATTACCTAGTATAAGGCTTAATAAGTAGTTTGTAGTTTTAAACAGATCTTTAAAAAAGATTATAATAAAACGTTTGCTTTAGTAGTAAAACCTATAAGCTATAAAGCTATATTTGTTATTACAGCAGCTTTAAACCTTAAAATTAAGTAAATAAACGTTAAAACCGCTTTTTTATATAAAGAAGTAAAAAAGGACATATATATTTAACAGCTACTTAAATTTAAAAATAGTATAAAAAAAGTTTGCAAACTAAACAAAGTATTATACGGCTTAAAATAAGCCCTTAGGGTATAGTATCAAACTTTAGCAGACTTTTTAAAAACGTTAAGTTTTAAATCCTTTGATTCTAATATTAATATATTTGCAAAAGGATATATTTATATTGCTGTCTACGTTAATAATTTTTTAATAGCAAGACTTTTTAAAAAAAAAATCTTAAAAATTAAAAAAGCACTATTAATACACTTTAAAATGCAGAATTTAAAATTATGCTCTTTTTATTTAAGCATAGCTATTACTTAAGATTGCTAAAATAAAAGAATTTATTTTAGCTAAAAAGCCTACCTTAAAAAAATTATTAGAAAACTAAGATAGTAAAAAGCATATACTATAACTATACTTATAAATGTTAATAAGATTTTAAAACTTGCTAACGCCTATAAAGCTTTAAAAAAAAATATATAATAGTATGCAAAGGCTATAAAATACCTAATATACGCTATATTTAGCACTAAACTAGATATTGTATACGCTGTTTTATACTTAAGCAGATATATAAAAAACCCTATAACAGTATATTTTAAAGCAGCTAAAAAAGTACTATAGTATTTATATAGCACTATTAACTTAAAACTATGCTATAAAAAAAAACTATAAAACTTAACAAAATAAACCAATATAAACTAAGCTAGCTATACCTAAACTAAATAATTAACCGCAAAATATATATTTAATATTAAAAGCGGTATTATTAGCTAAAACTTAAAAAGACAGTAAAATATTATACTATTTTTTTGCAAATCAGAACTTATAAAACAAACATAAGCTATAAAAAAAGCAATATAGCTTTAACAGCTACTTGCTAAACTTAATATATACAAAAATAAAATATTTGCTATTATTATATATAAAAATAACTAAAAAGCTATAGCAATAGCAAAAAACCCATAATTTTACAGCAAAATAAAGCATATGCTTATTTAACAAGCTTTTTATAAAAAAGCTGTATAATATAAAAATATAGATTTTTAGTAAATTTATACCTTAAAATAAATAGCTAACAGATTTACTAAACCGCTGCTAAAAAACAAGTTTATTACTTTCTATAATATTTTAAGCCTTAGGCTTTAATTTAAGTAAAAAAAATTTACTTAAACATATTAAAAGCATTATTTAGCAAAAATACCTTATATAGTTTACTAAAGCTTTTACCTATAAAAGCATCCTATTCTAAGGAACTTAAACTATTAATATTTTTACCAATTTACAAATTATACTAATTACTTTAACACTATTAAACTTATTTTACTTAGAGGATTTAAATAACATATTTTATAATCTATTTAACTAATATTTAAATATATATATAGAAATTGCTAATAATATTAAAGCTATTACCTTAAAAAAATAAATCTATAATATATAAAAAATAAAAAGCTTATAATTACTAACAATTTCTATACTTATAAAACTATAACAAACTTACTATTTAATCTTTTTAAGCCTTTGTTAAACCTAAAAACACTAAGTTTTAAAATAAAAATATACCTATAATAGTACTAGCAAACAAATAAACTGCTAATACCTAGCTACTTTAAACTTTAACAAAAAATAACCTTATATATTTATCTTTAATTAATATTATTTTACAGCAAAATAAACAAAGTTAACTAAAAAAACTACATATTAAATGCCAAATCTAAAGATTACTTTAGTTACTTTACTAAACTACTAAACACTAATAAAAGCCATTTTAAAATAAAAGTTTTTAGCGTACCAAACAGACTACTAATAAGTAATCAATAAAAGCATAAAAAATAGCATATATTTTTAATAGCTATTATTAAAGCTAAAAAATTAAAAAAAAAACATATATTTATTTAAAACTGCGATCTAATAGAAATTATATAACTAAAACAATATAAAGCTGTATTATTTAAAAAACAGCGTACTTTTATTAAATACCTATAAAAAAAACAGCATATAACCTTAGCCTAGATATAATATAGCATAAATATAAGCTACAAAAGCATAAACAAATACCTACTAAATTTATTACTAAAGTTGTTAAAATAGGTAAAACTAGGAAACTTATCTTATTAAAAAACTTTAAACAAACGCTTTTAAAACTGCGTACAACTCCAAGCTTAAAAAAAAACAGTTAGAATTAAAAACTTACAATAGCTTTATGCAAATACATATAGTTTAAGTAGAAATGTTAGAATTAAAAAGCTGGTATTATTATTAAAAAGCTAGGTATATACGCCCTACACACATCTACTATATAACCTAAAGGTACTATCCTATCTACTGTAGATAATACTATTCCCTACACTTAATACCTACAATATACATACTACTCATAACCTATACTTCAACACAGCCCTTGAGGTAATGAAGAGTTATCTACTCAACATTACAGGTGAAGATCCTCAAAATACCACAAACCCAACCCTGCCGGTAAATCCATCGACCGAGTCGATACAACTTGGCAAAATACTACGAGAGTTTGAGGAATCTGGTGATAATCTCCGCAAGCAGTACGCAGGTGATCTTCGTCAGAGTTTGGCAGCTTTTGAAACGACACCTCAGCAACATAAGCACAAAACCTTCACCCCAAGTTTACAGATGGTTATTACGGCACTCGACCGCGCACAACGCCGTGTGAGGGATATCTGGACTGCAATCACTACGGCTTCTACGGCCGACGATAACCGGGGGATTTGGCTAAAACTTGGAGCTATGAAGCCACTTTCAACTCCAACGGAGCTCCTAGGCCTCTTAAGGTCTACTGAATCTTGCCACTTCGGGCCGGCTATGAAAGAAGCCATAGTATCTTATGGCGTCGCAGTTACTGATGTCCAACACTTACTTCGAATTCAAAACGCTCATCTACGAGGGAAACGCGAAGCTCTCCACGATGAGTTGCGCCAGGTGGGCCACGAAACGTGGGACCCAATTGAGGTACCAGACTGGTTGTTGCTGGAAATAGATAGCGACATCCTCCTTCGAGCCGAGCAAGTAGCTGTCGCAAAAGCTATGATTGACCCTACGCTCGGAAATGGCGTACTTCAACTTAGCATGGGGAAAGGCAAGTATAATATGATGAGCAACTTATTAATTTGTTACTAACAGCCTCATAGGAAAGACGTCCTGTATTATTCCCATGGCCGCAGCGGTTTTAGCCGATGGCCAAAATCTTTCACGAATTGTCGTTCCGAAGGCACTCCTAATGCAAACCGCCCAGATAATGCAATCCAGGATAGGCGGTCTTGTAGGCCGGGAGGTCATCCATATCCCCTTTTCTCGACGAACCTCCACGAGTCAGGAGATTTTAGACCTATACACCACCATTCATTACGAAACTCGGCAACGCCGTGGTATTATTCTAACTTGTGCCGAGCATTTGCTTTCATATAAGTTGTCCGGGTGGCAGAAATTTGTTGACCGTAAACAATCTACAGCGGAGCAGATGATCCGGTTCCAGGGGTGGTTAGACACATATTGTCGAGATATACTTGATGAATGCGATTTTACGTTATCCGTCAAGACTCAACTCAACTACCCCAGCGGACCGGAGATGCCAGTTGATTTTCACCCATACCGTTGGCGCGTCATCCAGGAGCTGCTTGGTCTGGTAGAGAGCCACCTTCGAGAACTACAAACTCGTCACCCAGAGGGTATCCAGGTTACTTCAAGACAAGGAAGAGAACACTTTCCAGCCGTTCAATTTCTTAAGACTGATACTGAGGATGTTTTGCATCGTCTTGTCAGAGACGATATATGTTCAGGGCGGCTAACACTTCTCCGCCCCGCTCACCCCCGATTCCACCAAAGGCGGAGTGGTATACTAAAGGTGCTCTGTGAACCGAAAATCAGGGACAACTGGTTAAGCCGCGTCGCAAAGCTTTTCGTCAACCCAGATCTAGCGAGAGACACTATTCTACTTGTACGCGGGCTATTAATGCATAGGATAATCGTCTCGTGCCTTGGTAAGAGGTGGAATGTTCAATATGGCTTGCACCCAGATAGGGCACCAATCGCAGTACCTTACGAGGCAAAGGGAAAACCTTCTGAACAGGCTGAGTATGGTCACCCAGACGTAGCAATTCTATTTACTTGCCTATCTTTTTATTACGCAGGTCTGAGGCAAGATCAGTTAACACAAAGTGTACGACACATCCTCAACTCAAACGACCCGGCCGCGCAATACGAATGGTGGACTTCTACGTGCACCAAGCTACCAGCATCTCTACGTCGCTGGAACGTTATAAATGCCGATGACAAGGGCCAAATGGAGGAATTATGGAAGGCCCTTAGATTAAATCGCATCGCGATAAATTATTATCTCAATCACTTCGTTTTCCCGGTTCACTCTAGGCAGTTTGAGGTCAAGCTACAGGCATCCTCTTGGGATATACCGATTTGCCCGCAAGAAACAGGCACACAATTGACCCGAACTACGGGGTTCAGCGGGACCAACGACAACCGATTGATGTTGCCCTTGACGATTAGACAGCGTGATCTCCCAGAGCTACAACATACAAGTGCGGAAGTTCTTTCATATCTTCTACAAAAGCGCAATTGCGAGTTCCATCCCATCTCTAATACAGATGGCAAGCGCTTGACGGAGAAAGGTTTTTTGACAGATTTGAAAGCCAAGGGAGTTACTGTGCTTATTGATGCGGGTGCCTACATCGCAGAGATGGGGAACAAAGAACTAGCCCAGACCTGGTTGGAAGTCGATTCTGACGCCCAGGCCGTCGTATACTTCCGCAACGATAATCGAGCTTGGGTGCATTATAGAAGCAATACGAAAGAGGACGCCCCTTTATTAGCAACTCCTTTTGCAGAAAACCTGGAGCGATGCAATGTCTTTTTAGATGAAGGGCACACAAGGGGTGTTGATTTGCGATTACCAACTTATGCCCGCGGAGCTGTGACTCTAGCGCTGAAGCTGACGAAAGATCACGCAGTTCAAGGTAACCTCGCTAAGTTTACGCTTCATTCTTGTGAGACAGTGTGCTAACTAAGAGAATAGCTGCGATGCGTCTCCGCCAGCTTAAAACAACACAGAGAGTATGCTTCTACGGACCACCAGAAGTCAAGCATAATATTAAAGACTTTAATCGCCTTGGCCCCTCCCAGCAAATCAATTCTTCCCACGTTGTGTCGTGGCTGCTTGAACAGACCTGCCGTTCTATTGAGGATTTACAAGGATTGTACGTGGCTCAAGGGATGGATTTCTGCCAGCGTACGGATACAATCTTGCATTGCAAAAACTTCATGAAGAAAGACACCGAGAGACAGAAGCTTCTCCGAGTCCTCAGACAACCGGAACGGAAGACACTGGAGGAGCTATACGGCCCTAATTCAGAGACAACCTTGACAGGTTATGGCAACAATCTAGTCTCCTCACAACTTCGCTCATACATGGACGAGCTTGTGTTGACTAGCAAGGATCAGCAAGGCGGGATCCAATTAGGCGCGCTACAAGAGGTAGAACAGGAGAAAGAGGTCGAGGTACAGGTCGAACAAATCCAACTAGTAGAGAAGCGGAAGAGATATGACGCGTTGGTATTTCCCGGAACCCATTCTGATATAATGCTGTTCGCGCGAACGGGAAGACTCCCAGATTCATCCTCCACGTCAGGTTTCGAACATGCCTTTGCCTTCGTCGGAAGAACGACGGTCGCCAAGCGCTTTGGCGTGCACGAAACGAGTTCGAAGCTTTTCGTTTCGAAAGAATTCGCGAACACTGTGGAAGTGCCTCCAAATTCGCAGGAGGGCGACAATTTCTTGGTAAGCTAAGACTACAACTACAGAACTTGAGTGAAAGCTGACAATGATTAAGCGTCCTGTAGAATGGATACTGTGGTCTCCTACGTCTAAGACCGCTCTTGTCGTGATTCCAGAGGAGGCGGAGGATCTACTCGAGTTCCTCTGCACCCAGAGAGACGAGCCGCGCACTCATCTAATTGCCTACTCGGCGCCGATCACCAGGTCGATGGTCCATTTCAACAGCCTTGATTTCTACTGTACTCCCGAGTTGCCCGGAGGACACACCTTCCCGGAGCGCATCAAGATTGAACTAGGAATCCTGGCCGGGCGCCTATACGTCGATCAAAGCGAATGGAAAGCGGTGGCGGAATACGTGAAAGGAACGGGGGCCGGCGTGGCCAATGACCCGGACAAGATCGCAGCGGACCCCGCCGCTTTCCTCCTGGAGTGGCTGTCCATTCGCCACAAGAGTGTTGACGTGCTGCATACTCCTATGGGGTATATCTGCACGGGTCGTGAGATGGAGATGGTAACCGCGTCGGAAAGCGGTGATGAAGCCGATTAAGGGCAAGGGGAAAGAATTGCGATGCGTTTTAATGTCATAGAGTACTAGATGAAAAATCAGGGGCAGATGTGAGGACTGGCTTTGACTTAGGGTAGAAAGTCTTTTACTGAATAAGACGTGTGACCCGTAAAATTGGTATCTACATTACTGTGACAAGCTAGCATGGCATTGGGTGTTGAGTTAAGTTGATCAGATAGGCTCACCCTCTCGGGGCCATTCGTAAGATTGTGATTCATGGAGCTTCACACAATCTCAGTCGTAGTGGCGGCCTCCAAAGTCGGTAGTTCTCATTTAAGATTGTGTCTTCCGAATAATGCTACTAGATCACGATGATTCATTGAAAGACCGTTCCAAAACGGCGTCTATGCTTAAGCTATCTTCATCTAGATACCTTCGCGAACTCTTCAGTGCCAGCTATCGACATCAGTATGCTATCTTTAGAAAACGGTGGGCGACATACGGCAATCCCTGATGGCGCCTTCATCTAAACGAGTGTGGTCTTGCTGGTAGCGTCTCATATGTTCCTCATATCACACTACGACATAGCTTGGAGCACCCGTCGTTCTAGTCATCGAGTTCGCTCCTGGGCATTCAAAGTCTAAATAACAGATGTGACTTTATTTTCAGGGGAGTGAAAAAGAGTCGAAAATATTAGAGATGGAAGCGGCCCCCAGCTTTAACTACTTGTCAAAGCTAATGTCGAGACAGGCATCCCTAAGACAGTGAAACGAACTTACTTACAAACAAGAAATGAAAGTTAGTCCCTAAGGCAGATAGGTAGTTGAATGTACTACGAGTTAACTACGTCAAAATCCTTGAAGCTCTTAAGAAGAATGTTCATAAGTCCCAACATCAAGCGTGCATAGGACGAGAGGTGGGCATATATAATACAAGTGGCACGGCTGAGCCTCATAAGCTTACTTAGTGAAGATTGAAATACTATCGAATCGTGGCTCATATAACCTACGGGTATACGCTACTCATTGCCTATAGAGGTTATCACGGAATGGATGTAACGTACGGCGTGTACCTTTATGGGCATTTCGAGATGTCCCGGGGTCTAGGAATTATACATGACACAGATAGTCAAACATGCGGTTAGAATGAATGAGCAATTGGTTTCATGCTAGCGCGCTCATCACAGAGAATGATTAGATACTTACCTACCTAGATATTTTAGGTTTTCTGCTGGAGGTGTTCGACTAGCGACAGACCTTTTTCCGTTGACGCTTCAAGGAGCATGAGATTGTTCAACTTTGAGACCGAACTTTTTGCACGCTTAATACTTATCCATTAATTTTGATCGTGTCATATAGATGCAGAAAGGAGGAAGATCAGCAATACTTCAAATAAAAGGAACCCCCCAAAGCGTATAACCTTAATTAATGAAAACATCAAAAGAACACTCAAAAAGGAATCTCTTCAAAAAGAAGACATGCCAAAAAGTGATGCCTTAAAGAAAATGATACCCCAAAGACGATGACACCTCACCGAGAGTCTACGTGATTGGCCCAATCCTGAGAATCTAACCGGAAAAGGCAGGAGGACGATTACGCTTGCGTGCTATCGCAGTTCAGTTATTACAACGGCTTCCGCATGCGGTTTTGGCTCGTTGTACGGAGTAGTTGACCTCTTTAGCGCAGTGACGTAGGCCTGCGAGGGGGGCAGCTCTAGGGCACCGTCGATCCTCACCAACGGACCACCACTATAAACGTGTGAGCGAGCCAGCCTCATCCGACTCGGCAAGAGAAAAACAACATTCACTCAGATCAGT
Organism: Xylaria sp. Z50; assembly: GCA_037356035.1. Lineage (NCBI taxonomy): Eukaryota > Fungi > Ascomycota > Sordariomycetes > Xylariales > Xylariaceae > Xylaria > Xylaria sp. Z50. The sequence goes on along the minus strand of JBAWJU010000009.1, from coordinate 664,534 downwards.
AACTCTCGGAGGCGCATTACGCAAAAAAAAATATGGCGGCGATCAAACTACGACAGGTACAGGAGGATCCGGATCGAAAGGGCTTATTCGGGATCCTGGGCGAGTACATCCAGCCTGACAGCACAACGTCCGTCCAGCAGGCCGCAGTGAAATTCGCCGACGGCGCCAAGGAGTCGGCTTCATCCGAGGAGTATTTCTGGGCGTTTTGGGGGGACGTGTTCAGTATCGCGGAGCAGATCCCACACGACAACCCCGCGCAAGATAAGCTCGCGGCGTTCATACGAGAGCTGACGCTAGTTCCGGAGACAGGCAAAAAGGTCTGGGAGGTAAGTCTGACTCACGGTGCGTTGCCGATTAGGGGAACCCGGCGCCTGATGACATTTCTCAGACTCGTGTCTGGATTGACCTGCCCCTCCTTCGCCCCGCTGTAAGAGAGCATCTGGATGTGGTGACGGGCCACGAACGCATCTCGTTCCATGCCTTCTTGGCGCGGCTATGGCACGCCGGCGTCTCCCCCGCCATCGAGACCACGGCGATCTGGATACTGAGGGATGCGCTCGAGGAAGACACCAAACCAGCCGGCGACGGGAGCGCGTTCGATACGCAGCTGGCCGTAGCCGCTGTGTATATCGAGTACGCCGGTGCGACGATTGTGCAAAAGTTAGCCTCACAGCCCTCGCCCCAGCTTGACGAGGTGACGCAGCGCTCACTGAGGGGAGGCAAGCTGTGGAAGGGCGAGAGCGGGCTTACGCCAGCCAGGTTCAATTTCTGGGGGAAGCGGTTCACAGAAGTCGCCGGGAGCACGGCAAGCGACGGGGTGAAGGCCCAGGCTCTCCACGCGGCCAGGTTGATCGAGGTCTGGTCCGAGACATGGCTATCGAAATGACGTGCGCGGGTGGATGAGTGAGCCTAGCTCTATTTTTAAAAGTAGCGAAAAAAATCAACTAATCAGGAACTTCCCGCTCGCTTCTCTCCCCTGTTTCGGTGGGTGTAGGGTGATTGATTGGATCCCGGCGGATGCAAATGGAGCCGTCTGGCTGTCTCTTCGATAACAAGACCAATTGGGCGGAAAACGGTTTTCCTTCCCAGTGAATGGAAATTCAACCTTGGGTGCGAAATGCCAAGGCGTCGTAAATAGGGTGGTCAGCAAGGTAAGCGTCGAAATGCCGCCCGTTGGGTTCGTAAGACAGATAGGAATTAGACTATTCCTATGCCGTCGAGCATGGCGCCGGAGAGGACAAGGATGAGCACTCTACTCTATAACGGGACTGACTACTCTAATTACCTCATAGCACGCTGGTTTCTTCACGAAGACTGCATGGATGGAGTCGTGAGGGAATTGTATAGTATCAAGAAAATGGTGTGCAATTTGAACGTAATTCATAACGCTGATGCCAACATGATCCCAAGAAACACAAACTCCGTAGACCGACTGACTGTACCCAGGGTATCCTAAAAAGATCAACAAGACGCCACCAGCGCGCATATCATACAATCGTTAACACAAGTGGTCCCAGGCTATATCTGAATCGAAGAAATAGTGTAATCCATCAAAAAAGCAGTCTAACCGATAAATCTCTGGTTATATCTTATCTCACGTGCCATTCATCTTCCAGGGACGGGCTTTGCTTTGCGGAATCTTTGGTGCGTGTGAGAATGGCGCGGCAAGCCTCGAAACGCGCATTATTCTTGTCGTCGCGCTCTGTTGTAACGTATAGGTTGTCCAAGACCTCTAAAATGCTCAGGCCTTGGCAATTCCGAGTGTGTGGGTTGGCACCCATCTCAAGCAAGACACGCAAGGCGACAGTCTTGCCGTGCCGGGCCGCAAGGTGAAGCGCTGTTTCGCCGTTGCGGTTGCGTAATTCAAGCCGAGCGCCGGCCTTCTGAACTAGAGCCCGGAGGATGTGCTCGCATTCCTCTTTCTCGCATTTAGTGGCATCGCTGCTGTTGATGACAAAAGACATGAGCGGCGTGTTTCCGTTCTTGTCGTATTGATTTGCGTCGACTCCAGCATCGATAAGGCCATCGATGCATTCCAGACGCCGACTGTTCGAAAGAGTTCGGGGTGTCTCTATCTCTTCGCCTTCGACGTGCTTCCGTTTATGATGTCCCTGGGGGTTAGGTTTAGAGTCATCTTTAGGATATCCTCGAGAGCCGGGCCTTGGGGTGGAGGGGGAGAGATAAAAGTCGACTTCCGCGAGACAGTGGAACCCATTCCGCCCTTGCGAATCTTCATTTTGCGCGTCCGGAGAGAAGGTTTCGTCAACCCCAACTGCGGTAAGGACGACCTTCAAGAGATCTGTATGAATGAGAAACTCTTTATCCTCTACCGTTTGTGTGTTAATTCTTGGCACTGGTCTGGTCGAGGTCGCTGGGGTATTCGTACTACCCCTCTGTGAGGTCTGAGGAGCGGCGGCATAGCTGATGTCAGGCGAGGCCCGAGTATCCATTGGCTTCATCCCGAAAGCATCCCGGCGATTCATACGGCTGAGATCGGATGGCTGGCCCGGGAATCGAGCAGAAGCTCGCCTAAAGGCTCGTAGGTTATGGTAAACACTACGACCGTAAACGTCAGTTGCAAATATGTCGAAGTTTTCGGCTCGTAATGTGTCGAGTAGATCGGTTAGCTTAGAGCCTTCTTGGAACCAGGAGCGATGAAGGACATGGAGGAACGTCTGGCCGGCTGAGTTCGTGTCCCGAATCGGTAGGTTTGGCTCACGCAGTGCTTGGGAGACGAGGTAAAAGACAAGATCTTGAATCCCCTCTAGAGAGGCGAGACGATGAAATATGGTATTCCCGAAAACGTCTTTTACAGTGAGTGCTGGGTCAGATACGTGGCCGGACATTTTTAAATTGGCCCACATGTTTCGTATCAGGGAAACCTGTTCGTCTACTTTGCACCAACAGCGACCATGCGCTGGTGACTCGGAAGCGCACCGTTCCTGGTAAGAAAATAATTCGTCATTTAAAAAGTCGCCAGGGACAGCATATGCTGCATTGGATAAACCATTTGTGCCATGGGCAGGCGTGTAGAACTCGGGGCCTAGGAACGGGCTAGCCGAGACGTCGGGAGGGTGTTGAGATTCAAGATCTTTCGGGAACGTATATCGCTTCAAGACTTTAACGGTTCGCTTCGCCCTAGAAAGTGAAAGGAAAGAAAGCTTCTCCCTCAAGGCACTAGCGATGCTAATATCCGTAGATGTAGTAAGACCAGTGTCTTGGCGAGACGTGAACCGACCGATAAGGCTAGGAATGAAGCGTGAAGTGCCGGCATCATCGGGGACCGTCGTAAAAGTGTCATTATTGGCGCTTGGGTAGGCAAATGGTGCAGAATCTTGATGATGCAGCTCCTCAATTGAAGAACGATATGAATGTGCAAGGGTTGTGCCCCCGAATGACCGATCCTCAAGAAAAGTTCTAAATCCCGAGTTGTGATCGGGAGCGGCACCATTTAGATCGTGAGATGGTTTGTTTTGTTGGCTCCGTCTGCCCCGGATGCTATTCCGAAGCCCACTAATGCGAGCTTTCTCTTCTTGCTCGTCCTTCGGGCGAATCCATCTTGGATCATTTCCCAATACACTATTCTTGACTTTGTTGGCTGCGTCTTTGCTGTTATGCAAACGAGACGGTTAGAAACAAAATCAATTGGTGATTGGTGATGAAGTGGACGAGGCTGAGGGAGAGTAGACATACCCCGGCTTGAACTCATCTTCTTCTAGTAGCTCAAGGATTTTAGGGAAGGGTAACGTAGTGAAAAGATAAAGTCGAATGAGCCGGCGTGTGCGAGGCTCGGTCCAATCTTTCGGTCGGCCGCCTCTATTAGTCGATGCTGTTGCTGTTGGCGATGCTGACTCCATTATGTCCCTTGCGCTCTTCCGCATGAGTACCATGAGCAATGATGAGCGTTCAGGGACAGGAATAATCAATCGAGCAAGTTAGAAAATCGGTGGTATCTGATTTTCACCGAATGATGATGCAGTAACATTGTAGTTGACTTCGCGCCTAGACTGTGGGGGTGAGAAAGGGTTTTGTAGATGTGACAATAATCCAGGGACACAACTCGCGCTGGCTGAGTTGAATTGAGGGATCCCCCTCCGAGACCCGGGCAAAACATCCAGAAGAGCCTCCTTCACCCACTGCAGTACATGGCATGGCGGCACAGCACATCAATCGCTGTCTGCCGTGAGAGCTGGCTGAAGTATGACAGGGGTCTGTACGGGTTCTCGAACGAATGCGGTCGAGTCAGCCACAGGCCCGGGTCGCATCAATACCAGCCAGCGTGTCCACCCTACGAATCCATTGGTTTAGATCAAAATTGTTAGGCCACGAAGTATCTTGTAACAGGCAATCCGAGGGAGCGAGACGGCACTAATAACGAGGTGAATCGCAGGGCAGACAATCCTACAACCACCCTTGATTCCCTTTGTATTCTCGAGAGCCTGGTTTTACCTCTACATCAATTGAATTGTAATGGATTCGAGCACGGGAATCGAGCGCTTTTAAAACTTTGTAAAGGCACAAACAATTGAACGCAGGCGGGGTAATAGCAGCTGACAAAATGAAATGTTCAAGGGTCAACTTCCCAAAGTCATCCTAAGTTTATTATTCATGTAATTAGCGTCGACAAGCGCGACTAACAACGAGATGGCATTGCCTGTTGTTTCTCAAGTGTATTTTACTCAACTTTACATTGTCGGACTATGCCACTATCCCTTGATTTTGGGGGGGAAACAGCCTTGGCCGGGGCCGACAGGTGATAGCTACACAATGCGTGGCTATGCTGAGGGCTGATGCACAGGTACCAGATCCTCTATCTCCTTCCGGGGGGGCTATGCATTATGTTCACCTACCACCCTAAACCCCGCCCGTCTCCATCATTATCACATCCAGTTTATACACTTTTGGGTGTTGTTTCCTGTTAAAATGCGAACCAGTCCGCCAGTTTATTGTCCATTTACCTACCTTTCTATGTTTTTTCATCCTCTTTGTTTCTCCCGAACCCCCGACTGTACCCTGATGTTAAGGCAACTAAGAGTCATACTTCGATATTAAACCGGGTTCTTCAGCCACAATATGTGATCCTACTGTAGATAGTCTAGATAGTGTATACCTGTTTCATCCCATCTTGTTTTGAAGACCCTTGATCCTGCCGTATAAACCTACACGTGTAGATCGCCAATATTGATTACATAAGGATAGTCACGCTTCTCGTATACACCTTATCTGAGCATGCAGTGTATACACCAAGAGGTACATTTCTACATATCACGTATATAGTTTGGAGTTATAGTTCCAATTGGGCTCCGGCCAGGATCATTTGGCAAGATGCTAGACTGGGCACCGGGCCCCAGACAATACTTTGTAAATCCATACACTCCACATATCTACCCGGTAGGTAGTGTAGTGCATCAATCATCCCCAATTTTGCAACATACGCAGTGACCTTTCCTAATCTGATTGCTCTCGGAGAGCGTCGCTTGTCTCACTGGTTCATGATATCTTGGCGAGCAGATGGGGTATACGAATCTATGGTGTCGTCTTTTATTCTTTTTCATCTTATATAACTAGATTTTTTTTCTTCTTCTGCGATCCCCCTCCTCCCCCAAGTGATCATCCCCCGTGCCTAGGCAGTCCGTAGCATAGTAACAATCCGGTAATTACTAGACGAAAATGCGTTGGCATTTTTCTACTTTCTCGCGGAGACTTTTCTTTAGACTTAAGGGAAGATTCCGCCCCATCTAGACTCGGCGGCCCCAGGCAGTATACCCGCCATACTTGCCGTCTTACGTTGACCCCATCATTTTCACTTGGGCTTTGTACTTCCCCCATTCCACTTGTAGTTATTCCATACTATGCCGGCCGATGGGGGTGGCTACCTAGGTAAGTCATTTCACATGTGAGGTCACAGGTACTGCTTAATCATACTACTAACCAACGATGCTTTTTACTAGACTCTTCAATCCCAGATTGAGTCTCTAGTAGCCACACTGCCACCCCCATCCCCATTACGATCAATGGGTTGAGCCACAATGACCTTCACGAATTTCCATTTCTACACTATACTTCCGAGGTCTACTAAGTTATTCTCTATACTCCCTGCGGTATTGCAATCTTAATTCGTTACGCCGCAGTCACGCGTCTACACTGCTATTTGCTGCTGCCCGAGTGAAACACCATGCACTCTCAACACCCTACGAGATTTCTCGTACGTCCGAGCAGTGCTCAATTGAGCGTATGACTCCTCTAGTCTTTTTCTACTTCCACCACCCTAAAGGTGAATTGACGTGGCAGAGACACGCCCTTCCGGTTTCCCATGTAGCATACCCGATCTCTGAGTATTTGTTTCCTATATATAAGGCATCAACTGCCTATTTCCCCCCCTCTCCGTTTGTTTCCGTCATTATCATCATCTCATACCGTGATCCCACGATACCCGCCTACTTTCCTCTTATATACAGGCAATTACTAGTGTCCTTGATCACATTGAAAGCTTGATTCCTGCCTATTTTCTGAATTCAATTACAATTACCAACTCGCCAAAGCACATCCCAATCTCCATTACCTACGATTGCTTTACCCCTTCCACACTTAAGAGCAACCCCCACACTTAAACCACCTCTACCGACTTGGTTATTCACCAAGTCAATCGTCAAGAATCATGTCTTCCAACAACAACAATACCTCAAAGTTAGTCTTATATATATGCAACCTTCACTGGGTGACGTCATGCTAATGAACTTAGCTATTATTCTTCTCGAGGCTCGTCCTCTTCGTCGCAGTCTTCCTCGAGGCATGATGCCTACAGAAGGGAATGGGTATCGGAGTCTACTCGCCAATCGAGCTCTGACCGGTTCTACATTGACGGGCAGCAAACCCGTTCTGGCGCTTCAATGGCCCAGCATTTGAAGAAGTGGGACAATCAATGGTCCGAAGCTTCACGCAAGCACTGACGAACTAGCGGAGGTTCATTCGCTCACTTGTGGGAGGATTTTCTTGGCAATGTACAATTGATGTAAAGCATAGCTGGACTGTGATTGGTTTGGGAGTAACGGATAGATGGGCGCGAGATACCTGAAACAGCACCTTTTGGTTTTCATTTCTTTTTTTTTTTTTTGGGTTGGTTTGGTTTATCGGGGCGGCTGCCTGCCGGCGTGGACCCGCCGGACTTCTAGAGTACTTGTCAATTAGTCTTCTTCCAATCTCTACACATATAACTGAATACCTTACACTACCTACGTGACTCATGGTTCTCTATCCGGTCTCATACAGCATGCAAGATGACCCACCTCCCCAGACTGTTTGCCTATTCTTAAGGGAACTCAACTATATACCTAGATAGATTGTCCGAGGTCTCTAAGGCAGCCGGGCTATGACTACTTAGATATACGGTCCGTTTGATGTTACCTTCCGGCCGCCTCCGGGTATTCTTCCTTCGGTGCACCCCGCAGTCCATTCCCCGTCAGCCACACCTATATCACCCGTAGTAGCCTATTCCAAATGCAACAGAGTAGCATTTTAATTACCGGCCGAGTGCCTCATCGTAAATACTTTCAACGACCATACGTTGGGTGTTACCAAGGTGGAAGCGGCTCTACATGAACCACGCCTCCAGCGAACAGACAATCAATCTCAGTGGATACGTAGATACCTTCATAGCCTATCTGTGCTCCATGATTTGTGTATCTCCTGCATATGCATAAGCAGCTAACAACAAGCCGCATCCCGGGACCCGGGCAGGAGCCGCCTTCCGGAACGGCAGGTGAGAATAAGAACAAGAATAAGAGGAAGAGCAAAGAGTCATTCATCGAACCATACGTACGACTTAGTCTATACTCGAATCCAAGTGGGATTGCGTCCCCGCTGTTGAGGTTGAGTCATAATGAATAATTGTCACCGAATCTTCAGGGTCACGAGAGGAGGTCGAAGCCGCAATTTGTGATGTACATGGCGTCGTGCGTGAGATCGTCGTAGCACGGCAGTCGTGTTCCGGTCTTACGGCATGGGCATTTTCAATTCAATTGCACCGGCTTATTTTACACAGCAGTCCTACGCCGAGCCTAAATACAGTAGACGAGCCGTCCCGTCTAGTGCGACTTGTATAGACCGACTCTGATGGATCAACCAGGATGATCGATGCTACTGTGTTGGCACCAAGTTCGATATCAACGCCTAAATACCGCCATATCAACGGATGTTGTGCTTTATACTAGTTATGTAAACCGCGGGTTTGTCTAAAATTGGGCGTTGGTGTGTACACAAAGTCATCTCATCAGTCCGGGGAAGCGTAACTGACGTTGATTGCATAGTTCTGATAGACAGTTGCTCTAAACCTTCTGAAGTGCGTATCACTGTGAGTTCTGTACTATTGGGAGTGTGCATGGCTGAGAATGTTTTGGATTTTTAATAGAACACGGGAATAATCACCTCGTAGTTGTCTCTAAGCGAGGTATAGCCACGCCATTCGTGTCGGACGGTACGTTATTCCCTTTAAAGCCAGGGGCTCCTGATAATACATGTAATGTGGTGTGAACGCACTAAACGTAACGCCCCAAAACCTCGCAAGCCATCCACGACCTGTCCCAAAAGCAGCATATAACGCAAACTCCTTTTCATAATCTCATCCCAGACCAAAGTATCACACCAATCGTGTCTAAGGGCGCAGTGGCTTCGCTGTTAACCTATCGTCTTACAATAATTAGTTCGCAATAGCCTCTATGTCGACCCCAGTCTCATCACGTAGGAGTTCAGACAGCGATGAACCATCCCGAAGATAGATCCAGTCGCCTCTCGCCGTGTCCTGCTTCTGGTCCTGACCCTCACTAATGATCACCCAGTCGTAGCGCTTTGGACCAGAACGCGGCGATGATAGCCAAATCTGTTTATTTGGCGGCTGCTTGTTGATCACGTACGTGCCGATGTCGTTGATGGTGAGATTCATAACCCCTGCCTATAATATGGATTCAGTTAGCAAAGCTAGTAAGTTGGTGGTAGTAAAGTATGAAGGAAGATCCATTACTGCGAGATGGAAAACAACATACACTGTACTCGACATCGATGTCCGTTCGCCGATCTTGTAACCTCTCGTATTCCTGGAGTAGCAAGTCGATATAATCATCAGCGAGCTTGTGGTATTCTTCATCGGTAATATTGGCAGGCTGAACGGTCTTGAGCTCGTCGGAGGACAGAGGCTCGGCGAGTCGTTGACTAGTTGAGAATAAACTTTGGAGACTTGGTCGAGGATTGGGGGCATGCGTTCTCGAGAATGTGAGTTGTCTAATGCTGGAAGAAGCAGCGCTACGTGTTGTAATGCCGCGCACTGCCAGTCTGGCGAGGCGTGCGACGCTGGTACGGGTCATGATGAATGCGATTGAGAAATTGGAATGTTTCGTAATTGTGTTGGGACCAGCAGTGATAATAACTTGAACGAATATGACAAAAAACAATGGGGAGTAATGTCAAAGAGTTAAAGGATCCTCAACTTGCAAAAGCGCAGCCCAAGAATGTGTGGTAGGGTCGAGAAGTTCAAGTTGGTCAACGACGAGGGAGAGATGAAGCTACCTCCAAGCTCTGTTACCTTGGATGTACCTTCTGCCGAATAGGTACCTTATCTAGGAGAGCTAAGGTACTTACTTCTGTACCTACCTGGGCGATTGATGGGTGGCAGCTTACCCCACAGGCACTTCCAGGCACGCTTGCCGGGTCTGCACGGTCTTAATGTTAATACCGGTTTGAGACATATCTATATAGTGTACCTGGGTAGATGAATTTGCAGCTGCCACACTCGAATTAATTGATACTCGATCATGCCAATGTGGCGCGGCAACGATAAACACCTTGTTGTGCTTCATTCATTCGGATTCAACTAGGTTAGTGTAAAAGACTCCCCTTCTGAACAAGTTTATTGAAGGTTGGGTTATTATCGGCTTAAGTAGTTGAAAATAGAGAACCGTATGAGTCTAGTGAGAAGGGCTAGATTGAATCTCCTCATATGATTAATCATGAGATCCCGAGGTGTGCTAGGTAAGACGATAAACCGGGCAATGGACCCATCATCTCGGTAGCCATGCTTCCCTTTTACATACTGGGCACAGAAAGAGACGGAATTACAGAGCTTATGAGTGGCTCATCTCTAGCTACGGAAGTCTACGGGGGGTCATTCGATCGAAGATAGGCGATGATCCGGCCGGGTTGGCTAGGTCTGGCATGATGCTCCATCCATGTAGTTGACATTACGTTTCATGAGCCGGCAGCCCCCGGGCCATTCATCCATTATCCCTTGCTCAAAAGGAAATATCGGTATGGAGCCAGCGTCTAGCCTCTGCCGAGATGCTAAAAGCCGAGCTTCCATCGGGTAGAGTCGTGAGTGGTAGCCGCATCAAAATCCGACGAGCCGCAGTAGATTCCGGTCGTTTTCGTAGTCTGGGGTAATAGGGCTGTCCCGGGCTCCAGTGGAGTGACTTCGAGTATACTTAATGTGAGAACTCATATGATACCCGTCTGAGCTCTTGAGAGGTTCACGGGATTTTGATGATGTTGAATTTTTGAGATGGCGGTTTTTGAGCGATTTTTCTCTCAACAAGCTATGAGGCATAACTGAGTACGGAGATTAATAATACAGACGAGTAACAATTAGATATCCGACCAGCCGGTCCTCGGCGAACGTAAGAATATAATAAAACACTGTACAAACCCAGTGCTGGAGTTAGTCGTACCTTAAACTGTACCTTTCATAGCAGAACGTCCGAAGTCTGGCCGTAACTTTGGACGGGATGCGCCCGTGTTGATTTTGCAAGCAGTCTCGCAATGGCTTGTTTAGTCTTATTTTCAGTCATTTATTAATCTTGAACAGTCGTGATTTATATAAAAAGAGTTCCTTCCATAGAAATGCGGGCGATCAACAACGAAAAGGCATATTGATCCCAGTTACATGGATCAGTTTGCTCTACTTGATATCAGACAATTGAGAGGCATGTCCCAATGGGGTATTGGAACATGATAATGGAGTAGGATTCTATGTACCACAAATGTACCGTCCCATCGCGACGTACAGTGACGGACTCGTGGAATGCGTAGCGCATGGCTCAAGGGAGGGTCATGGAGGATCATGGAGGGGCAATGATGCACATCAGAAATCGGCGACGACGGATATACCCCACCCCTCAAACCGCTATTCTGGTGAATTTGTACAGTAACTGCTGGCGTTGTAGCAGAGCTAATACCAAAGCAGGACTAGCGCAGATTACCACATCGGTATAGCTCACCTTTTACAGGGCACGTACAGGGGGGTTGGAGGGGTCTGCAGCAACAGTAGCGTTGCCCAGTAGCGGATTATGTCGCTCATATCATCAATCACCCCTCCAACAAATCAACTGCTGTTCCTCGTACCACACATCGCCTAGAACCTGAGCACCGCGTATCGCTCTCCTGACAGGTATTTATTCCCTTCGACCTCCTCTTCCTCCGTAAATCTCTCACTTTATTTCTTCATCTCTTCAAAAACAAGCAACTATCCTTTGCGCCTTTGTTCTGTGAACATAACCCTCTCGCCACATCCATGTAAGTGCTTCCCCCAACGGGCGTTCTACTTTACGACCCCGCCATTACATCAGAAAAAATTCATGTTGCAAACACGCTCAATTACCCCTCCAAACAGCCATTTCCCTCTACACGTGGGCCCAGGAGGGAGTGGGAGTGGACTCGGTTCTTAAGAGAGGCAAAAATGTCTACAGAGCTATTTTTGCTTTCCGACTGAATCAACCCCTCCACAGCTCTAGGTTTCTTTTGGTTGTTGCAAACTAGTCGCGGTCTCGACTCCTTGCCCCTCCAAAGCCGGCCTTTAAAGAGCTCCCCTCCCTGTCTTCCCACTAGTCTCGTTTTCACCCACTCGCTTTCCTCGTAGCCTTCAGCACCATTTTTTCACTGACATATTTTTCTTTTCCCTCCAGACCTAAAATACCATTATGGCTATCAAGGTTGGCATCAACGGCTTTGGCCGTATCGGCCGTATCGTCTTCCGCAACGCTGTCGAGCACCCGGAGATCGAGATTGTTGCCGTCAACGACCCCTTCATTGAGCCCAAGTATGCCGAGTACATGCTCAAGTACGACTCTACACACGGCACTTTCAAGGACACTGTCTCTGTTGACGGCAATGACCTTATCGTAGCTGGCAAGAAGGTTAAGTTCTACACTGAGCGGGACCCCGCTGCCATCCCCTGGAAGGACACTGGCGTCGAGTACGTCGTTGAGTCTACTGGTGTCTTCACCACCACTGAGAAGGCCAAGGCTCACTTGGTCGGTGGTGCCAAGAAGGTTATCATCTCCGCCCCCTCGGCTGATGCCCCTATGTACGTTATGGGTGTAAACGAGAAGAGCTACGATGGCAAGGCCGATGTCATCTCCAACGCTTCTTGCACCACCAACTGCTTGGCTCCCCTCGCCAAGGTCCTCCACGACAAGTACACCATCATTGAGGGTCTCATGACCACCGTCCACTCATACACTGCTACTCAGAAGACAGTCGATGGCCCTTCTGCCAAGGACTGGAGAGGTGGCCGTGCTGCTGCTCAGAACATCATCCCCAGCAGCACCGGTGCCGCTAAGGCTGTCGGCAAGGTCATCCCCGAGCTGAATGGCAAGCTCACCGGCATGTCTCTGCGTGTGCCCACTGCCAACGTCTCCGTTGTTGACTTGACCGTCCGTCTCGAGAAGGATGCCTCGTACGATGAAATCAAGGCCACCATCAAGGCTGCTTCCGAAGGCGAACTTAAGGGTAAGCCCGTTGTCTCAACATATAATTGATGAGAAAGAAAAAGAAATAAGACTAACAAACTTTATCCAGGCATCCTCGCTTACACTGAGGACGACGTCGTCTCCTCTGATCTGAACGGCAACACCAACTCTTCCATCTTCGATGCTAAGGCTGGTATCTCCCTCAACAAGAACTTCGTCAAGCTCGTCTCCTGGTACGACAACGAGTGGGGTTACAGCCGACGTGTGCTCGACCTCCTCGCCTACGTCGCCAAGGTTGACGCTGGCAAATGACTTCCCAAACTTTAATAGACTGAAAGGGGATCCCTTTCCTCGTATACCTGTGCATTGAAGATATTTGATTGGTGCGCTACCTTTATAGAGAAAACCTAGTAAATCCGGTCATCGATGGGGACCGGGCATTATTGTGGATTACGAGGCGTTGAGAAACGTAAAATGAGACTTGTCAATATGAATTGATGATAATGGAATAGATCGAGCATTGCTCCTCAATCCGTGCCTGTCCTGTGTTCCGTGACCACTATGTGATAAGACTGCTTCGGTGCTGTGCATATATCGATGAAATGCTCTCGGTCATTTGCGGTGTGGTTATCCCAGCCCCGGCGCAGGTACCCGGTGGGCGTTTCGTCTATCACTTTGTGTAGTAGAGAATTAAAAGGCGACCACAGGCCGAGATTAATGGTATAGCCACCCCCCCACACAGCGCTCTACTATAAGTACAAGATTGGTCTTTCTATCCGTGATATGCCAGTCCATTCCAGGCGTGGCGCCCTGATACTGAGCAAGAACCGAGGCGCTTCTTGACCGATCATTCTTTTCATATCCATGAAACGCCAGTACGAAAAAAAAGCAACGCCGTGACCCCACACACCCTGTCGTGCTCTTAACATCCTGCCTGCGTATTTAACTTAGTTATCATATTGAGCGCCGGGTTGATCTAGCTGATCTCCATAGCATCCCCACCCCCCTGTCCGTTTGTCACAGTGAAGTCGACTACGCCATCGTTGCCGATGAGTCGCTTCTCAGATTGTGCGACGAAAGCGACGCTACGGGCCGGGTCGTAGAAGAGTTTGAAGGAGCGTTGTACATCATCGATGCTAACTTGGCGCCCTTTCCGCTTGTTGCACACGAGCTGTGATGTTGTGATCAAGTTCGATGCATACCTGAGACCGGCTTCCTGACCGATTTTAGTGAGGAGCGCTAGTGCGTCTGCTGAAATGTCGACTTCTTCCTCCTGCGCACGGATTCCTAGGATCTGTTGGATCTCTTCGGAGCTGTAGGGCTTGGTCTGGATGATGACGACACGGTCGAGGAAATCTAGCGGTAGGCCGTGGGGGCTGCGGTAATCGGTTCCTCGAATCTTGGAGTTACCTCTATTGCTGGCCATAATGACAACGGGCGCTAGGTCGTCCTCGAGCGCCCGGTTGATGTAGCTGAAGCACTCAATATCAAGCATATGAACCTCGTCGATGAAGAGCACACCCGGTACAATCTCGGCTTTGCCTTCTTCTTTCCACTCGGCCACCTTAGTGTCGATCTGGTCACGAATTTCGCTTCGGATCTCGCCTGTATCACCGCTAAAGAGAGCGAGGAAGCCTTGCGTGCGGGAGTTGATTACGTCGATCTCGTGAAGGGTGACGGTGTGGACGACTTCCTTTCGCTTCTGGAGCTCGCCGTCGGGGCATTGGAGGAACTTAGTATCCACGCCCATAGCATCGTAATCGCGACTACGTGCATAGCTTCGCCCTAGCTTTGTGATCTTGCCACTACTCTTGTCAATGCTGATTATGTCACCCGCCATGACGCGTTCCTTCGTCATCGCATCGATCATCTTCGATCCCATATCGTATACAGCCTCCATGTCCGTCGTCTTGATCGTGAGCTTTCCCTGTTTCGCGCCTCCCGTTACACTTCGGTCAATCTGGATCTCAACTACTTCACCCTCCATCATCTCGGATTCCTCTTTGATGCGCACGCCTATGGACTTGCGGAATGCTTGTGTGAGAGCTTCGGTTTTGGACATTTCGAGGGAGAAAATTTCGGAAGACGCGAGGCTGGTGAATGGAACATCAGGGCCGAGCGACTGGGCCATGCCCATTGCTATAGCTGTCTTGCCAGTGCTGAAGTAGGAGACGAATTAGTATCAGTAGAGCATGCACCCTTTGCATATAGCACCTGTGCGCAAGGGGATTTCTTACCTGGGGGGACCGGCTATCAACACAGCCCTGCCGGCTATCTTGCCAGCCTTAATCATCTCTAATATGACGGCAGCCGCTTTCCGGGGCTTCTCCTGACCGACAAGGCCTTGCGAGGCGGCCCGGGGTTCTAACGAATCGGAGTCGACGCCCAAACCTCGAATGTGTGAATGAGCTGCGATCAGGTTCAAGCCTCGCAGCTCTTTGGTTTCGCCGACAGTGACGACGGGCTGGAGCTATGTAAGCTTGGCTCTCGCGAATTGGTTTGAGGATAGATATAAACTTACGGCAGCCATCTTGACTGTTTGTCGCAAAAAAGGGGAATGATTGGGAGCTTCGGATACAGTATATAGGGCACGATGTTTTCTCAAAATTTGCGTCGTGGAGGTAAGATGTTGATTGAAGACAATGGACTAAGCTGCAGAAACACGAAAATTATTGGCCCATGCATGTACCTATGTTCAGATCGCGACGAGATGTGGCGGCGTTTTCATCAACCTTAAGCTATCTTATGTGGCTGTGCTGTGTGGTCTTATACTTGTGGCTGGAGAAGCTAGTGCGTGCGTGTCAACGGGGCCCGGTCTCGGCCATTCAGTCATACCTCTCCTGTGCTGCCTAAGAGGTAATGATTACGAGATATGATAACTAGAACGGTTCATTTACGTATAATGACGAGTTGATTTAGTGGTCAATCTCGGCGGCATTGAAACTCGACAAGTAATATCTTCATATCTTATCGACCCTACCTACATGGGCCGACTGAGACCCGACGTATTGAGTGCAACGTTGGTACAGTAGCATCGATATAGGTATCAAATGTGATAGATGATGGGCGGTTGGCTTTTATACCTACCAACACTATGACCATGCCAAGCGAGTTTCTGCCCTCCAAGATAATCTACGTATGAAGGACGATGATTCACAATTGTAAGAAAAGCGAAAAAAAAAAAAGCAAAGATGAAAAGACGAAAAGAAAACATTCCTCCTCCAAACCACACCGGTCTCAAATCGGGTGGACGTAACATGCTCATTTCTCCGCTCGACTGTCCTTTTCCGCATCTTGTGGCAATTACCAGCTTCGTTTTGCTCCTTTGATACATATGGACTACGTTCCACATAATTCCTGTGCATATGCGGGATTTGGGTTAAAAAGTCCGTACGTATCTTGCCTCCGTTCACATCTCGCCACCGCTCTATACTGGGCAGAACCGGACCATGGCATAAAAGTACATGTCTCATACGCATAGTGCTCGGCATTTTTTGTGTCTAAAACATTCTTGACTTCGAAAGTTTAGGCGGTCAAGGGTAGATCCCTAATGTTTCATCATATACTATATGGGCTGGAATATCACTTAATTTAGGTATCAGCTCGATGCTAGCGAATTTGTAGCACAGTGGTGGCAGGGTAGTCTTAGATCGACTTGTCTTAGATGAAGACAGCTCTAGTGTCAGGAATAAGCCATATTGGCTGTACTACATATCCCTACCTACATGATCTGTGTACACGAGGCATGCAAGGAAGTATGTACCAAGATGGGTGTATCAATTGACCATCCCCTATATTAGTCCGTCGTACACTTATCCACTAGATATTTTTGTACAAGCTGCGTAAGGTAGGGTCAATATTGCACCTGTCTATATAGGTACTTATGTTGATACTGAAAGTGATAAATTGAGCTTGTCTGGGGTTGTCATTTATTCAACCTGACACGCTACACAAGTATATGCAACTAGTCCAAGGATTTGATCGGTAACCGGACATTTCAGCCTAGTCTAATGTACCTACGTTGTCGGACCCCTGCTCCGGTCCTATGCGCGAGTGCCATATGTTGACTCACCCTATCTACGTCTAGACTATAATCGGCGCCCTCCACATAAACGACACTAGAATACAGAATCAGCATTTGATCGCGTCGGACATGCAGGTACCTAGTACAAACGAAACAAGCAAAAAGTGCGGCTGGGTCAGCGGTCGTGGGGTTGCGTAGATCGCCGTGAATGCCTGCATCATAATTCGAAGTAAAGATAGGTAAGGTAGCTGAATTATTGAGCTGGCTACGTGGTCGACTACGTAGGCGTTTTTATTTAGTTTTTTTTTTTTATAATAAACACCTTGTTGCTCTGGATACTCTCTTTTTATTTTTTTTTATTTCGCAGCTCAATGGTTACAAGAAAAACCCACTTATAACAGCAGTATGGCTCAGAAATCTGCAACCTAACTCCATCTTCTTTTTCTGTTTGGGCCTAAATAAATATCGTCCCCTGGAGTCTACCATTTTTTTTTAACTTTACTCTCCTCCTCTACCTTAAGTATTTATTTACTCTAGGTTGCGTCTTCGGATTGCACAGTCTAATCCCTTGCTGCTCTATCTGGGACATTGCCAAGTGGTTGAGAGATGAACCCTGCACTTTCCTTAGACTTTATGATACCATAATCTTTAGTGGGTTCTCGCAATCAATCGACCTCGAGCTTGACCTCTAACCCCAAAGTCACCGAGCGCGCGCGTCACACTCCCCGCCCCGACTCGGAAACCTAACGGTGCTCAAACCCAAATATCATCTCTCTTTCCGCTCCTCTTTATCTTATCTTCCCGATCGTCGCGCTTCGTAGCTCCACACCGGCCCATTTAAACTTTTCTATCAGCTAAGGCCATGCAGCTGGACGCTGTTAGTAAAATACAAGATTTATCTGTACCTTCGGGTGTGTGAAGCGGGATTGGAAGCAGGACCGCGGGCGCCGTTCCCGTTGGTCCAATCCAACGGCCCGTTAGCATGGCCCCTAACTGGGCGATGGGTAACTCCTATGGTGATGACCGTCGACATTCAACTTCCCGTGGGGAATCGTACAGGCCGGGAGAACGCGAAAGACCACAAGCTCCCAGGCGTGATTCACGAGATGGTAGATACAGGAATGATACTGGGGATATCCGAAGCCCTCACGAAACTAGAAACCCCCGTGAATACCGTCGGGACAACGAACCATCGAGGCCTTACAATGATGCCAATCCCAACACCAACGCCAATCCCAATCCTAAAATCCCAGACGGCCCAAGAAAAATGACAAATCATGCAGTGGGAGGAGCCCCTGAAAAGTCGAGTGACGAGCTGCAATTCAAGCGAATCAATGTTGGTAAGTGCTGTCCGGCAGTAACATCCTTGTACATGGGCCTACTCCTAGGTACCTTCCTCAGTGGTTGAATTGGCAGGAGTCGGTTGTCTGCATCGAGGGTAGTTGCCATTGCCTACTTTAATTACGTTGCAGCTGCCGATTAATAAGACCATGAAATCGAATTGCCTTGTCTAGTCATTAATATACCATCAATCAACTATCATTTACTAACTTCAGAAGCCTCAGATAAACATCTCGCCACGAATAGCATGTCTGGTACCGCGCCAGCCCCGGTAATGCCAAAGGCCAAGAACCCCGAGCTTCAAGATGTATTCGAAAACGCGTACAATTTGGGCGAGAAGTCGAATAAACGCCTTCTCTTAAGCATGCGCAAGAAAAAGGCAGTGCAAGAAAATGCCCAACGACAGCTGGAGAAAGAGAAATTCGAGAAAAGTGCAAAATCATATGCTCCATTTATCGGCCAAAGTAACAGATTCAACACAATTGATTCTACTCTAGACGAGCAGTTCGAGGCTGCTGACGATGACTATCGTCACACACTCGAACGATTCGTTGCTTGTTTGGCGCTTATGTCGCAACCGCCTGCCACGAATACTCAGGATCCAGCCATCGCGGTCTTGGAAGCCAAACTCGAACAGGTTTCCCAGTTAATGGCAGAGCAAACCGAACAAATCCAGAGCCTTCTAAAGGAGAATAAGAAGTACAGCGCCTTGAAGTCGGATCACGATGCACTACAATTAAATGTCCGCGCACTCGAGGACACCATTCTTCACTTACAATCGCAGCACACTAATACAGACAGCGAGAATAAAAGTCTGAGGAAACAATTGGAGGATCTTCAATCTAATACTAAGGAAAATCTCAAGTTGTCTCAATCACAACTGAATGAATTGAGAAATCAATTCACAAAGGCAACCGAAGATTTGAATTCGTTCAAAGTAGGATTAGAAAATCGTATCACAGGCATAGAAGCCAAGCTTGATGATTTCACCGACTATGATGATGTCAAAAGAAAGATTGATGAGCTAGACGTGGTTACGGTAAATGAAGTTTGCTCAACTTGGGTGGATAATGATTTGAAAACGAAGTTGGAAGAGTATAGCCTACACCGTCAAGATGATTCCTCGACACAAGAAGCGGTTCGGTCACTTCGCCAAGAGGTGAACTCATTGCAAGATAGTTACGCCGCCATTTCCCGGCCAGACAAACGAATAGATTTGTCAATGGAGACGATAGAAGCAGCTATCAGTACCAAGATTTCGGCCGCCGAAAAGTCGATGAGCGAAGATGTTGAAAAGCTATGCCAAGGAAGAGATGACATCTATGGCGGCTTTATTGATGATGCGATAGCACGGATTGCCGTACTAGAACACGGAACACCAAAACATGAAGGGCTAGAGAAACGCGTTCAATCGCTCGAGGAATGGAAGGTTGAACATACCGCTTCGGTAGACCGAAATCAAAGTCCAACCCTAGCCGATCGCGTGACTCAACTCGAGGGGAAAAAGTTTGGTCACCGGGTAGATAGAATTGACCTGAACGTTGGTGACCTCAATCGCAAGTACGAAACCCTCGCGGGGAAAATCGTGACAAGCGAATGGGTAGACCATCGTGTGCGAGAATTGTTCGACGGCGTGCATCTTGATTCAATCAATGATGCCAAAGTCCTTCAACACAAAATTCTTGCAATGGAGAATGCCATCAAAACAATAGAGCATGCCACCAGGACATTAGACGGGCAATTCCAAAATCTCAGCACGAAACAGCTAGCAGAGAACATCGTGCAGCTGGCAAACCCGGGTATTGAACAGAGGCTTGGAAGACTAGAATCTAAGACTAACCACCATGATGGAATCATGAGCCGGCATACAGACCAACTGGGTCAGTTCTTGGATCTAGTACGTGCATGGAAACCTGGTGAAAAGCGAACCGCTTCTCCTAGTCACCTAGACGAGCCTAGCAAGAGGCGAAGGCTTGAGACTAATGGTCGACATCCTAGTCCCTTGCAACAACAACAGCAACTGAATAGCCCTAGCCGGCATCCTTCGGCTTAAACGGCGGGTTCGGGGGACTACGCAAACCACGGCGTAGTGCGGTAGACAGTCCCCTGTTAAGCTGCACTACCAATTCAACTACAAATATTAATAGTACGTACGTACATTGTACAAACAAAACGAGAAATGAAGCGTCCCCTCGACGCCCATACATGTCCTTTCTCGTGCCCAGGGCAAGGGAAATGTATTTTTGTAATTGCTGGAGTCTTATTTTTCTGTTTTCCGAGCGGTTTGCATGGAGATACCCCCCTTTCGTTACATATTCGGTGGTCTTCTCTTGCTATGAAAGCTATTCTGGTGTATGCTGGCCGGATTACACATACAAAAGGATTCGGATTCGGATTTGGCTCAGGCTCAATGGCGGTGCATACAAACAATTTTCGGTTGCGGTAGACATGAAGCACGATCAGATGTATACACAAACCAAATCAATGTCTCGAACCGTGCCGAGATACAAAGACGGGGGTAGGGAAAGCGCATCTGTGAAAATAGATGTCCTTGCTCTAAGTCATGTTCTCGAAATATACTCGAGGTACATATGCTGACGCGGGTGACAAAAATAAGCCTGATAGTGTGAAATAAAATATCAGGACATATGGTATATCTCCTTCCGCGGTGATTCTAATGCTCTTCATGACTCGTGCTTTTTATTGCCCGACGCCGGTTCTATGTTAATGACGATGCCAACCGATAACCTCCATGCGCCTCTCAACTGAATTTTAATGTCTCATGTTTGACTACTATTGGCTGTGGGAAGAATGCCTCTTACTTAATGCATTTGCGTCCCTCTTCGATTTGGTGTCGTACGGGTACGATCATAGCAATTTCAAGCCACCTGTGATCTGGTCCACGAGGCTTTTGGGCGCCGGCCCGACCCCCAGTACTGTCAAGCTGCCTGGGTCAATCTGCGTCCGTCCGGCGTCTTGTATGACCTCGGCCGTGACGCCGAGGCTGCGTGCCTTGCCCATCAGTGTGAGGAGTTCGTCCTGTGATTTGACCTGCACGGCGATCTTTGCCTGTCCGAGCCGCTCCCAGCGCTGAAGAATCTTGGCTTCGGCCGACGTGGGCTGGCGCGTGGCGCTCCGGCTGAGTGTCTTGTAGCAGGCTAGTGTCGCGTGGGAGCACTGGGCTGCGATTTTGCCTGTGAGATGGGAATTGTTAGTGTTTTGGCGGAGAATTATAAGATGTGCAGAGTAGTTGGAGCTTTGAACCCACCTTTTGTCATACCCAGATCTGTCCGCACAACAAGCACAAGCTTGCACTCCTCATTAGGATTGCTGCCGGGGTTTGTGGTGGTTTGTCTGGGGTGTGCAGCCTCTGCTTCCCGCTTTGCGCTCCTCGCCTCTGCCTCGTCTCCCTTGGACTCTATGCTATCTTCTACTTCCTTCCCCTTCTGGTTTTTCTTGTTCTTCTTCTTCTCAGTTTGGCGGTTGGGTTCGCTTTCCGTTACCCGGAGCCCCTGCCTCTTGTCCGCCTCTGCGCCGTTTGCCCAGTTCGGCGCATGGTCGAGGATGGTGTCGTCTTCGTCGATGTCTGACTCCTCGCTCTCTACAGCGTCGTTGAGCCTCTGCTCCCGCGCCGACTTGAGCGAGGGTGGCACAATGTACCCCCGTATCGAGTAGATGCCGAGCGCGAAGCCTGAGAGGAAGGCGACGAGAGAGGTCGTGATGAGCGCCGTCGAGAAGCTAGACGGCTCTGACATCTCTGTGGGAATGAACTAGATGTGGATAGCGGTGGGTAGTGACCGCAGGAAAGAGAAATCCAAACAAAGGCCTATCTCGAATCGTTTGTGGATCACTGAAGCATAGAGCCCCGGTACGGCACACAATTAACAATTAAACGTGGGGTGGTTGAGTTTCTAGTTTCTAGAAGTTGAAGAAGATGAGTAACAGTTTGTCCCACATCGGCTTTTTTTGGTGTTGCTCGGAAAGATTGATAATGAAATGATAGGTACAAGCAGGGTACGTTGTACAGAGCAGCAATCACCGCAATTAAGAAGTATTAGATACTTGAGCTACGACACTTGCGCACAGAGGTAGGGGAGTTGTTATAGGGGGCTGGCCCCACGTATCACGTCAGTGCAGCCAGAGCCGGTGGACCGCTTTTCGATTTCAACAAATAATGTGCCTTGCATGAAGAGATGGACGTTGTTCCGTAGCACTACAACTACGGTTGTGGATGATATAACCGAGACGGATGGCTTGGGTTTGTCGGGGGCAAACGAAAAGAGACAAAGAAAGATCTCTATAGGGATATGTATTTGTATACTAGTATATAAAGACACGACCCTTCATATCTGCTTAGGTAGTAGTAGATACTATGTAGTAGTATATCATCTGCGTGTATACCCAGGTATCGTAGCATCTTTGAATAACTGGATACTCGATGAGCTCATCGTGCCTACAAGGGCTAGAAGATAGATCAGAGTATATCTCCCGGCAAAGAACTTACCCAACCTTAGCCGGGTTACTGTCCGGGTAGATAGATTACTTGGTTTACTTGGTACACTTGGTACTTGGACTGTACTAGGTAGCGTATACTTGATCTAGGTAGCTCAGGACCAAGCCAAAGACCAAGCCACAACAGTTGGCAGCAACATAATTCGTGCAACGCCCCGCCAAGTGGAGACGCCCTGTACTCTGTTGTAGCATGCATCCCCCAGGCCATCTTGGCACCGCTTTCTGGCCGCCCTGTCCCATCCCGAAGCCATCCTGGAGCCCATCCTGGATCCCCATCCCTCCCATCTCATCGCGTCTAAGGCCGCTGTCTATCTACACTCTGACGTTCCCTGATGACCTCCAATTCCCTCCTCCAATTCTTCTCTGCCGCCTGAACCAGCTGTTGGTTTTCGGGGCACGGCAAGTAACCCCAAATCCCTGCCCTCTAGGCCCAGTACACACTACGACATTCTAAGCCTAGGCCGAGCGAACAGCCTCTGTATCCTCTTTCGCTGTTCTAACTTTCTTTCTGACTAAACCACGCGCTGATCCCGTCGCCTGCGTGTGTGCTGGTGTGCTGGACACAACATACTTCACCTACCTCCGCTACCTTACGTCTAGGTCCTATATGAGTATGCGTATGCGTATAGCCTTATGTGCATAGGTAGAAGCGGTATAGATATGGAGTCTCGATAATACATCATCACCTATTAATACCCTAGGTACACCGCACTACTGTATATCACTGCAGTCAATTACCTGCTGCTGCTTCTGCCGCTGCTTCTGCTGCTGCTGCTGCTACGACTGTACGTACACTACATACCTTCGGCAACCCGCATGCAACCATCCCCAAAACCTTAGCACTCTACACTACTTCAGCTCCCTACACAACAGCGTACGCCTGACCTTTCCTAATCTTGCACCGATCGACGACCCAAGTTTGGGATTGGACATCTCCTCCATACACCCTTCACCTGTCTCCTAGATACCTCCTCCTACCACAAGACGGACTACCATCTCTATCTCGATATAACTTACACTTTTAACTAGGCACGATCGAAGCACCATAGCCCTTGTCTCCCCGTGTACTGTCCTTTATTTATTTTTCCCTAAGCATCTTAAATATACCTACTCCGCCCTTTCGCCATCTCGTAGCGGTCTCGAATCGCGCGATACACCCGTCCTCTGATACACGACCGGCCTACCCACCGTGCCTCCCAACACAATCGCTTATTGTCCGCCGTACGCCTTCCCGCCTCGCCAGCGCCCGCGCAATTAGATGGGAAATGCGCTGGGTCGATTGGCACACCGGTTACCTGGAGGCTGGATAAGACCGAGAAAAAGCGACTGCACGCGACGGCAATAGCTTGCCTATTGTCTGCCGCCGCTGCCATTACCGCCTTTTCACGTGCGCATCTTTCTACAGGTCAGTTATGATCCGTCTCTTCAGCGTACCTACGCCTATCTCCGCTCATACCCTTTGTCCGAATCCTCACCAACTTTAAGTTGAGCAGTCGTACTGTTCGTCCCATCCCATTGCGTCGGGTTTCGTATTATGACGCACAATGCTGAACTTTAACTCTTCTAACTTTACATGCACAGGCCTGCCGACCTTATCGCAGATATAACCCTCTTCCCCTTGAAAGTCCTCGCGCCCCATTATCAGCCACAGGTCTCTTTCATGGTACATAGGGAAGCTTTGCGCGCAACATTTTGAGGTTGCAGGAACAAAGGAAAACAATGGAGGTGACTGCAAAGTCGATTGAGAGTCTAGCAGAGCAGATCCTACCCAAGCAACCCTACTACCTATCCCTCTCCCCCACGCGCAAATACCGAATACACGCTGGCGAAAAACGCTTAGATGAACAAGATATTAGACATTTGCAATATACCACTTTGGTTGGTGGTGAGGCCGATCGCGGAGTCCTCATCACTCGAGCCTACTTCACCGTCCGAGACGAACCCAACTCCCCTACTAATGCGCCCACACCCACTACACTAAAAGTCGACCCCAAAAAACCTAGAAAGACCGTCACGCTGAAGGACTACAAGAATAAGAAAGTAGAAGGAGAGTCGCCGCCAAAATCAGAAGAGAAAGAGAAGCCGGGCGATCTGTCCACCACAAGGGAGAGAGAAGGAAACAAAAAACGGACGGAACCTGCCCTTAAAGAAATGGACAGCCGTCGTGACGCTAAAAAGTCAATAGTAGCAAGTATCAAAGTCGAGGCGCCGCACCAGCACTCCCCCTCACCAGAGCGTAGGAAACGTGTCGCAGAACACGATGAGGGTCCTAAACCTGTCAAGCGCGTCAAGGTGGAAGATGTCACACCGAATGGCGCTACCCCTCGAACTTTTAAGGATACCGCTTCTCACAAATCCGCGAGAAGTCTACCGCAAGTAAAAAGCGAAACAAGGGATGTGAAGCCTTCGCCTGTAGCCAACGGGAGGCCGGCATCTAGCAACTCGGCGCTTCGCTCTACGTCTCCAAAACATACTCCACATCTCAACGGTCATGGGAAAAGTACTGGTCAATCAATGCACAAGAGAGCCATTAGCAATGGCGAACCAGTATCCAAAGTAGTCCCACGACTATTATCACCTTTACATATTGCAGACCTATCTGTAGACAAGTCTCCTAATACAACGAAGGAGAATATGTCAGAATCCCGTCGAAGTCCCCCCAAGAAGAGGCCAGCCGAGACAAGTAGCCTGAAATCCCAGCCAAAGAAATTACGCGAAGACCGTGAGCCATCACCCAGCGCTAAGAAGCGCAAGGTATTGCCACGTCTTCTATCGCCTACGCTGCCTGCTATTGTTATGGAGGAACTTGCAAGGTGGGAAAAGAACAACACAGACACGCCGTCAAAGGAGTCAAGGGAGTTAAAGGAGTCAAAGGAGGCAAAGGAAGCAAACCCGAGAAATAGCCAAGCACTCGAGCCCTCCGTCGTTGTCAAGAAACCTGCCCAGTCAACACGAGAGGAGACTATCCACGTTGACAATAAGAAGGAACCGGCACAGTATGTTGTGGTAATGAAGTATAAAAAGCGGCATCAAAAAACTATTGAACGACTCCTCAACCTCCCATCGGGCGGAAAGAAGAAGACAGAGAGTATAAAGAAAGATGATAGGACTCCACGTGAAAGCTCTAGAAGTGTCGAGCCAGGTACTGCGCGCAAGCGTCCTCAAACAACAACCGATACTACTGAAGCATTGAAGCAACCAAAGGCACCAGATACTCTAAGACCCTCGACCCCGCCGAGGCAGGCAACGGCAATGACTCGCATAGCCTCCGGTGGTTCACAAGTTGGTACTCCAGGCACCACCAACCTCACACCCTCAACACAGCTGCCTGCCGCGAAGCGGCGGGAACCAGTTGCACCAGAGAAGCTGGAAAAGGCACATCGATGTCGTGTGCGTCACGAATTCTTCATGGAGCTGGCTGCGAAGCTGAAACATGAGCGAGACGCTATAATGACACGCGGGCCACAGCCGGTACCAGACCGTGATCTACCAGCCGCGATGTCTTCCGGAATCCAGGCTTTGCTGGCGTGGATGATTGCCGTTAAGCTTCAGAGTGACGCTTACGATTTTGAGCGATTACCCCGTCAAATACAGCCGTGGAGACAAATACTACCTTTCTTTAATATCTACAAGGCTGAGTGTCACAAAAGTTTCCAGCTCACGGCGTTGTTACTGCGCATCCAAGCCATATTTATGCACTACATGGGCCGAACCCAATGGTTTCTTCCGATCGACAATACTTCAGCACCAAGACTCATCAATCTCAACAAAGACGAGGCAGAGGCCTGGCATCTGGCCGATGTTGCACGAAAGAAGTTGGGAATATACGAGGGTGGCTCTGACGCGTCGGATGGCGGATCGGTCGGGAAACTCATCGATCGATTGGGTCCTTGGACAACGCTAGAAGATTCGATACCTATTGCCCTCGACGTCTTGCGCAGTTCTCTTAGTACAGATAGGCCCTGGAAGCCTAATGGTGAATTGGCAAAATACAGCCGTGCCGCCACTAACGGCGCGAACGGGTAATGATGATGACCAACGGAAACACTGGAAGATTCATCATAGCCCTTCTAATGTACATTATGAACCACAACTCTACAATACGCTACCAGCAACCGTTTGCATGTCATACTCAAGTGGCACTTGGCAAACATACGTTTCCTGCTTGGTACAACGTCCCTCTCACGGTTTTCTTAAAAGAGGCTTTCTATTTCGGCGTAACTTGGCCTCAAACAGGTCGGGGCGGTTAGGCGTTTGTCAGCTACAGGCCAAGGACGAGGGTTGGCCTGACTACGATTCAAAAGGGGAGCAAGGGTCACTTTGCAAGAAGAGGTAATAACAGGCCAGGAGTTTGAGGATTGAGCTAATGCGTCGCGTGCGAGGAGCAGGATAAGGCTCATCGAGGGGACCATCCCATGTCCCCGTGTATTTGCGCTAGTAGCTATGTGATTGCTTGAAATGATATCCCGCCGGCACAGCCGAGCAAATGGAATTGCATTACGATTTATATGTTGTCTACCCTTCGTGTAGCATGATTTTTGTACGGGGGGGCATGTTTGCTCCTCAAGCTTAATACTAGTAGTTCACAGGAAGCTAGATAGTTGATAAATGATGAAATTCAGACCATTAAACATTCACACCCTTGGTATCTTTTTATTTTGAATGCCAAAAAAAGTAGATTTTTATTGCGGACTAGCCGGACCTCTTACAAGAAGTCGGCCGTGCGACTCCACCTTTCATCACCAACCTCTCGAAACTCGATGCCCTCACCAAAATAGCCGGCGTCCTGCCAGGCCTTCATCATATTCCCATCAAAGGGGCCCTGCTTCGCGGCGTCCCGGCCGTCCGTCCACCGGTACTCCCACATCTTGGTGATGCCGTTATCCGCCTCCCTCTTCTGCTCCCGCACGGGCTCGACCCACTCCTCGTCCGCCTCGCGCACGAACTCGCGTATCAGCAGTTCCCGCTCGCGGTCGTATACGTCGGGGCGGTCGCGGCCCAGGAGCTTGTCGGCCGCGTCGGTGATGGCGTCGATGGCTTCCTTGATGCGCGTCTGCTCGGGGTCCTCGGCCTCTTTGTGCTTTTCCTTCTCCTTCTCGTCGTCGATTTCCATCGAGTCCGACTTCTGGGCCTGCTTCTTCTGCTTCCACTTGGGCACCTTCTTGACTTTCGTCTTGTTCTGGGACCGGCCGAGCCTCACGAGGGCCTCGAGCGCCGTCTCGCCGCGCTCGAGGTGTGTGATGAGGGACTTGAGCAAGTCCGAGGTCAGCGCGCTGTCCTCCTCGCGGCGCTTCTGGCGCTGCTCGGCCTCGCGCTTCTCGTGGGCCTCGGCGGCGCGGCGCATGTCCTTCTTGCTGAGGCCGTCGAGCCAGCGGTCGTGCACGGCGTCCGGGTCGACGGCCTTGCGCACGAAGTTGCCGGCCTCGTCGAAGCGGCCCTCCTCGTTCTCCTGCTTGAGGTTGAAGGCCTCGATCTTGGGCGCGTGCTTCTTGCGGCCGCCGGCGCCGACCTCCTCGTCCACGTCCTCCTCTTGTATCGCGAGCGCCACGGCCTCGTCGTCGTCGTCCGAGCTCTCTTCCGCCTCGTCTATCCGTATGCGGTTGCCGGACTTGGATTCCTCCTCCTGCCCCTCGATGTCGCCCGTGCTCACGAACCGCACCTCTTTGCTCTTCTTGCCCGTCTTGCTGTCCACCGTGTCGTCGCGCGCGTCAGCGTCGGCGTCGTCTGCGGCGAACATGTCGTCCATGTCCTCATCGGCGTCCTTCTTTGCTTTGGATGTATGCAGCGTGCCGAGCTCCTCTCGATCTGAGTCCGAGTCGTAGCCATCGATGTTCACGGCGCCGCGCTTCGTCGCCGCGCTGCCCCGTATCACGTCGGCGTCTGCCTCAAGAAACACATCCCTCGCGTCGTCGCCGTCTTCGGCTGCGTCGGGCGCCAGCGCGGACGGATTCCGCACGTCGAACTTGACCTTCTTGGGGTCCGGCTCGGTGGCGCCGTGGTGTTGGCGCGCGTAGTTCTCGCCTGCGCGCTTTGGTCGCGCGGCGCTGAATCTCGAGGCCATTTACAGTGTTTCCCAGTGAGGAGTGTTTTGAATTGGCAACCGGGGGGGAAAGGAGGAGGGAAAGTTATTGCTGTGGAATTGAGGCCAAGGTCGCATCGAAGCTGGCTGGAATGGGATGAGAATGACGTTGAATTTTACCCCCTTGTCGATGGAGAGAGGTCCCCTTAGCTACTTCTTACCTACAGCTTTCATTGTGGGGTAGTGTACTATAGGTCCCCCCCTCCTCCCCTGACACATGGCTGCCGGGGCGGTTACTGCTAGGGGCCAGGGGAGCTAAGGTGCTGGAGCTGACAGCGCTAATCATGGAAGAGCTAGGGGTTCTGGCTAGGGGTGCCGCGGGGCAGCCAGCTCCAAGTACCCACCCGGCTCTCGCCATTCCATTTAGGTCTTAAGGCAGCGAAAAGAGCGGATTATCCTCGCAACCGAGCCGCCGTTTCGTCATCATGGTGTGTGCGAGCAGCTGCCTTAACGGCGGGTCAGTATCGCCGTAGCGTCAAGTCAAGCATGTTCTAGACACAACCTCACTCAACCTCACCCACTCACTCACTTTCCCAATAACGCGAGCCTGATCTTTCTACCATCTCTCCACCATCTCATCTCCCTTCTCTGTACATCTCTGCACCCATAGAGCGAGCACAAACACACCTGGTTTATTGGTTTCGTGACTAACCACAAGCGCCCATTCCGAAACAAGAACCCTATCTCCCTAGCCACACAAGATTTGGGGTTGAAGATGGTTCGTCTGACAACAGCCCAGCTTCTGGCTTCTGGCTTCTATTTCAGCTAACTTGCTCTGGCTTCTAGTTTCGACCAGGCTTTGGCGGTCTCGACCCGGACGACGCTTCCGATATATACAACCTCGCGCGATCCGGCATGATGCGTGGTACGCCTAATCGTCGCTTCGATGAATACTTTCGATGCTATCCCATGATCATGGCACCCGGTGCCGAGAGGCCTGAGCTGAACTACGGCTCGAAGATCTTCCTGCCGCCTTCCGCTCTTCAGAAAATCTCACAACTACACGTGCAGTGGCCCCTGATGATGGAGCTGGTGAACGGCGAGAAGGATCGCTTCACCCATGCTGGTGTCTTAGAATTCGTTGCTGAAGAGGGACGGGCATACATACCGCAATGGGTACGAGTATTTCATGGGATCGAGGGGGCGCACAAGGCACGCATTTGCTGACGGTGATAGATGATGCAAACACTGCAACTTGACGTCGGCGATATGATCCAGATCAAGTCAACGTCACTCGAACTGGCGAAGTTGGTCAAGCTACAACCGCAATCGGTCAACTTCCTCGACATCAGCGACCCTAAGGCTGTATTGGAGAGGGCGTTTAGGAATTTCGCGACCTTGACTAGAGGTGACGTCTTCAACTTTGAATACAACGATGAGACCTACGAAATGGCAGTACTTGAGGTAAAACCCGAAACCGAAAAGATGGGTGTCTGTATGATTGAGACGGATGTATCGGTGGATTTTGCCCCGCCAGTGGGGTACGTCGAGCCGCAGAAGAGCAGCGGAACGAGCACACCGAGAAGCACCCGTGGTGGCCTACCTACAGGTGGCCTGCTGCATAGTCAGGGGACCATGGCACAATCCATCAACTACGATGCCATTGCTCCTAATGCTACGACGGCTGCAGCAGGCGCTCGCGCAGTAGCGTCCCATTTTCTCACCGAGGGACACAAGCTTAACTCTAAGAAGGGAAGCAAAGGCCCGTCCCCCAAGCCATCTACACCAGTTCCCGAATCTTCTTCTCACACTGTTCCGATACCACGGCGGAACGTCAATGGACCCATGCCACTACGCCTGCCACCAAACAAGCTGTTCTTCGGTTACGAGGTCAAGCCCGTCAAGACGGACGCTGATAGGGAGGCAGAGAAGGAAAATTCCATCAAGCCGCATTTTGCCGGACAGGGTCAGACTCTGCGGGGGGCAGTCAAGCGCAAGGGCGAGACTGACGACAAGGGTAAGGCCCCAGAGAAGAAATCAAATGAGGGCCGGCGCTTGGACGGACGTAAGTAGACATGAACACGAAGATAACATTAGGCGATGCATGGGCAATATGGCATATGGCGTTTTGGCGTGGATAGATTGCGCGGCAACACTCGACATTTGCAAATATGATACGCAATGACTTCAGACTAGGAGATCCCTCACCCTGGCGCTCGACACGGATGCTTATAAAGCGGCGTGGGCACTGATATTACCCTCTACCTACCTCTAGCATAGTTTACTCAGCATATGATAACGTCCCCTTAGACATTGCCTCTATACTCACTTCACACACCGGTAGTAGTGTAGTAGTTTCGATCATGTTGTGTGGATTAATAATGTCAGGCCCATGACGATTAGTAAAAATGCATGACTCGCCGTGTTCATTGCCTTCATATCTGGGTACCCTTGTCTAGGTAAACTGGGCATGTGGTATGCATAGTCAGTCACACATCACACATAGGAGATTATTTCTTGAGTAAATATTGATCTACTAGCATCATATGCCCGCTTCTGGACGGTTCTACAATGATGTTTTGTTTGCCCAAGGGTCGCGGATCTGGAGTCACATCACATCGCATCACATGTCGCTTTGTCAAAGGACGGACAAGAGCATGTCTTGTGTCGTCGGTGCACAATGGACACACAGTCTCCGGAAACAACCGGCGTGGTAGTTACATTTCTGTCCAGATGAAGCGTTATTCTGCGGTGTGCGATACAAGGTCGTGCTCTGGCGCGGCTACGCATGGCTTTTTTTCTGGTATTCGGGACTGCTCGCGCTGTCACATCACACGTGTATCCTACACAGCCCGGCGAGTGTGCGACTTAATTGGCGAATGGGATGCCATGGCACGCTGTTGATATGTTGCGTGGTGCAAACGGAAGACTGGGAATATACGATGTCTTGGATACACTATCTGGGGGTGGAAGTCGGGGGTTTGGAAAAGCAGGTACACTACATGGCGATTACGAGGTCTCGTGTAGACCTCCATTCGAGCAGTCGGTCCTGCCGGAAAGAGACAGTGTAGCCCAAAAGCGGCGAGGAAATGTGATGGATGGAGTCTGTGTGTCTGTGTGTAGAAGCATCGTCGATCATATATATTTTGTCTTGCATATACCAGCCGAACGTGTAACGCCCGTGTCTGGCCGCGCCGGGAACTTCCATGCCACTATACATCTTGTAATGAGGTGAGCTTCGGTATACTATGTAATTTTTGAATTTATCTCGGGATATAGTGCTCCTAGTTGGATGCTGTGGTCCTACACTAAGTAAAAATTTACCTTCTCTATCGGTATCATACTTGATATCCGGGAGGGCTATGTTCTCTAGTAGGTATCTCAAGATTTTGTCTCTCTCCTCGCCAATTTAGATGAGCATGTCCTACTAGGTTAGTTACTACTCACGTCTCCTGAGCATGCCTGTTTAGGTAGCCTTCATTACTTGGCCTGGGATCATTTCCTCATCGAGGGTCGTGCAGCTTTTTTTCACGGCGTTAGTACAGGTGACAATATACCATCCGAGCGTTGGTCCGCGCCCCAATCTTGTACATTGCATCCATTCAGGGATGGGAAGCGCTCAGGCGGCAGGCAGGTCTCGGACATTATGCATGGTTCTCAGCCCTGGGACGCCCTGGGTATCATGAAATACAATCCCATGCAGATAAGTTGCTTATAGATGAAAAAAATGTTCGTAAAAGGCGTTGGCGTCGTCCTTGCAGGTTCCCAATCCCAATCCCAGACGTCCGTTCGCGAGATTCAGGGGGTGCTCGCTTGAGACAGGCCAGGCCGTTCTAGAGGTCCGTCTATAGGGCGGTATTGATAGGTTGCAGCAAGGACAGTTTCGGCGCGCTGCTGCTGTGCTACGGATCAACGCCTATAGCACACGCTTGTCATACCCGGAGCCTATACGACGCTGTCCTCTGTGATCCTATCCCGTAAGACCTTGTCCTGCTCTAAATAAGTCCACTTCACCCGCATTAGCTGTACGACGACCTAGCAAAAATGCAGCGTTTGGAGAGACGACGCAACGATCCCCGTGATCCGTTTCCGACGTGCCCTGTTTGCCACTTTTCCCCTTGGCGGATTTGCCTGTTTGCAGGGCTATCACAACGATCCAATGCCAGCGCGAACGCTACCCTGCGCTAGCCGATGTCGTTTCAATATGCGGTGCGATATTACCTGGCTCTTCGAATCGGAAATGGCGGTTTTTGTGAGCGTTGAGATTTTTGAGCGTGTTTGTCCTCTGGCGTTCGCAGAATTAGGCTTGATAGAGAAATGACATAACCTGTATGTGGGCTTGGTTTTTAATGATGACATACTCCGTACAGCTAGTAGCACAACTTTTTTTGTTTGTACTTGGGTGTACTGATGGCGAAATAGTGCCACGCCTAAGTACGACCGAAACTGCATCTTATGTTTAACGAATACTGATATCTATGCTAATTACCCCTGTATGACCTCTTGGAAGCTTAGATTGATTGGGAGATGTTCAGTTGAGTCTATTCGGTGCGTAGGGAGGTGGTTGCCACCTAAACGGGATTACGACTACCTTTTTCAGCGGATAGATTGCTGAGATCTGGAAGAAATTTCGCAGGCCGCTTTCATTATCATTGAATTGGATGACGACATAATGAAAATCTGTTGAGTGAATACCTATCTTAGTAGAAGTACATGTGTAGGATGTCGCTCAGTTTGAGTTAAAGTATATCCACGCAGTGGGTGACACCTAGTGTTCTCGTGTAGCACATCATGAGCATCCTACTATCAACTGGAAATATGATTCTAGACGAGGCAATTGGCAGTATTGAAATGATTAATGTTTATCAGAATGTGTTATGAGTAAGGAGTTCTCATTTCAAGCACGTAGAATGAGTCCCTATGATGAGCTTAGGTAGTGTGCATCGCGGGTAAATCCTCTAACAATCGTAACAGTACAAGATGTCTATTCCAGCCTTAGTAGAGGCTCCAACGTTTTTGACTTATAAGCCCTATTGTTCCATCGTCCGCAACGCCAGCCTTTTCGTATCTCATACTTAAGGGATCCTTTCGTGAGTCATTGAGAATAGTGAGAGATGAAAGTGATCCTGTCTTGCCCGAATGCCTGCCCCGACACATCCCCTTCCCGACCAATAGTATCTAGTGACAATCTTGCAGGATGCCGCCAGGGCAGTCTGGTCTTAAACTTAAGCCTTTTCAATTAATCATATCGGGTCCAATCCTCACGTTTGACATCGGCTTGCTCAATGTCACTTTCAATCGACCGACTAGGTAGAGTGAATTGACATTGCGAATGAAGCGAATGCTGATAGTGTTGATGGTCGCATGCAGTGTTAGTGTAGTCCTCGAAAGGATAAGCAGCAGCAAAGTACGAGGTACCTTGCGGCCAGGCTGGGTCGATGTGCTCCGGACAAGGAGGTGCATGAAAATCGAATGAGTTTTGTGAGTGAATCATATCGCTCGTAGGACTAGCCGCTAGGACTGGGGATGCGGCAAATGTATCCGTATCGCTGCATGGGGTGAGGAATCGGTGCTGCATAATGGTGTTGTTGGGTATAGCCACTGGCGGCATCGAGACGGGGCCTGGAGTCAAGGCCGGGGTCATGCGATTGTTGTAGTTGTAGGATGAATTCTCCTCCTTGATCTTCTGAGGAGCTAGCTGTGGAGGCTCCGGCGATGCGCTGTGAGGTGACTCTGGAGTAGAAGATTCTGACTTCACACTATCATCCTTCTTGTTCTTTGGGTCTTTCTTGGATTTGGTGACTCGTGACTTGGGCTCACTAGTTCGGTTCCGTCTAGTTGGCTCGTGACCTAGCATGGAAGTTTTAAATCGCGAGTATCTCATTCGGGCAGCATGGCCATTGGTAATCTTTTGGACAAGGATAGGATCGTGAGCGACTTGGTTCCAATCGATCTATGTTCTTGAGATTAGATATATGTAATCGAGAGAAACACTGCCTTTAGTATAGGTAAGTCCACTCACATCTTTGAGATTCTTCTGCCGTAGTATAGCGAAGAGAAACCTCGTCATGGAATTGTCATTATTAGAAGACATGATGTCGATGTTCGAGGTAGTAGAATCGGATACAGAGCCGAAGTATCTGCCTTAGTAGAGGCGATAGGCCTGAATAAGAAGTGCACAGCTTGGTGTGAATTGGCTAGAGGTCGCTCTCGCTTGCGAGGCCAATCTGAACACGTAGAGGTGGAATGGATAGAGTGAGTCACGACCAGATAACTTGTGAAAGTCGGTGAGGAGAGAAAAGAGGAATATATGAATAAATGTTCCGGATAAAGCTCCCAACAAGCTTGAGAGTTGTTGAGCTGATCACATTAGTTTGGGTCTCGAGTATGATGAGGTGACAAAGGCGGCAGGGATGAAAAAGATGGACAATCAGCGGAAAGCATCCGGTGCTGCTTGACAGCTGGATAATGAAGGTCAATGATAAAACTAAGGTTATTACACTGTAAGACGATATAGTCTGCGCAAAAAGGATTCAAATAATGGATATAGTTTGTCTTAATAGCGTGCTTTCAGAGAGGCATGGGTCAGGCGCCATCACTAAGAACGCGGGGGGGACCTTTTAAGTGCTTGCATGAAAAGCGTGCTTAGTTCTACTGCTATTTATTCTCAACGAGACTTGTATAGCAAGTACCTAATTCGTATCACTTCGTATCACTTAGTATCGACACTATAGCGTCAAAGACATCGCTACCTCGGTGGTTGCCTAGCAACTCCAGTGACGATCGAGGTAAGCGCATCAAATCATTCGACTTGGTGGACGAGGATATGCAGACTGCCCAGGGCGAGATAGTGGGGTGCCATGACGAAAGTGGCATGGGACGCGGCACACCGCGTAAAGTGGTTTCTCGACCCCTGGTATGGCGTCCAATGAGGCGACACCGTTACATTCGTCCCATCCTACCGATTCTCAGTCAGTGTCACGTACCCGGCATAAGGAGGGTAACTGACTCGGAGGCAATAATCGAGGCTACACGATTCCATGGGGGAACACTGGGTTGCAGTAGCAGCAGGGCTCCTTTCATCTTCGTAGCTCACGAATGAATTGACATACACAGATTAAATACGACATGCGATCAAGGCAAAAAAGCAGCAGACAAATGCATCAATCAAATTCCGGTAGATACCGTAGTGTAGATAGATATCTAGAGCCGGGTGGGAGGATCCGCATTGGCCGTTTGCTACCTATCTTAACCCATGGCAGCCGGGGAAGAGCCGGGACTTATTGGTTGGCGTGAAACAGCTCGTGAGTCATCCTCGCCAATTCAGGAGGTTGGGGCAATTAACAGGCATCGACTGCCCCGGTTCTGTTCCTGGCAGCTGAGTTGGTGGGTGAGCTAGGCAATTGAATGGCCCGAGAACTCTGATCTGGATGCCTCGTCTACACGCCACTATCCACACGACTGCTTTTCATTCACAAGGGGATGCATACCGTTCGCTCCGGGGGAAAGAAAAAAAAAGCTTCACTTGGAACAAGGCTCTTCACTTAGATCAGATCTAACAGATTGTAGTGTACGGCATAATATCACTTGCTGCCGGGTCAGATGTAACCTCATAAAAATGTGATCGATTCAGAAAATTTGAGATCATGGAGGGTGTGACTCGAGAGTGAAGGGTGGTAAAGGCGTTGAGTCTGCGCAATAAAAAGAAAATAAAAAGAAATGGAGAGGTTGGGGGTAGGACGCGTAAAGTGGTCTAGAATATGACACTGTGTGGACCGGTCTCTCGCGTTACAATCGCCAGCTCACGTGAGTACTTCTCTAAGTGGAGGTACTTCAGGCCTGACTCGGGATGCAAGTAATGAGGTTGGGATTTGCCTGATATCTACATAAACCTATTCGTGATTGGACAATTGTCAAATATGTATTTATCGGTAGATCTGCACCTACTCTTACCATCTAGGGAACATAATCTGCGATTGCACTGCCACAGTCCCAGGTACCTACCTATCCCCAGAATTGATTACCTTACCATATGATAGATCCCTTGGCCGCTTGGACCCCCGAGCTCTTCCAAGCTCTTCTTGCACTAGGTATCAATTAACCCAATATATTACGGTAGGATCACGTGCTCGTATTGCAGAGCTGATGAAACCGAGAGGTGTTGTATTGGAGGGAGGGCTCCAACTCGCCAAAAAGCTTGCGCAACACCTGCACCCATCCAGCTGGAGCTGCTACCTACGTACTTACCTCTTTGCCACAGCTGCTCTCACAACAAGCCCGCCAGCCCGGCCCACCACCACCACAGCTCTGTACCAATCTGGGGAGCTCCAATTCACCATTAGCCTCACCAACCTCTCACAAGCTTTCATCTCGATCAATTGTCGGTGCTCCCGATTTGCACGCGATCCCCCTTTCCAGTTTTAAGTGCTCCATCCTATCTTTTCTGTGCTGTCTATTGTAATCATTATTTCAAGCC
Organism: Xylaria sp. Z50; assembly: GCA_037356035.1. Taxonomy (NCBI): domain Eukaryota; kingdom Fungi; phylum Ascomycota; class Sordariomycetes; order Xylariales; family Xylariaceae; genus Xylaria; species Xylaria sp. Z50. Next base: position 627,431 of record JBAWJU010000009.1, on the reverse strand, counting down.
CCCGAGCCCTTTAATATCTTCAACATGAACAAGAATTGGAATGATCGAGCGGATAAAGACCTATTCTTCACCATCCTCTCAGTTAAGAATATCGGTGTCATAAGTGGTTCAGAATGGACTACAATTGGTAATCATATGAGATCACTGGGGTACGGCTTTACGAATGAAGGTTGCCGGTGAGTGAGTTTGAATCTGCTTACTTTTCTTTCCCCTTCCTGTCGAAATGATGCTCTCACTATCGTCGCATTGGTTTATTATTATCTATTTCCCAGGCCAAATGCGTCTCTCGTCCCGCACGGAGTTGAAAAGATAACAGTCGATGAGTGAACTATGAGCTGCACGCTTATCTGCCTCATTCGTAATCTGAAAAAAAAGGGAGCCGCTTATGAGATGCTACGTGTACCCTCCCTTACACATCTGGAAGATAATGAACCCTTACGGCGTGTATCTCCACTAATCCCATAATGCTCATGCTTCCTTCTTATTCGTCTTACCGCATTGGGACTTCATAACCATTTTATCGGTGGCAGTCGGTCATATCCTAATAGGATAAGGAGCTGACATGCGCTAGTCAACACTTCCAAGGCCTTCGTAGAGCCCAAAATAAAGTCGACACAGGTAGTTCAAATTCGGATAGTCAGCGCAGGGCTGATCCAACTACCAACCCCATCACACGTCGGCCTGGTCCGGGACGTGGGAGGCCCAGGAAAGCACCGCCAGCTGGCATTGCCAATGCCGACGCAGACGCAGATGCGGACGTAGACCAAGAACGGCCTCTCGAGCCAGCTCAGCCTGGTTCGGAGACACGGAGCAGTGACCGTTCAGTCCCCACTCCTCTCCCGATACAGACTTCCAGCGGAGCATCAGAACCAAGTTCAATGGTGATAGAAGAACCTACCCCAGATGTTGAAGCCCAGCCCGCGAAGCGCCAGCGGCTCGATGTTGACGAGGAAGGTCCACAAGCGAATGAAGACGAGGCGGTTCTTGCCTTAACAGCCGATGGCATAACTAGCGCCGTAGACGCATACGGCCCCCCAGAGTAAGCATACCAATTCCCTGAAGTGTAGCATATGGACTATATTAATGACGTTTTAGCTATTATGGCGAGGCCTAACCATAATCGTGGGTTAGCCAGTATTGAATGAGCATGGAGTGGTCTTACAACAGCCTACCAGATCACCTGGCGCATATATAAGAGGTTTCATTTTTTTTATTAGATTACCACCGACTTACCATGCTCGTCCTGGCAGCCCACGTCTACCCAAAAGCTGTGTTTTGTTGTCATTGGACGCAGAGACTCTATTAGTTAGTTATTTGCGTCGCTTTAGAAGTTTCGAACAATAGACGCCCGGTATTGCTGGAGTTGTTAGGGGTGCCATTTTAGGGGGGTATAGCTTGAAAGGAGGAATGTGGTAATAGGGATACTGAGCGTAGCGTTCACGAAATAACGAGGCGTTGGTAGCATGCTTCATTAAATCGAATTAAGTAAAAACTCGCTTCCGTAAGGCAATTTCTATCCCAGTGACAAGGCTACCAGCCCCCAGCTGAATGTTGGAGACAGTGGTATGCCCGATCCTCCCACGGTCCATGGCCACTAGGTCTGCTAAACTACGTAACAACCTTGGAAGGGCACTATCTGATCACGGTACAGTACCTAACTCGAGTCTCTACCACCATTCAGCATCAAGACCAGGTCACGTCGTACTTCACTACTTTTCTTCTTCCCTACCCTGCACCTCCCACCCTCTATTAACTACCACCACTTCTTCCGATCAACTAACCTCCTTCACTACCTTCTTAACCACACACGCGCATATACACACATATACGCATACGCATACGCACACAACATGTCGGCCGGTAGAGGACGTAGCAATTTCTGGTCCGGAGAGGCCCACGAAGCATTGGCAATGGCTCTGGCTCGCATGCATGGAACTATTAAGCCAGACCAGCAAGCAGCCATTGTCAAAGATATGAAGGACAGTGGTTTTGAGACCACCTGGGAAGGTATCAGGTATAGTTGCGATTTCCGTTTATCTTTTCTACCCCGATTTGTGACTTGACAAGGCAACGCGCGCGCATGGACCTAGGTTACGGATGATACCTTATCCCCCCTCCAACATATTGCACTGCGTTAATCTACACAACTACAACCTCCCATCATCTTCTATCTCTATCTATCAACCCAAGTGCCCTTGATCTACTTCATCAACTTCACCCTCGTCAACCCACTCGACATTTTTATATCACCTTTGCGCCACACTCTTCTCACCAATCATACTCTGTCCCAAACGCCAGCAATAACGATGGCTTCGTCTACCAAGAAGTGGGATGACACGAAGCTTGCCCACCTGTTCCTGTCTATCTATGATGCCGTCGAGATCCCCTTCACCAAGGAGAACAAAGATACTATTGTTGCCACAATGAACCAACGATTCGGCCACGACGTCAACTGGAATGGAATTCGGTAGGTGATTACTTGTTGACTTGACCTTGACTCTACCTCAAGCCCTGCTTGCACTTATTCTTATCTCATTACGCGCTGTTGTTATTTTATCTCCTATCTTATTTCTCCAACACGTGGCTGTTAAGAACGCAACTTCTCCCATCGACTCCTAGTAACAATATCAAAATTCTTACCACACACGCGCATTGCTTCAGAATCAACACTCAACCAGGTCACTTGTCATACCATATCTTTTCAGCAAGTATATCCCATCACTGCCTTGCCTTAGTGGCCTGCGCAATTCCTCGTCCAACCAAGTCGATTCTTGTTGACTCTTGTTGACTTCCTTCATTCTACCCCCCCACGCCGAGTCACCACTTGCCAACCCGGTTTTTATCGCCACTTCTCAACATCGTCAATTCCACTTAATTGTCTCTCTTTTCTCTATATACCTCATTTCAATCCCTTCTCGCTTCATCATATCGTTTCTCGCCCCATGCGACAATGGCTGCACGGCCGAAACAGACCACCTGGACTACACAAGCCCACGAAGACGTCATGATAGCCATGTTTGAAACGATCCAGTCCAATGCAACCCTATTTTCCGCGGTTGCCGACAATTTGCACAGAAAAGGCTACGAATTCTCAGCTAGTGCTTTAAAGTACGGTACCTTTTTGGTGTAGGATGTGGCATATATTTCTCGTCTTGCAACTGTCTCCCATGTCCCTTCCTTTTCGGTTTCTCCTACACCTCCAAGCATTATTTTCCCGCTTTTTTATTGTCCGCTTCGATTTATTTTTTTACCACTTGAAACTTCGGGTTTATTGCATCATTTTTAGTCCCCAACGTTGTTGCTGGTCAAGTTGTTATTGTCATGTTGCTGCGGGCCCCACCTCTCACTTTCCATCACTAGCCATCTCCTCCTCACCCACACACCTCTAAACAACTTGCCTTCTAGAAAGAAACAACCCACCCAGATTTGTCTTCATTTCAGCCCTTTCTTACTTGAAGCCTCCATCATCATTCTTTTATCTGCACCACACACAATCACCCCTCCACCTTCCCACTTTACCTACATCATTTATATCACAATGCCAGTCAATGCCGCTGGACGCACAGTTTGGAACGACAGAGCTCGATCCGATCTACTGCAGGCGATAATCGACGTCGCTCCTCCCAATGCTAAGGAGTGGGAAGCCATCATCGCCCTTCTCCGTCCCAAAGGCTATACCTACGGTTATAACGCCGCCTTGTAATGACTCCCCATTATGACTGCCACAGATACCTTTTTGATATGATGCGCGTTGCCTTACTAACTTTGCACATATATTTTTATCTACCTATTTCTTTCACTGGAAGATCGGCGAAGGATTGCTAACCTCATATTCCACAGGCAGCATCTTCAAAAACTAAAGAAGAAGGATGGAGGTGAAGCTGGCAATACAAGCGCCCCTACCACTCCAAACAAGCCTAAGCCCGGAGGCAAGAAGACTCCAAATGGAAAGAAGCGCAAGGCCAACGCTCAGAACCCAGAAGAAGATGATGACGAAAAGAAAATTGAGAAGAAGGTCAAGCATGAGTAAGTTGGTTATATATTCTGATATCCCACCTCACTGTTCTTTCCTCATGTCATCATTATTGCTTTTATTGATAACTAATTATTGTAATAGGGTTGGAGTCTTCAACAAGTATGTCGATGAGGAGCCCGACCTCAACGATGATGGAGAGATTTAATCTCTCGACATTCCCCCGATTCCATCCTGCTTAATTCCCCTGGCCTGAGTACCACGATCACTCGTTATGGACCCGACGGAGTGATAGGTTTGTAGCAATGAGGCTTTAGAGTCTACGGTTGAAAATTGGAGGTTCGGGAGAGATCTGTGGTTACGCCTTGAATGGTAGTGATGGATATTACGGCCTTAATACTGCTTCCGTTGGCTTAGGACCGCATGTTGCTTTGATTACAACGGTCGTGGAAAACAACAACACGTGAAGTTAGGCACAGCCGTAGACGCGGCAAAAAGCACATATTCGGTCTATTGCGCAAATACACTCAGGGTTCCGTCATTTTCAACTGTTGATTCTCTGTGACTGATATCTCTCCGTCTCTGTCTAGACTCTGCCTTCATATTAGAGGAGTTGAGGTAAACCTTGACATGTTATGTTCAACCATCGCGTGTTCATGCTGTCAAGCCAAGAGGGTATATCAAGGTCTTATGTCACGCGTGGGTTAACAATTGTAGTTGTACCTTGTATTACAACCGCCCTATTTTATGACACTATCTATATACCTATGTGAAATACCCGTTCCGTTGTATTAGGTACCTAACCTGGCGTTGACAGTACCTAGGTACATTGGTGCTCTTTCCAAATCTAAATTATTTTAGCACTTACTTAAGAGGTACCTATGTATATTCGTCGGGGGTGATCTTCAGAGTTGTGTAATTGAAGTAATTAGCCCAATTCATGTCTGCGCCATGCCTTACCTTGATGCCGGGTGCTACTTAGGTACTTAGGAGTGAACTTGTAGGAAGTCTAATTAACGGGTCATCCCGTTATTGCCAACAGCGCAGCATTTGCTTTGTTTGGAGGTGCCACAAAAGATCTTTCATAACTTATTAGTTGAAATATAAAATGGAAATAATCGGCCATCTTGAATGCACTTACACGGGATGTGCAGGGTAAAAGTTGGATGGAAATCACAAGTACTGATTGGCCAATTAGGACCCTTGCCTATGGAATTAGGCGGGGAGCTGCTTACATATACATCCACTTCACTGCAACCGTTTCCGACACATTACATCCCTCGAAGTAACTCAATACAACCATCTCTGACGCATTACGTGCCTCTACGTGAATTCTTGCTCTTACTAGATGTGTACTCTCGTTCGCTACCGACGGCGAAATGATATGAGATGAGGCTTATTAACACTCATACCTTGGAACTAGAGGAGTGTCTAGAGGTTGTTCCTCGTTATGCTATTCTGTCTCATACTTGGGGAAACGAAGAGGTGTCCTTGCAGGACTGGTTAGCCCCTGAAACACAACACCACCTTCTGTCCCTACTCAACACCTTAGAAAATGACGACCGTGCACAGCGCAATTTTTGGGAGTGGGCTCTGGCGACTCACGCCAGCAAAGCAGATGCGGACTCGAGAGATCGGCATTGGCACAGTCTTTTAGGCCCTAACAAACGTCTGGAGAGATTTGGTTTTTGGAAAATCCTCAAAACTTGCCTGCAGGCCAGGAAAGATGGATTAGATTATCTGTGGGTGGACACTAACTGTATTGATAAGACCAGCAGCGCTGAGCTGTCTGAGGCTATCAACTCCATGTACGCTTGGTATCGCAGGGCTTCAATATGCTATGCGTATCTATCCGACGTACTCATCCCCGAACCGACTGATGATGCTGCCGGTCTGGAAACCGGGCACTCTGGATTTCATCTCCAAGGTAGCGCGCTCGATTCCTTCCGGCAGAGCCGATGGTTTCGTCGCGGATGGACACTGCAAGAGTTGTTGGCTCCCAGAACAGTGCAATTTTACTCCCGCAACTGGACGTTTATCGGCGCCAAGACAGATATGGCACCGCTCTTAGCAGAGATTACGCGAGTGGACGAGAAGTACTTGCTTTATGCGCAGGATATTCGTAGCGCTAGTGTGGCCCAACGTATGGCGGCGGTGGCGGACCGCACGACTACGAGGCCGGAAGACATTGCGTACTGTCTTCTTGGGCTGTTTAATGTAAACATGCCCCTTTTATACGGCGAGGGAGCGATGGCTTTTGTGCGGCTGCAGGAAGAAATCATGAAAGTGTCGGACGATCATTCAATTTTCGCGTGGACGTGGATCGCCGAGCTGACAGGTAGGACCAATATGAAGGTCATTGCCGCACGTCGCGGCAGCCTCAGTCTTGGCCACATGCCTAACTTTCCTGCTAACCGAGTTGAGGCCCTTCTTCGTAACCGCGTGGGATTAGATATAAGGCGACCTACGCTCCTAGCGCCTGACCCGGCGTGTTTTTTCGATGCCGGTTCTATCCCAGTGTTCAAACCGCGAGGCTCCGGAATCTTCACCATTACAAATGCGGGCCTTTCCATATCACTACCGATTCTGAGACGCCCTGGGAAAAACTTGAACTTTGCTGTTATACACGAGGAGCAGAATTCAAGAAATGACACAATGACGGCTGTGTTAATCCCACTGACTCCGCACTATCAATATCAGGATCGCTGGACACGGACATGCTTCCCGTTCGCCCCCATCACCGCCGTGTTCCAAATCCATAACAACTCGGTGCCAACCCCGGAGACAATACATGTATGTAGAGACACACAGCATGTATCGTTCTATTTTGACGCCTTTGGCGGGACGTCTCACCGTTTCGGCTTCTGGGTGCTCTTCCCGCAGTTTCACGAAACGGATCATCTGGGATTTCAGCTCAAGGACGGACACATGCTAGGAAACGGCGTCTACAATAGCTACGGCATGTTTGCAAACCCGGAAGACACCAAGGATGCCCAGCTCATCGGCGGGGTATTAGTATTCAGTGTGGAGGCAACACGGACGCGGACGATGTGGCGCAAGTGGCATTGCAAGACCATCATTCTCCTTCTGGCGGCATTGGTGGAGAGGACACCCGATGGCGGCTTCGCCAAAAAATCCTATTTCTGTAGGCTAATAGTCCGTCAGCCGGCTGTTGTTAAGGCATCAGAGTACTTGCAAATGTTCGTGGCGGGCGTGAAAAATACACTTGACGGCGGTGCGCAGCCAACGAATATGAACGGTGGCGTCTTCAGGCAGAGGGCGAAGGGTAGTAAATATTTCTACCAGTCTCCCCCGCCGTACGCCTCTGCGGAGTTTCTGAACGAGGTGCCTTTGAGCCATGCGCCGGAATCGGAGATCACCTTGACGAAGATGAATCTCTTGCCACTAGACTAAACAACGAGCGAATAGACATGGGGAGTGATTGGACATATGTCTCCTGGCTTGAGACTTACGAATGGCGTTTCTTCTCTAAAGTATTAGGTGTTCATCGTGTCAGTTAGGGGGTAATCAATATGGTTGTCTTGTGCTACTGTTTCTCGCAGACTACTACATGCTACCCCCTAAAGAATACGCAGAATAGAATCATGTGGAAGGCACCGGCAGTGAGACACTGGGCTCGTACGATTAAACATTAGAATAGGCGACTGGACGGGCTTCGATTAGTCTTGGATGTTATAACCCCTTCACCAGTGGTAGCGGCGGCGATGATAACCCTCCCTATCTCCGCGGGCTTGGTAACTGCACTGCTTTTGGTGGCGGCGGATTAGGTAGCTGCCAAAGATAGTAGCTCGATAGTAATGGCCTAGATGGCATAGTCTTTACCCCTATTTCGTGAGCCGACGTATTACACGGGCTTCAATATTGTTGGTATGGACTGAGCTTCACTACACAACTCATGACCTCACCCCCGCGGTCAAATTGTTAGCATTTGATTCGTATCAGACATGTGGCGTTGCCTCTTCGGGTTCAAGCGAATCCTCTAAGACATGTTGCTGCTTTCCCGTCCCTGGTATTGTTTTGGCAAGCTAAACGAGGAGACCAGTAGCGAATAGACGTCGACTATTAAGATTAGAAGTAGTTGAATATAAGTATCTACAGCACTCACTGTTTCATAACAATAAGCCTAATTGCTTGGGATATCCCGTTAGGCCTCTAGCATCTGCGAATCGTGTCTTGTTTCGTCGCATGACCAGTTCATGTTTAAGTTTAAGCAAGGAATTCTTGGTCTTATTGTTTTATCGATTATTGCAATCCTCTCACCCATTCCAATTAAATATTTTCCAATTAAATATTCCACCTGGACCTTTCATCTCGTAGGTCTGTAGGTACATATATTACAGAATATCTATTTTGTTGCTGTATTGCTGCCTAGAGATGGTGTTAGTGTTAGTACGTGCTAACGGGTACTCACCGGTCGCTTACCTAAAGGTAGTCGTAGTGAAGGTAAGTACCTATTTTTTAGGTATTTATGTAGTCCACGGGCCCCAGTGTCTGTATTTGAAATATCTATTGGGGATTAAGAATGCAAGTTAGAATTAAACATATACCTTAATAACAATACTATCAGCACAATAACGGCGAATTGATATATCAAGAACTACATGGTAGGTTATAGTGTAGTCGTAGCCTAGCTAATAATAATGCAGGCGCCCACTAAGGGCTAGCTCCATAACGCTGTAAAAACGGGCGGAACAATCGCTCCTTACCTATGACGTAATTATGTTTAGCTTGAGCTGACTTTGTCGGGAAAACACGTAGCAAACTCAGTATTGTGGTGGCATTGTGAGCTTCCCAAGTATACTACCATAATACTATGTATGCCAATACCAAGAAACGATTTTGGTCAGAATCCACCCAACGGTGAGCTGCCGAGCCTATTTGTGCTTAAGGTACCCTACGCCCGTGCGTCCGTCACGTCCCGTTACTTCCGGTAGCGTTTGCAAAGCGGTACCTTCTGACCTGCTCCCTCCACCCCTTTGAGATTTCAAGCCCCCGGGGAAGAGGTTACGGCATTACAATGATTTCACGTCCTTTGCTGCTGTTATGCCTCATCCTATGCCTCCTAGTCCTTGTCCCCCAGGCATCGGCCTTCGGGGCTGGTGAGGTGCCCACCGGCAGCGACTTCAAAGGATATGTCTGGCGTCATGGCGACATATGTGAGGTCCTGCAGTTCTTACCTTCGAGCTTTATCACGAACCATAGGTTCACACAACTGGAGCGCAAACAGATTTACTTCGGCAACTGGTTGCGCGATTTCTCCCAGGTCATTGACACGACTCTTCTGGAGAACGTGCCTGAGCCTATTCTACGCGCCATCGTGTCGGTCATGGGCTTCTTGGAGTTTGGCTTTGCCACTGACGAGTTCGATGTCACGAGAGGACGCCTTGGCTGCTATACCCACGTCGAGCACATCGATAACCCCGCCGGCTATGTGGACGACGCCAAGAAAGTGGATGAGCGCCTAAGAGGTCCTGTGGACCCGAGAGAACTCGAATTTGATCCTAAGACTGGTATGAAGAATTATATCGCCAACTCAGGACAAGGATGGGCAACCTCTGCAGATTATATCCGCGAGCAGCTTAGTAAGTCTATCAAACTAGGGAGGATCAAGCGAAATGTCAGAGCAAAGAAGGAAAGCTACATTCATCTCGGAGCGGCTTTACATACTCTAGAAGACTTCTCTGCTCACAGCAATTTCATTGAGCTCTGCTTGCACGAGCTGGGGGAAGATCAAGTGTTCCCATTTGTTGGAGATGCTTGTAGAATCGAAGTCCCTCGACGAATATGGAAGCGCGGAAAGGTAGCGCCTTTAGTGACGGGCACGTTCGGCATGTTAGACATATTTCATAGTCTTCTTGGAGAAGCCGACGACATGGCCATCGTACAGTCGAAGGGATCTCTTGGAGAACTCGAGAAGAAATTGGGCTATGGTGGCATGGCATTCGAGCAGCTCTATGACCTGGTAAAGAGCGCCATGGAAGTCATTAGTAAGGTCGGGAACGGCGATAATCCCTTGTTGAAGCAACTGGAGACAGTGGGGTTGATTTTCAACAAAGCAAAAGAGAACGCTTCTGATCTTCCGATCCTTACAAACCCCATTCAAACCGGCAATGACAACACCACAGAGTCAGGTAGAGCGGATGGGATCACGAATCCTACCTTTCTTTGGCAGGCCATCGAGCCTGCTTTCTACTTTCACGATCGAATGTCGAAGTGGATGCAAGAGAGCGCCCAAGAATCAGGGGAGATAGGGCTGGGAGAATCGCGAAGCCAGCTCGGCGATGACACTAATCAGCTTGTTTTTCAATTCTTAACAGTCATGATTGAGTCGGCTGTCAAGGAACTCCGGAATGCAGTTAGGGCGGCGAAAGAGAAAGTGGATGAGGAAGCAGCCAAATCTAGCGCAGCTGCAGTCTACCAGGATGGATCATCAGCTTCAGACCCCAGTCATTCAGATCTATCTAAGGACCACTTCAGCAATGTTCTCAACCAAGTTGCCGGCCTTGTCGCAACAGTGACGACGAATTGGACAACACAGGAGATTGTAAAATGCTGGGACGACCCAACGTTGGATGCTGACAAGACCGTCGACCAGATACTGTCTATTCTACATCACCCTGCCTTCCCTAAGAAGAAGACGGTAATTCAACAGTACATGTTCGACGAGGTCAGCAAATGGTGGCAACGCGCTTCGGCTGACGAAAAGGACCGCCTGCGCCGCCAGCTCACCCGAGAGAGCGTCCAGGAGCGAGGACACGAGGATCATGAGTTAGCGCTAAAGGATGTCGGGACGACACACAGGGGTGCCGCGGAGTTCCCTGGGTCACGGCCCAAGGTTGTGGCGCCCCCTAAGAGAGCGTCCTTCCCCATAGCCTGGGCGATTAACGAAGCCGCAAAGGACATGAAGCAACTTCTAGGACTAATAAAAAGAGGGTTACGGGACCCTGCTGGGACTGTGGGGGAGGTTTTATACACCACGGGTAATTGGGCGTATGGTTCCGGTCGGTTGGTGTTCGGTATGGTTGGGTGGCTCACAGGTAGACTTCCTACTCTGAAATGGGGGCTGGAGACTCCGAAAAGTTGAAACAGCATCTCTGTTCGTTAGACAAGATCGTAGAGGAAGGCTACAGTAGACACGGCATGGAGTTGAGCGCACAATGACTATACATTATCACAAACTCAACCACGGATTCATAACTCTCTTATCATCGCTGCATGTTTGATTGAGGAGCCTGGGGTCGGCAATAAGGGGTCAACTATCTTGACGGGCATCGAATCATGCTATTCGTCTCCGTAAGTTCGGTTCTCTTGGATTAGCCCGACCACCATCTCACGCTATGTGATGAACTTGCTACCTGCCTAGTGTTGACATAGGCAATCAAGTTCTATACAGACTCACAGCCCCGTGACTCCCCCGTGGGCTAAACTGTCTCTTGAGGACTAGTAGCGCATCATAACTCGATGTAGCTCGCTACCCCTTTTCAAGGGTTGCTAGAATCACTCCTCTGTTTTATTTAGGCCCCTACTGACAATTCCGAGTCGTTTCCTAATATTTAAATTTCATCAGTAGCGATTTATTAATTGGTGCCAAGAGGCCGCACAAATGTGTTCTCGTTGCCATCTCGATACGCCTTATACTTGTTGCCCGTGGGCCGTAGCAGCCCAGCTCCTATAAAGGACATAGAGAGGTAGTAGCAGGCGCCAGCTGAGGATATCACGTAACGGGTAACGGGTAGTGGTCAGCAAATTCACGACTCTCGTCCTGACGAAGCCCGGAATCAACCGACCTGACGGCAGAAGGCCCCCTCTAACCACATAATCTCAATCGGTGAGATCGTTACCTACCTCAATCATCAATCATCTATCCGCGAGAACGGAAAATCAGCGTTGACTCGGTTACGGTTCTGCTGGGGGACCCTCGAACGATCTTCGAGAACCCCCCTGGAACCTATAGAATACCCCCCGATGGGAAGGAAAAGTAATGGAGAAGGACGACTGCGATATTCCCGAGGACGCTTCATATCACAGAAACCGTCGGAAAGACAGTGTGAGGTCTCTGCTAGTATGATAGATTTGGCCCCTTGGCTACTCCCTAAACAAGTTAGACTATAGCTCCATCACCTGAAACTCCCACGACATTTCTGAACTTCTCAAATAATGTGGGACTTGATGAATCAAATGGAAGTTATATTCTAAAAGGATATTCTCTATCCTTCGATATTGGGTCTGATACTGATGCGTCTTTCGGCCCCAAAATCAGACTGGTGTCCACGCACCTCTCCTATGAATACTACCTACTCTCCACCCATATTTATCATATATAACAATCATTTTTTGGGTTTTGTTTTCGTATATTATATTTTGTTTCTTCTACGCCCCCATACAGACAAGAAACAAAGAAGTATACGAGTTTATGTGCACCTGATCAGGAAATTGCGTACTGTTATTCTACGATTGCCTCGTCGCTCTTCTCTCGCGGAGGAGTGGAGAGTGATCGATTAGAAGAAGGGCGCCAGTGCTATGTGTGGGAGCGATCTGCTAGGAGTGTATTCAGATGATCTAAGGTCTAAGTTCTAAGTACGTAACCTGTGTAAAAAAATACCTATTTATACATGAGATCACTCGGTCTATTATTCAGCCGATCCCACTCACACTAGGTGGGATCTGGAAAGACCTACTTCTCCGTGACATCTTCTCTACCTACTTTTATCTCGTCTAAGTCCGACTTTTCCCGCATTATCAAGATGACTGCGCGCTGCGGAAACTGTACGGAGGTGACCGTGCCATACCATACAATCCTACAGACCAGAGCCAGTACTCCGGGTGATCGAACCACCTCAGAGAGCCCCCTAAATGACAACGAACCAGGTCAGAACGAGGAAAGCCCCCACATGGTCAGCAACCGAAAAGAGGGGAAAGATGGTGGAGGGTCGGACTCTTCTTGTTCTACCATTGAATCCATCCATAAGGTATTAGCCGACAACGCCATGTTGAAAACGATCATATTGATTTAATCATGCGACCTGTCTTCTCCCAAGAAATTCAACGACTAGAAAACCACATCGTCGACTATGCTATAATGGATAGTTTGTGGTTCTCACCAAATAAAGATTACGCGTTTCGCAAGACAGCACAACGCGATATTGACAATGGTAATATCAAGTGGCTATTAGCCCCGATACACAACTCGGCCGCCTACCATTGGATGCTTGTTCTTGTCAACCTCGGAGACGATGGCGTATTTTTGTACGATTCGCTTGGGAATTACGGCAGACGAACCAGCCACGCGGACCCAAGGATACTGCAGGACATAGGCCGACCGCCGTGCACATGGACTATACTAGGTAACCGGGCTGCCACCTTGGTTACTCGACATTCCTTTTATAGGGGTTGTAGCCAATTCGGTATGGGCGCTACTATAATCGTCATATCAGGTCGGATACTAAGGCTTAATAGTTTGAGACAGAGTTCCTGTGACAATTGCACCAATGCCCTTACCAAATTGGCTACAACCCCTGTAAAAGGGATGTCGAGCAACCAAGGTGGCAGCCTGGTTACCTAGTATGGTCTATATAGTACGGCAGTCAGCCTATGCCCTGCTGGGTGTCCGCGCATACCTGGTTCGTCTGCCGTAACTGTTCCAAAGATTCATTATATCAGGGAATTGTTTAAAGCATGATTCAGTCTTTAGAAATGTAGTATATGTTTTCAACACAGAGAATATTGTTTATAGCAAGTGTTTATTACCTCTTTATACTGAGGTTATGATACTTGATTATATCTTGCCACCTACAAATCGGTCGGCATCTTGCAATGGCAGAACAATGTCGCTGTATATGGCTTGGCGGAATGTCTTGTTATCTAAAGACAATCTGCCAGTGCCAGCGTTAAGATCGCACTTAATGCAGTGTCCCACAACCTCCTTGTATCCAGGGGAGCTAATCCATTCGATTCTCTTTAGTATACCTTCGATTCGACCAAATCCTTTGGCAGTTGTATAGTCGAATATTTCTTCTAACGGAATGCCACTCAAGTCAACGCCATCATCCCAAAACTCATATACTGGCTTCCATAGCATAACCTCTATGAGAAAGATGCCTAGGTAGAATAGTGTTGATACCCCTGCCGCTTCGCTCGAAGGGTCATGGTTTAGTGCTGGCGTTGGTGGTGTTGTTGAGCCATCTGTTTCGTGAAGCGACTTCTTTGCTAGATAAATCTCGTCAAAATCTACATTCCCATGACGTGAGATCAGAAAAACGTCCTTTGTAGTGAGTGCAGCAGGCATCCACGACGTTTTATGCATGAATAAAACACCGCAAGCAGCTGTTGCAGCAATGCGATACTTTCGAGCGAGAGAGGGTGAATGCCTCTGGGTCTGGGAGAAGACATCCCTAAGGTGAATCGTCGTGCACTCGTCATTATCGCAAGAGGATATGAATGGAAACACATCAAACCTCTGTCGTTCCTGAGTCGTTTCATCAAGCAAGTACCCGTAAGAGCCCTGTCGTTTGATATCCGGTCGCTTGCAGCTTAATGTGTGGCAAATATTCTTCACTTGCACGAGTTGCCTAGTGTCTCGTGGAAACGGCGAAATGTGCCCAACAGTGCTGGTGGTGTCGTCACCTAAGAACTTCACGCGGACGAATTTGGACTTCTTTACCACGATATCGGTACCCGCAGGAAGCACGGTATACCCTTTTATAGGGATTTCCGCTAATCGGAGGACAAGCTCATCCCATACCCAGCTGCTACGCCCTTTCCCTTTAGCATCTTGTGGCTTATTGGCCAAGATAAGGTGAAAATTCAGTCTCTTGACAAGCGTTTCTTCATCATGCGCCTGTCCTGCGACTCTCGGAGCAGGGAGGCCAAACCCCACGCCATGCGATCTAGCGCAGGCGCAAGATAGGCTGGATCTCAAAGCATTATATATACTTCTTGATATTGCCTGTAACAAATTGAACAGCTTCTCTTGTGACCGAACCTTTCGATAAGGCTCATTTCGCAAATTGCCGGTCATCATCAGATCAAGTTTCTGATTGATATCGGCCATTCTTTTTAAAGAGTCTTCGTGGGTAGAAAACTGTAGAGCGATCTTGACTATGTCGCGCTTACCAATCGGCCCGTCGTCGATCTTGATCTGTTTTAACTTCTTAGCGCTAGAAACAGGAACACCTTCGCAGTCAGATGAGACTTGAGGTGCGACCTTCCGTCTCCCCGATCACCTACAATCCAAGCTTCTAGATTGTAGCATAGGGCTTACCTCGAAATCTGGCCCAAGGCCTAACTTTAACCTTATCTCTTCAACTGTTTCCTTCATGGAATGTACCAGCGCTTTAAAATCCTTTAGCGTGTGGTCAAGCCGTCGCTCGACAAGGGCCTTGATATTGGGGTCCTGCCATAATGGCCCAAAGGGTTCCGTAAGCAGGGGCTGCATGTCTTTATGATCTACGATTCCCCCCAACAATGTCTCGCAGGTGTTCCTTAAAATGGTCTGCTCGGTGCTGAGAGCCGTGGCCAAAGAATGCATTACCTTTGCGCGACGCCGCACTATCTGTATTGTCTTAATTCCACGCTCGTAGTGCTCGAGAGCGGAAATAAGAAGGGGGATGGTACCGAGGACGACGCCGACAACTTCAAAGCCTGACATATTGACGACTTTTGGGTGCAAAAAAAAAAAACACCAATGAGAAAGAGCCTCAAAATGAAGTGTTCGCCGAGAGGGAGAGGGGAGGGGCTCTGCGGCCGAGCAGTCATCATTTTAGGGCAGTTACACTAGGGCCACATTTCATATTGCATGTAGGACTCCGCTTACAGCCCGTTTATGGTTGGCTCGCTTCACCCAAGGGTATGAGGGGAAAGCCTGATATCTAGCAGTTTCTTAGACGCCACAGCAAACTCGGTCCAACATTGAAGCCTGCTAAGCCCCTCATTAAAGCCGGAAGTCGACATACATCGGGATGTAAAAGGGCCTCTCCTTAACCCTCGAGTCAGGAAACTTGACGCTTAGAAAATGGCCTCTGATGGGGTGGCGAAGTCAATCACGGACCGAGTCGCGCAGATTTTGGCTGCATTCGAAGCAATAGATACAGTTGAGACTCGAGAAGACTCTCAATTAACTTGGGTGCGAACGATAAACGACCAGTTGTCAAGATTCAGGCTATGGGCTGGCAATATAGGGGCTCATCAGACTGGACGGAGTTCTTTAGATTATCGTCTCCGAGATTCATCCCATCTTCGAATACAGGTAATGAGGTTGCTCGATGATTTGATTACCTCGTTGAATGAAGGTTTGATATGGATCCGTTCAGAATTACAAGCCAACCTCTAACGAAATCCAGTGCATTCGATCCTATCTGGTGAAACAATTCCGTGGGACCAGGACTTAGGTGAAGCAGATAACCTTGACGACGAGCTCAAGGGTCTCCTCATGAATGAAGATTTCGAGTTCGACTCCGAGTTGAGCCAGTTACTAAAAGAAATTTCTGACGCCATCGGTAATTTGCTACGGTTATCAATATCGCTCCGCAATCCTGCACCACACGACCGCTTCATGTCAACCGAGTACGCAAAGGCACGCTACTTCGAAGCAAACGATAAAGCTCATACGGAAGCCAAATTCCCGAGAGCAAGCAAAACTCTGGTCACAAGGCTAGGTCAAGCGTTATCCCAGAGACGACAGTATTTCAGATACCGGGAATCGCATCATGAGAAACTAGCCCACGGCTTGTTCAACTCCAAGCGGTTTGAGGCTGGTGCACAGAGTACTATTGCATCATCCATTCCCCAGGCAATGAAAGACACCGGAGCGGTACCGACATTTAGAGGCCTCGACGAGGATGAACGTTCCGACACTGGTTTCTCCCAAACCTCATTCGCCACGACTGCTCCGGACTCAGGACGCCCAAGGATACCGCCTTTGTCGAAAAAGTCTCGTGATGGCCCGTTTGAGTGCCCTTTTTGTTTCATGTTGATCTCAGTGAGTAGTACACATCAATGGAAGTAAGTTCACAGTGTTAGATTCACTCGCGCCCTACCTCATGTGCTAATCCGGACAGGAAACACGTTCTCGCCGACCTACGGCCATACGTATGCCTTGCCGAAGACTGCGCAACAGCCAGTAAAGAATATGGCCGTCGCCATGAGTGGATGAGCCACACGCTTCAGAATCACTGGAAGACTTGGGAATGTCCATATCAGTGCGGGTCAGAACATACCACAGAAACGGGCTTGCGTCAGCATATTACCAGGGTCCATGGATGCGCAACAGAGATGGAACTCGACACGATGATTGCGAGATATGGTCGGATTCGACAAATCTCTACATCTTCACCTCTTGAGTGTCCCTTGTGCCGGGATAGCTTGGAGTCTATCCAGCAATACCAACGACACGTGGGCCGCCACCAGATTGATTTGGCCCTTTTTTCTCTTCCGAGAATCGAAGACGACGACGAGGAATTGGACGGCGAGGTTGAAGACCGAGAAACTATAACAAGCGGTAGCTATTCTGAAGTATTGAGTGAAGACGTCTCGCCGACGGCATTAGCTGAAGGTACTAAAATTATAGGCCCTCTAGATGAGGGTGCTGCAATGGATAATACTGCACCTCCTAAAATTCTCGAACAACCAGAACCGGAATCGCCACAAAAAGGTGTCCTTCCTAAAACTAAAGATGATGGCCTTGACAAATTGTTGGCTGTACATACTTCGCTTCAGCAAGCAGTGCAGGATCCCATCGAAGCCTCTTTGAAGACGGATCCAGGGATCGCTGACTCGAGCACGCACTCTCCTCAGATTAATCCGCCAGATTGGGACGGTCTAACATCACCGCCTACTGAGCTTGCCCCGCCAAAGACGCCCAGTTCTCCCGATCCTCCAAAGGAAGATACCGAAAAAGAAGCCATGAAAAAGCAGCTCGCAGATATAAAGGCAAAACAGGAAAGGAGAGAAGCAGAAGCTAAACAAAAAGAGCTTGAGCAAAAAATGGGGGTAGAGGCCGAATCAGCCTTTACGGAACGGATATGGGGAAAGCAGAGGGTTATTGTCGAAAAGCAAAGACCCGCGTCGGAGGGACTGCGTGCGCTAGCAAAGAAAATAAGAGAGCCTCGGGATGCAACAAACCCCCTTCTGTTGAGAGAGTATACTCCCCTCGACATCTCAGAGATGGAGGAAGGCAGGAATAATGCATCTAACGAACCAGCGTTCAGCACAGATATATTCAAAAACAGTCATTTCAATACGGCGCATTATAATAGCCAAAGTTTCCAACCCGAAATATACCGACCTGATGAGATAACCACCGACGTAACTAGAGGGAGGGAACGGGGAGCGAAGACGTCCGAGCTTGAGCAGCCCGAGGTATTGAAGAAAATTAACACGGATATTAAATACGAAGGAGGTCATACGAAAGGCCATGAATATAGACATGAGCCTTTTGCTACCGTCCGTATTAAAAACTCGCAATTGCCGGAAGAGCCGTTCCCTCTGACACCAGCAACCGAACCCGTCGGCGCCGTGCCCGAGTCAGAAAATGCACACTCTACTTTAGGCAATCCATCAGGAGAAGATTCTGGGGATGCCCAAGCCGTGCAGACCAGACCAAAGCCTCAGTGTTGGGAGCATGGATGCAACGGGAGGGGTTTTCCCACTCTTAGCAGCCTCCTCCTGCATCAACGGGAAATGGACAGGCAAGCACACAATCTTAGCTGTCCCAAATGCGGCGCTGAATTCACGGAGGTTACAGTAGGTTGACGACTTGGCAATTTAGAGACTTTCGTGAAAACTAATAAGCTAGTAGGGACGTGATTATCATTTATTACACGAGTGCCCGGAAATGATCCGTTTGAACGAGCGTCTCAGAGAGCGCATCAACCGGGGCAATGACGCCTCATCTTCGCAGCGTCACGATAAACAGAGCAGCGCAACCCCGGGTCGCATGAGGGCCGTTCCTACCCGTGCCAATATCTCAACTTCAATAAGGCGACATGGTAGCCACACTTCCTACACGTTAAGCTCATCGTCCCCAGGAAAGCGCCATACCGGTATCTCTCAGGTCAAAGTATCGGGGGAGTACAACAGGGAGACTGAGCGTGGGAAAAGAGAAGATAAGGAAGGAGGACGTGAAGCGATTGGGGACAAGCAAGCAGGGGAAAGGAATATTACCGATTATGGTGTATTGAGTGACTTGGTTAATGCACCCGATAATACCAGGCCTGGGGCTGAAGGGTCGGGAGGTAGGCTTCAACAGCCGGAGGAAGAAGTCGACGCCATCTCCAAGGGGAAGAATATTGAATCGGAAATTCCACCCTCAACTTCCCATGGAGAAAAACTACTACCCCAGGATCTGAGGGAAGGAGGTGACATACCGGGCCCTTCCACACTAGCTCCGTCTGGGCAAAAAGTGGTCACGAACGAGCAATGTGAGATTTGCGGTTTTAAGCCACAAGGCAACCCCCAAATGTTCGAAGCCTACATGGCGAAACACAAAAAAAGTCATCGTCAAATCATTTATTTCAAGTGCCCCTTCCCGGGTTGCAGCGCGGAATTCACTAGGCGGGATAACTTGTTGTTGCACCAGACGAGAAAGAGTCACTTTGTCGACGGTAAGACATCGTTGACAACTCAGAAGAGGATAGATAATGAAAAAGAGGACCCTCGGCCGCCCCTCGACGCCGAGTCGCGGCCGACTTACACGCGCATGTCCAGGCGACACCTATCGCTCGAGACTTTGCGCGTCTACAACATCGATTATAGTCTTGACACCGTAAGTAACACTCTACCCCACGCGTTTGCGCAGTTTCCAAAAGATAGAACATGCTCGCTGATCGTAACATGCAATAGGACCCTGAATACATTCTAATCAAGCGATGGGTCCCCGAACCTGAACAAGATACTCTTTGGCGGCACACGAGATTGCTTCGTGAGCAGCGCGCCGCTGGATCCGTGATATCCGATGAGAGCGACCAGAAAAAGTCCCGTCCCAAAAATCGCCCCGAAACCGAATTCGAATGGACTCCTATCAAGGAACGTAAAAGGAGCAAGTCACCAGTGCCAGGAATTTTGCGCTATCTCGCTGGCGAAAGGCCCTGATGAATTTTTTAGTTTGCTTGGACTCAGATTCCCTTTTTTTTTTCATCTTGTTCGTTTGTTCACGGACACGGGGATTGTGCGATTAACGCACACAGAATTTATATCGGGAACCGGCAGCCGTAGGAATACAGGCGAGGCGGTATACGTTTTACTTTTTCATCTTCCGGAGGCAGTCCCATAAATATCGGGGTAAAAGTGATTTCTTGATATAAAAAACCGCGGGGTTCGTAGTAGTTGCCGTAACTCGCCGATGGGGTTTAGTTGTTGCAGGGACTAATACTATCATACGGCCAAGGCTGCCAAGACCACACCTTGGAGCCAGAAGGATGAGTCGTGATGGATAATTGGATATGAAGCTATCGCGGGTCTAAGTTGCGATTGATACCTCCGGACTACGGAGTATAGAAGTTTTCAGATGAATGAAATCATAGTAGAGCTTATGAGTATAAGTAGGCCTTATGATTCCCAGGCTCGCAGACTGATTGCTGGAATCCAAGGATCTTGAGAACCATGTAGACTTATTAGTTGAATATGACCTCAGTTCCAAGCTGCCTATTATTGCCCCTTATCACAAATACAATTTGGTCTTCCCATTACTACACCGATGAGCCTATCATAGATAGATAGGAGCCTGACGCATGGCAGCCCAAAATCGTCTTGTTTCTCTCTACTCTCTATTTTCCACTAAAAACGAGTGCAATTCCTTCAAAAGGGTATATCTAAAGGCACATAATCACTGATGTTGACTAATTTAGGGGGCATGTTGTGTGGCGGGTTTCCCAGCACAGCCACTCCATCCAGAGGGAGCCTGGAGGCGGAGCTGCATGGTGATGGAACCAATCATTGTGTGGAAAGAAGGTTGCAGTGTCACGAAAACTTACGGCTCAACTGTGCGCTTCGATGCCGCACCAACGACAGAAAGGCACCTATGTCAATTGATGAGCTATCCGTCCTCGTAAGATTCTCGATATTCTTAAAAAAGCAAGATTTCTTCATCATGGCATAGTTTGAGAAACACTTAGTTGAAAACAGTTCTCGAAGTCACCGATACGTGTTTCCACGCTCCTCCATCATTAAAACAGCAATCGTATTCACAGCCATCACGCAAATTTGCTCATTACTCTATCAAGACGATGCCAACGGGAAGAAGGAAACAGGGGAATGAGCAGCCCTCTAGCCTAGCTCCTCAAGCCTCAAAAAGCAATCTACATCCCGACCTTGGGAATCACCCACAGAAGTCTATCGCTCCGCAAGCTCCAACCGACGCAACACTGAATCTAGCTCATTATCCCCAATATAAATCTGACCTGGGAATGCTAGAATGGCCCGGGAAGCAACTAGAGCTCTCGGCAGTCGCCCCGTTACGCGGCGTTGAAGGTCCCTATGAGAGTATATTCCATACATTCACACCTATGGGTACGCCGTATGGTAGCCGCAACGACACTTCTTCTTATTCTTCTTCTTCTTCT
Organism: Xylaria sp. Z50; assembly: GCA_037356035.1. NCBI lineage: Eukaryota > Fungi > Ascomycota > Sordariomycetes > Xylariales > Xylariaceae > Xylaria > Xylaria sp. Z50. Next base: position 605,882 of record JBAWJU010000009.1, on the reverse strand, counting down.
TCAGAATTCAATAGCAATGTATCCGAAAGATTAGCTTTGACCAACTGCTCGGAAACGAGTCACTTTACTGAGTCCCCTGATGGTGTTCAACTTAGGCCTCAAAACCTTGACCCAGCCATGCCCTCTTTTCAGTTTGGTGGCTTTAAATTCGAGCCAGGAACTCAGGATCCGCGATCTAATTTCGATATTTTTGACGATTGGGAATATTCATCTCCATTCTTTGGTTTTCTCCCTGTCCTATCTAATTTTCAAGTCGAGGATAAATCTAAAATGCGGTCCCCAAGCCCTAGCGATAAAACGGAACAGAAAAAATCCGAAGCCCCGTGTAATTCACGGCCACTAAGCTCTACGACTGAGATGTGCAGTCCTACACTAAATACCGATGATAATTTCGATACATCCGAAGGCCTACAACATAAGGGAGATTGTTTCTGTAGTCAACGTAGGTCCAACCTTTCCATACCCCGCTTCAAGATGAAGAAGACACCGTTCAGCCTAGACAACAATCTAAAGTCGAACCAGCTCATTCATTGACTCAAGAATCTCAATAGGTTCAAGCAGTAGCACGACCACGACCAATAACAAGGCATCGATTGGGGGGAATCTGTGTTACTCAGATTTGAATATTCCTTCGAGAACTACCACACAAGAATCTAGTTTATCCAACTCGAGTACCTGTTCTACAGATGGCTCCACAACATCCAGCGACTATGAAGACGACATCGCATTTGATATCAATCAGAGCATCCTTTGGTCATTGAAAGAGCCACTGCTAGAAAAGCTGATATCTGCCTACTTCTGCGACGTTATCGGCAGAGGACCTAAGCAGGGAGAGACTAAGAAAACAAACGACAAGGGTGTGTCGGATTCCGCGACATTCGCTACTTCTGAACGTCAGAAAGGAAGGGGTCCTCAATTATCGAGCAACCAGAATTCTACTAAAAGAAAGCTTGAAGACTTGTCTCGGGGCTGTGGCGACGGCGACGGCGAAGATGAAGATGAAGAACCCGTTCCACCGGAAAAGAAGCAGGCGGTACCTTTAAAAGAGGGTGCGCTTCTAGCTTGTCCATTTGCCAAATGGAAACCCCTCTCATACTGCTCATGTTGCAAGTATATCATGAAAGACATCCGGAGAGTTAAGCAACATCTGCGCCGGAACCATAAGAGGCCTCTACATTGCCCAATATGCTGGAACACGTTCAAAGATGAACAAACGTTTTACTCACACGTAGAGAGTAGAGCATGTCTTCCGCGGCCCAGAGTAGAGTTAGAAGGCCTAACTGATACCCAGCAGGAGTTTCTAGAGCGCAAGGTCGACAGAAAATTATCCAGGTCGGACCAGTGGTACTCGATATTCTCGTTCCTATTTCCGAATAGCCCGCGACCTGAGAGTGCCTACCTAGAAAGCAGCCTTTCAGCAGAACTTCTTTCTTTCCAGAAATTCATGGCAGTCGATGGGCTTGAGATCGTAGAGCAGACAGCGAGAGAACGAATCCCTGCAGATCTCATACCCCAGACAGAGGAGATCGTGGTGTTTTCACAAGTCCTATTTCAGCAGGCAATACCAAAAATTCTCAAAAAATACGAGGCCACCAACCCACATAACAGTAGCCCTGATTCCAGTTATGGAACCTTGTCAAACGCCTCTAGCAATGGTCGTCCGATGCCGGATGGACACAAGGTCGATGATTGGGGAGGGATGGAGACGATATTTGAGGTTACAAATTCGATCACAGAAGAGCCTGGATTAGCAGGCCACCAGGTAAACTCCATAATTAGCCTACCACCACCGAACACTGTCTCTGGCGCTCCTGTTGATCCTTTTTTTTCTGGCTATGATTTTCCAGCTACCTTTTTCGAAAACGTAGATAGGTTCGGGATTGAGGAAGACTTCACAAATGACTGGGACAAATTGTATGGCGAAGTGTCATCATATCGGGGTGTAGTTGATGATACCGAAGAAGGTGAAGGAGGTTTGGCAAAGGAGGCGGGACGTTGAGAGAAGATTTCTATACAAATTTATATCTGTACATTACTAGATCTGAAATATCACAATATTACCTAGCAAATATCAGTAGTCAAGGAAGAAAAAGCATCTACCTTTAGGCGTTGTTAGATAGGAGATTAGCTGAGTGGCGTGGGGCATATACGCAGATGGCTTTGCATCACCTGAGTAGAATATAAAAGCTAGATTAGAGATGGGCGCAAAGGAGAAATCCTATATACCTACTAATGTGACTCAGGAATCAAGCCTACTCCGTATATCCCATCCCAATCTCACAGGGCGGTGATGAGGTTAGACCTAAAGACATGCTTGCCTGCCTAAGGTACATCATCCCTATGTACATACCTAGGTACTAAGAAGTCCCTTTCATGTCTGGATTACACGTATTTTGTACACTGCACATAGGTATCTTTTATGTACTTGGTACATGGGAAGGCATGTACCTAGGTATATGCATGTCTATGTAAGCTCTAGAGAAAACCCATGTGATTTCCACAACAGACCAGTTATGCCACTAGCAGTACCGGGAATCTAGGACACATTATTATATAGGAACATAATCAATTCTATTGCATCAGAGGGCACTTCCCGGGCAGGTGCCATTTTGGCCTGATACTGCCAACATATTGTTATATTAAATAATATACTAATCTCGATAGCAGGTGCAGCATGCAATAGGTTAGACATATAATAATCGCTAAACTAGGGCTTTGTATACGGACGCTATTTATAACTCTAGTTGTATAGAGGTAGGAATGGATATTGCTCACTTATTATTTCAAATAGATCCTGGTCTTTAGTTGTTGATAATTATCCATGTTAAGGGCATCAAAGGTTTACCAGCATCCACTTGTAGTACCTAAGATTTTACTTCACAGACGCCTTTGTAATGTAGAAAGTGGCCTGTTAGGTTAGGGAGTTGAAAATATAGGTTGCTTTGAAGTCTTTCAAAGGGAATTTAACAAGACAAAAAGTACCTATTGCCTAGTACTAGGGACTTTATATTTCAGGTCCATACCTGCACACATTTCATCTCAGTAGTACATAGCCAGCCCTGGGAGGCCAATTGCCAGCCTAATTAGAACAACCTCTAATGTTACCAGGGCCCCAAATTATAGGTAGTACGATATGTCCATATCAGGTTTATTCTGTAGCTGCCTCTGATTCAGCTACTCAAAAATTAGGGTTGGGGCAACAACGACACTTACCCAGACAACCATCTTAGCAAACACGTTGTTTATAGCTCAGAGTTCTCCCACCATATCACACAAAACTTTTGCACTTCTTTCTAGTCCCAACTCTACTTCAGGTATCCAACCTACTCATCTACACATACCCTATCCCCCCAGGATAACTTGCATTACATCTACAACACCTTCTATTAACTCATCCTCCATTATCCACATCGCCCAGACACATATCAGCTTCTGTCCTATACAGGTCCTTTCCCATACTTTAATTTTATTCTCCTCATCTACCACTGCCATCATGCCTACCGGTACTGCCACCGATACTGATAGCCAGTTCCGCTTCCTCATCTCTTGCATCCGCCATTCTACCGCGGGCAAGGTAAGCTTGATATATAAATATTTCCGTTACTGACCGGGCATCTACACTAGCTCGCATGCTAACTTTTGAAGGTGGATTTTGAGGAAGTTCGCAAGGAATGCGAAATCGTCAGCAAGGGTGCCGCGTAAGTTAACTATTCCCGTCTCTAATATCAAGGTAGTACTTATGGTCCCAATCTAACTTGGCATTTCTTTATAGAGCCAAGCGATACGAGCGTCTCATGAAAGCTCACAACATCACCACCGGCACCACTGTTAACGGCGTCAAGAAAGAGGCCAAGGGCGCCGACGAGACCAAGAAGGCCAATCGTGCCGTCAAGAAGCGTAAACTTGAAGAGGTCAACGAGGACGAGGGCGACACTGATGAGCCTATCAAGGCGGAGCCGAGAGTCAAAGGTGAAGTCAAAAATGAAGATGCAATCGTGAAACCTGAATACGCAAATAGTGATACGCTGAACGCTACACCCCTGCACTCCTCATCTTCCCAATCTGAACCTACCTCAACTTCCACCAACACTCAAACCGACGACGATGATGATGAGGTCCTTTTTGTTTCGGCAACGGAGAAGCGAAGTATCTCAGAGATGCCGACCTATTTTAGCGATCATCGCCAATCCCAAGTGCATTCGCCCTTTCCGGCGATTCCTGGTATCCAGTCTATGAATTACGCAGCTAACAAGAGTTTTCCCCAGCAGCTCGCCGCACCGCATATGTCGCCCCCGCCAACACCAACGATGGCGACAACGATTCCAACTAGTTCCTTCCCCTACGGTTTCACGCCAAATACCTGGGTCTTTCCACATGAAAGCCATGATTACATCTAGTACCCCATTATCACTCATGCCATATCTTGTATGATGGTATAGCTAGAGGCTAGACTATGTCGCTCACGGTCTGTCCCAAATCATGAAAGCAGCTGCTTGATTTGTTTACTAAAGCTTCTAAATTTAGGTACGGCATGGAGATTAGGAGTGTGATTAGGAGTTTAGATAAGGGTTTGGCGGACGTGCATATTTGCATCAGGATTTGTGGTGTTGCACTGATAGCACAATGGTACATTAGTTCTCATATGACTTTGGAGATACAATATCTCGGATCTCAATACTGGTGTGGCACGCCTCAATTTGATGCAGCCTTGAATGATGGTCATATAATGGGAAATTCATAAGTTATCTCACGTCTGTGCTTGCCTCTTTTGTGCTTGATTGTGCTTTCCGCTATTTTGAATGACTCACTATCACTAGCAACCACACACGTACCTTCCCAGCGGCGGTATGTCACCGCACAGATCACTTCCCTGCCTCCTATTTATTGATTGATTGTAGTCCTATATGGTCTCTGAGTTGAGTTGCGCATTGTAGTTTTTGAACATCTATTCATTTTGAATATATATACTTTTTAGCTCTTCCCCATCAGGCCATATCGGTTTAGCAGCGATCATAGTTAGCTTACAATGCGACAAAGACGCAATGTATACCGCTCAAGTTCTCAAAATATAGCTTGCTTTTTGGTATTGTTGCCATCTAAAGCTTTGTCTACTCTAAAAAAATATCACTGCTTAGATACCGTGTGAATCATTTGTAGAACTTGCTATAATTACCCTAGGGTCCATAATCCATGTTGTGCTCGTTACTTCGAAAAATCGACAATTTCCTTTACTATGTAGTGCAGTACACTCCGTTCATAATTAGCTCGGTCGCATTTCAAGACTCCTAGAGCAATCCTTAGATATATTTTTGGCTGACTACCCGATGGTGATACAGATTATGTGCAGCTAGTAATCTGCCATCGTTGCACCAAGTTCTCCCAAGTCTGACTTTAAAATCCCGGCTCGTGCCGATCCGGGAAGTTGCGCCGCTAGTCGCACCAGCCGAGATCACTCCGCATTCCGCTTTCGTATACGGTCGTGCAATTGATTGGTTGCTATGAAAAAGCTTCGCACCACCCTGCGCAGATCAAACTTCAATTCAACGACATGTCTTCAAATCCACCCTGTCAAAAACGAAGAATTAAGAAAATTTGAATACATTCAATTAGGTATTCATAGCTATGATATTTATTTATTTTTAAGACGAGAGAGGAATAGTTCAATATGGACAGTGTAAATATCCGACAGTAAATGGACCCGCCTTGCGGCTCCTCATACTCCACTCGCTTGCTCTGATTCGTACTGCATCGATCTCTCTGTATGGGCATTACGATATCGCGATCCGAAATCTTCATTAATAGATATATTTCTATTGAAAATCACAGTGCACTCTCTTCAACTTGGCCTCTGCTTTCCTATATAAAAATATCAAACGCGAGGC